>JADLZN010008147.1:0-341429 GCA_018155175.1 Sinocyclocheilus anophthalmus | reverse complement strand
GCGGAGGGCGTGGCTGGAGAGTCCAGCATGCTGCCGTGAGAGGAGGTAGGGCTGTCACACATTTTCTCAGATGGCAGGTACGGGACACACTGCTTCTTGAGCTGGGGTGAGAAGTTACCTGTAGATGAGGGGGAAACAGGGTTAAATATACTGACAAATAGTCTGTTAACAAATGGCGAATGAAAACAAAACACTGTTTATGGTTAAATACATAGTTTAAATTAAATGCTTTTTAATCAAATAATTTTAGATGCCATTTCAGTCAAAAATTGACCAACATTAATGATTATGACATGAAAAAATAGTGACTAAATTTAAAGGTTATTTCCATAAAAATACAAAAACGGTATGAAAGGACTAAAAACGACCTAAAAATAACTCCCATTTGATCACAACATACGTCAAACACACACCACACACACACACACACACAAATAATAATAAAAAAAAATATTCATAAGACTTGGAAAAACAGTGCGAGAGTGAAGAACTAAATGGACTATTCCTTGCAAAAAAAAAAAAAATTCCAGTTAAGAAGAAAAAAGCCAAAATGTTCGTCATCTAGCTTCTAAGGTCAAAATTGAACTGAACATGATCTATGAGCTGAGTGATTGGACCAACAGGGATGCTGGGGGAAAAAAAGCTCAAGTTCAGCGAAAGATCATGCATACAGAAAGTGAGAAAGAAATACAGATGGCCAGTGACACTTACTCTCTTGTGGGGAATCAGGTTTATTGTCTCTCTTCCGTTTCTTCCTCTTTCCCTGCGGACAGACATGATTTGGAGCAAATTGATGTGTTTGAGTTTTTTTTTTTTTTTTCAAGCAGAAACTCCCCTGGCTGCCAAAAACAATGGAGGAATCCAAACCCCACATGATTTGCATTAAACTCTGCATTCTGGGCTCACTTACGTAGTTGTCTCGCGCAGACCAGCCCGGATAAAGTTGAGAGTGCAGCTGCCGTTCTTTTCTGGCGAGTTCATAGTATTTGGCCTGTTCCTCACGTGAAAGAGAGTGCCACTGCGGAATAAAAGAACAGTCAAATTTCCCTCCTTTTTTCATTCCTTAAAGGGATAGTTCACCCAAAAATGAAAATTGTCATTAATTACTCACCTTCATGTCATCCAAACCCATCAGGTACAAAAGGAAAAAAATTCAGAAATGTAAGCATACGGACCACGTTTATATGCGTTTGCATCCTTTTTTGACGATGATAGTTTCAGTGCTTATTCGTGGTATTGATGGAATAGAGCGACCAGCACAATCAAATTTCATTTTTTTTTGGGGGGAAATACTCCGTTTGGGCTTCATGTGCGTTGGAATGACATGAGGGTGAGCAAATTATGCCAATTTTCATTCTTAGGCGGACCGTTCCTTTAAGACCAGATGAAGAGAACACTAATGCATCTCAGCTCCTCTCATAATGGAATTGTAAGCGCTCACCCTCCTGCCCAGGATCTGGTTGATGGCTGCACTCTCTTTCAGGGTGCATTCGGCCACTACTTTGGCCCTCATTTCCTTCATGTAGAGCATAAAGGCATTTAGGGGCTTCTTGATGTGAGGCCTCTTCTCTTCCTCTTTCTTCACAGGCACTGAGGGCTTTCTGTACAGATGCAGATGGATGCAAAGAAGGTCAATCGGAGAAGAGCAGAGAAATAACTGTGAGAGAGTAACGGAGGAGATGGACTGACCCATGTGTCGAGTTGCCGACGTTGTCGCCGCTGGGCTCCTGTTTGATGGCATGCGACACAATGGCGGGGTGAGGGATGCCCGTCTGGTGCAGGCCATGAGAAGGATGAGGCACCATGTGAGGAGAGAAACGACTGGATACCAGGCTAGAAAGACAGACAGATTCACACAGTCAGTAATAGACAGTAATATTAATAGACGAGAGATATCCGAGTAGAGTAGTTGAAGAGGAGATGGACTGTAAAATGACTGAGATGTAGTGTGGAGCAAAGATGGCGTTTGAGAATGGGAGATAGATACAGTGATAGAACAATAGATAAAATGATATAGAGAGAATAGTTAAAGATAGAACAATAGAGGGATAGACAGAGCAATAGATAGAATGGTATGACTGAGCTATAGATAAAGCGGGACAAAGCAATAGATAATAAGACAGAGCCGATGCATCTGGAAAGAGCAATCTTCAACTCTAGGCTTTCGATTCATACAGCTAATACAATAGCAGCATTGTCATTTTCACATATGAGGGGGAAAAACTGTGTTCCAATCTGTGATTTGCACACTCTTGTCCAACACATATTGACGCTGGACTACAGCACTTCACTGTGCCACAAAATGAATGCAAGCACAAAAAGTTTTCTCTCCTGCTAGAGACCAACAAAAGGTGCACAGTCATAAGATAACCCGTGAAAGTAATAGAGGGAGATTAAAAGACAGCGAGAGTTCATGCTGACGTGCGAAAACTGAACTCATCCAGCAACCCAAGGAAATTTTAAGCATTATCTGAATGGAAAGAATATGATAAAATCATACATTAGAGTAGTTTCTATTCAGCAAGAGTTTCAAGAAGTGCTACTTTCATATAATGGCTAGCATATTTACAGTGATATGGTAAAAAGTGGGGAAAAATGAAGGCATAACATGGAATAACTTACACCTTTGAGTTTCAACAATCACTTTAGGTGTGTAGAGGTTTTATTTAACTAAAATAAGTTTGGTCGAATTCTTGTTCGGACGTTTGTCCATGGGACATTTGCACAATATCACAATTATACCTTATCAAACTGTTTTTTTTCTAGATAAGTAGCATGGTAATACCACAGTATTTTTTAAAGCACCATATAAATACCACGCATATGACAATTATATGCCACGCTAAACAAACATTTCAGTGTTATCTAATAATTTTATTTCATTATTAGCATTGAGCATTGGCAATCAAGTTGTACTTTTATCAGAGAGAGAGATAAAACCAATTGTGTAGCATTCAATAAAAGATTTCCTTTCTGGAACATGCACAGGGTTGAAAAAGAAAGAGAGGTATCAAGGCGCCATTACTGAGCAAAAAATACATCAGCAGTTTCCTGTACTAACTGTTCTCTGAGCCTTCAGGGAGGAATCGCGCTGTCTGCATCTCATGTCTATTAATAGATACGAGTTTAACTTTAAATCAGCATGTTGGTGCAGAAAAGAAGGTCTTGACCTCTGTTACATACCTAGACATGGAGGCGTTCATGGCAAGTGCAGGGTAGGTGTGTCTGAAGCCCCCAGGAGGGATGGAGTACATGTGTTGGCCTTGCCTGAAGATAGAAGAACAGCACTCAAACAACTGGCTAAAGCAAAATCAGGGACAAACAGATGCACATTTTGCTAGAAAAAAACTTCAATAAGCCATATGCATGGGTAAAATAAGGTTGATGTTATGTAATTTAAAGCCACAGGGTTCAGACTTACTGAGGAACCAGCCATCCTAGAGGGTGCGGGATCTGTCCAACTGCCCCAGGAGAGAGAGGGTAATATGGGGACAGCTCTGAAGGATGAGGGGTCCTTGGTATTCCTGAAGAAACAATCATTGATTATGAAAACTGAAGACAAATATTAACATACAAGTGTGAACACAAAGGGTGAAAAATCAAATTGCAAAAATGCTGAATATCTTCAAACACTCCCCCTTGTCTACAATTGCCCTGCAAACAGGTAGTCCTGCCCCAAAAATCACACCACTGGTTTAGTCCGGCAGATTAAAAATGATTGCAATTCCATTTAATGCCACTAGTGGCGCCCCAAATCACACACTTCACCTGTAACTGTAACACACACTGTTCACCTGTAACTACTTCGATCCCCATATTATTGCAATAAACCCCATCAAAAAAAAGTAATGACTCAGCATTTCTGGATTGTACTACTTTCTCAAAGCTTCAGCAAATTCATCTGGAAATTGCTGTTGGTGGCACTTACCTGTCTTTGGGTCAAGAATCTCCGGTGAAAGGTGAGAGGGAGGCGTCCCAGGGGAGAAGTGTTCATTGCTGTAGGTGATCAGCGGCGTAAGGGGATGAACATGATGGGGGTGTTGTACCACTGGCACCTTATTGGACTGAAAACAAAAGGAGAAGGAGGTGAGGGAGGGGAAATGAAGTGTGTGTGCATGTTTAAACAACCAAAAAGCCAACCGAAAAGAAGAAAATAGCCATTAGGCCTCATTACTCATGATTGGCGCCAGAGAGTTTTAAAGAACAATGGGTCTCGGCAGCAGAGTTTACTTTTCCCTACTTCTCCCAAAGGAAAATAAACACCAGTTGGGCATTTGACCGGCTGCATGGAGGGTGGGAGAAATCACACCTAACACCCCTAACAGGCAGCATTTCAACAAGAGAAAGATGTTTCCAGCTGCCACCCGCCATAAGTGACACTAGGACAGGCCTGGCATTTGAAGGGAAATGGTAGTGGTTTTGTTTACTACACCTCTCTCAAGAGACGGCCAAAAGTGGCACCTGTTGTAACAAACCCTTCAGTGCTTCTCTTGGCGAGGTGGCAAAAGTTTAACAGATCAGGACGACTTTTGAGATTCTTAAGAAGGCCCAATTGTGGAAGCCGATAGGCCAGGGGTAGGCAAATCCACTCCTGGAAAGCTACCATTCTGCAGAGTTTAGCACCAAATCTAATTAAATGCACCTTAACCAGCTAATCTGCATCTTCAGGATTACTTGAAATTAATAGGCAGGTGTGTTGGAGCAAGATTGGAACTGAATTCTGCAGGAAGTCAACCCTCCAGGAGCAGGTTAGGTTGGCTACCCCTACGTTAGGCTAATGTGGTTGTAAAAGGGGCATATTACCTTAGAGTTATAACCTGATGACTTTGTGAGAAGTGTTGCTTGAAAAGTTGCATCTATTCTGGCAAAAACCAGCAATCAAGGACATTTGCATGCAAGTACATGAATGCAAATGCTAAGCTAAACAAGCTCAATTTCAAGTTTCACTTTCTAAGAGTTCCCGCAAATGGCACACTATAGCAAGCAATAGCAAAACTTCCAACTCAGTTTTCTCTTTCAGGTCAACCAACATCATGACGTACCAGCAATTCAAAGAGAATCGTGCTGTAGTTAAAGTTAGTTAAACTCTCAAAAGTTAGCTAGCTACCTGAATAATAAATCAAATTTTAGCACAGTCATTTGAAGGCAATTCTACCACCCCACTGAACACTGAGGAGCCTATATTAGCATATAATTTACTAGCATACGTCCAGAACCCTAACCACATAAATATAGCAGTAGCACTATAATAATATCAGAAGCAGCACTGCTGTGATGTGTACGTAAGGCAATGCAAGGTGGTGAGCCGTAGATTGAATGGGCTACCCCCCCCCCCCCCGCCCCACCCCCCACCCGGTAACCCCAGTGCCGCTGCTAGTGGAAGTCACCAAAGGAGCTAGAGCCGGAGAATGCCATCTTGTTTCCTCCATGCTAACCTTCCCCCCACCTCTATGTAGGCAGTGGGTTTGACCTCTGCTCCAACCAGCACTCTGTGAACATGAACAAGGCTTGCATTGAGACGAGACTGGCTCGCGTTTCCCAGAGTCCAAACACATCCCGATCTTTGGGTTGCCTCTCTATTCCTTGCCTTTCTCCTTCCTGTCTGACTGTCTGTCTCTGTGTGTGTACATAATTTAGCGTTGCATCAGCCGAGACAAGCTGAGCCTGACTTCTGGAGAAAGGTGCATTACAGGATTGTTTTAAAGATCTGTCAGCAGGTTGATTGAGAAAGAAAGGTAGAGGGCAACTTGCACTGTTCCTCTAAGATGGTGTTTGTCCGCTGCACTATGATATTAGCTGTTGAGGCTAATGGTTTCTCTCTCTCTCTCTCACTATCCTACTGCCAAGAATCCCTGCTGTGTCAACACACCAGCCGTTTTGCCTCCGACACCAACATCCCAAGCATAGACTGCCGCCAGACTGGGCCCCTCGCCCCCCCTTACAAACGGACTGGATGGGACCAGCCGACTCCAAGCATCTCAAGGATCCATATCAACACTTGGTCAAGTCCTCCTGTTTGTTGTTTGAGTGGGCTCTTTACAGCTAATAGAAAGGAAGTGTCCACCAGATTAACACAACTTGGGTTTTAAATGAAGGACTGGGGGGGAAACACAGATTGACCACAGTGTGGTCATTAGCTGAGTCACTGGGTTCGGTAACATAAGGACAATGACACAACAACAATAGCACTTTCTCAGTCAACCGTTCAATGCAGGAATCCACCTTTAGATGGCAGAACTGGGTTCTTCTTCAATTGTGGTCTGTCAACAAGTACCTGGATCTTTTTACGTTTTGTTCAAACAAGTCCTGCAGTTCATCAAGGGCAAAGCCTGATAAATCTCTCTAAATCCACTTTTGTAAACTGGTCTATAGGAGGAGAAGACACCTGACCAGCACAGCAGTGAAAAACAGCTGACAAAACACCTCACCAAACAGAAAAAATGAGTCATTGTGTAAACATTGTTCCACCTTTTGTATCACAGTTAAATTACATGGACTCCAGAGTTCTCAAGCACATATTTACCCATTGTGCTAGGTCAGTCCTCATTCAACAGCCATTATTTTATGAGACACTCAGAACTAAATTTAACACAATGTTAGCCAAACATTGCACCTCTTTGAACGGTTTTCTTTGAGTTCTTTGGAGTGACTCTCCACAAGGAGGTATCGCATCCATTTAAAAACTGCAAAAGTCACAAGTGTACAAAAAGTCAGCGCTCTACACCTGCTGATTAATCTGTTGCCCTTCTCCGCCCGTTAGCAAAGGAACCTGCCCAAAGACGACTTCTGGTGCCACCACATGTAGCTGTTAAACTGGAGCTCTGCTAAAACAAGCACATTGTGGAGTAAGAAGCAAATGTGGCCTGTTGTTTTCTTTCTTTCTTTTGGCTTCACCTCCTCCATCTCTTTCTTGAGTTACTGAGCAAACAGGCGTTTGAGCAAGAGGGATCAAGACACAATGAACTGCTTTAGCAGTGGAAGAATGAGTTGCTAAATACAGATTCAAATGAAGGATAATAAAATAGTGCAGAGGAAAGGACAAGCCAAAACAAGCAGTATGAGCCATACAGTTTGATCCCCAACAATGGGGTGCAATTTACAATTATCACCATCTGCCTTTACAGTTACATGGCTCTGAATTAGATTTTAACATCTCCATTAAAACTACTTTCTGTAGATGCAATCTGCATCTTGTTTTATATTGGTTTACATCCTCATACTTTACCACACATTGTAAATGGAGGCCACAACAGGTTTAATGGAAAAAAACTAAAATCACATGATGCATTCATCTGAATTTTTGCATGAACATGCAACACTTTTCCCATCAGCACAAACATCATGCCCTCACGAAGACTCATCCATTGTCAATGTCATTAGTAGGCAATTTAAATGGAATTTCCATTTGTAATCCGATTTTTGAAAATAATTTGAAAATTGCTTGTGGACTCATGACTAATGCTTGGTAAAGACTTATTAGTTTATTATAAATTATTTAAACCATCAATTCTTGACTAGACCTAATGTGCAAGCATGCTTTCGAGACAGACAACAGTTAAGGCACTGGCTAGCCAAGTGTGATTGCTGTGTCGACTGTTGCTAATATAAGTGTTTGCTGAACACGGTGACTTACTGTGGGTTTTAAGAACCAGGTTTTGCACTTGTGATATCATTGTGAGATTATTTCATATCAGATACAAGACTCTGAGTGCATACAACTTGACTTGTTGTGTATTTTTTTGTGAAGTGTGAGGATTAGCATCAAAGTTAGAACTAATGCAGCTAATCAGAAAAGCTAAAGGACATTCCGTTAAAGTACCTAGAGATCAAGCGTATGTCCTATCTATAAAGAGTATGGGATCTCAGAAAGACCAATAAAGGATTCTTTAAAAAAAAAAGTACCACAGTGTTCCCATATAAGACACCATGTGAAAACATCATGCTAATACTGTGTTTTTGGACATTACCATGCTATTCTTCGATGTACCTTACAGTGTCATGGTATATATGAATATGAGAATCAAATTGTACCATGGTATTTCCATTTGATGCATGAACCACGGTAATGTCACTGGACTTTTTTTGTATGATTCTGACCAAAAAAACAAAAACAAATCTCACACACAGCTTACAAAGGGGTTGACAGGTCTGAAGTTCCCACAATGCCTCACACATCACCTGCCACTGTGTTCTGGTTTGATGCATTATTCATGCGGCCTGGGTCCAGATGCACTATATGGAAGGCAATGTGAAGAGGTGGGCTCGGTGCTGCAGTATCACACTTGAACACATTCAGAGGGATACCAATGGAATGCTAAACAAACCTGGTTCCTGAATTATTGAGCCTTTCGGCCGCTCTGGCTCACCCTATTAGCATGTGTGCCTTCTGGACCCAATCTGTGCAGCCACAGAAATGGTTTCCACGGGTCACTCACGCCCTCTCGGCTGCCTGGTGCGATTTCATCAGCCCATGCCCATTAATTAGAAACACAATAAACCCTCTAGCATGTCGCCTAAATTATTTACGGACTCTTAATTAATCCTCTGATCACAAGAGATTCCCCCAGATCTGCATGCCAGAAATTAATCCCCAATGCCAACATCGAATGAGGAAGCGAAGTCTGTTTTTCTGACGGGCGAACAGTAGCATTCAGTGTATCTACGTTCTGGACAACACAATACTGAGTGTTAAAGCAAAGTCAGCATCAACAGGCTTCAACAATCAACTCATCTCCATATAATTGGATTGAAATCCCCCTGCTGCATATTTGCAGACTGTCTGGAGTCCCCAAGCATGCTTTATGAAACACATGCTAAGTAAATAAAGACAAAACACCAGACACAACAGGCTCAGTGTCCCGGTATTATTATCAGGTCATCGTAATCTTTGGCCTGAGAACTTTAAATTGGATTCTCGTTTAGACAGAACTGACCCAAAGGTCTGTTTGGGAATCTCTTGGGCAAACTCTCTAATCTTCCAGCTCAGACCACAGTCAGTGATCACTTTGTCACCGTGGCAGAACCTCTATCGTTCTGAGCTGACAATCTCCATGTTTGGAGGGTGAAAAAAAACGTGTCTCCGGAATGGATTAGCTGCCATTTGGAGCGAACATTCCTGAGGTTCTCCGCCGTGGTGTCTGGAAAGGGTGAAGCAAGTCAAAAGTTGGGTCGCATGAGTGGCCGGAGGGGGTGGAATGGCATGAAAATAAGTCTGTTGCTTGTTGACACTTAGAACGACAAACTTAAGCCCTCAGCCTAAGCCAGGTTTCGGCTAAAAGCTAGTCATGCTTGTGTGGGAAAAAACGTTTCCGGTTGTTCATTGCAAAAGAAGTTAAGCAGGACACCAATGGACCTTTGCTCTTAAGGCAAGATAAACCAGCCAATTTATAATCAAATAATTTTGACTGCATTGTAAACTATACAGAATATGAAGTTGCTGATGGACTTACTAAGTGCCCTGGTGTTGGTGATCTGGAGTCTTTAAGGGCTGCCGTCCCGGGAACGTCAAGAAGTGGCCATTTCATTTGTAGATACTGCAGGGGACAAAAGAGAAAGTCACAATCAATCGATCATCAACACATGCAGCAGGCTGTCTACATGTCACTGCAAAACCAAAAATACTTATATTATTCTTAAAAGTGCTTTATATGGAAATAGTGATGTTGCAGAATGTCTGTCTTTAATAAGCAAAAGTTGACAAAACCAGATTTTTTCAAGACACCTTCAAGGTCGAAAGCCAAGTTTTTGAATTAAAGGAATATTCAAAGTAAAATAAATGTTTGCCACCGGAAATAATTCAGATTCACACCTTCATGTTAAGCACTTGGATGAAAAGTTTATGAAGCTACAGTTGTTGACCCAAGTATACCGTATTTCTGAAGACCTGTATTTAACCTGGAATATTCATTTAAAATGGAAAGGAATGGAAGAAATCAATTAAATGGACCTCTGAGTCATCCACAGATTCCAGCAATCCAGCTGTTCTTTGTCTTAATTCATTTGAAAGCTGTGGAGATGAACTCTGAGTGCTGTTTAGCACCTGGGAGCATTAGCTGGAACAGTTTGGGGGGCTGAGACAGGAGCAGTCGGGCCCAAGGGAGGGGGCGAAACGTGAAAGTTAAATATGATTTGGACTGCAGGTCCCGGCATAGTAAATGCCCAGCTGGATGGATAAAATGTGTGTATGTTAGTATAAAGAACAGCTGGGAGGAAGTCCCATAACGCGCTGGGAGAATAGGAAGGGGCCTTGCATGGAGCAGAAACAGAGATCTGCCTTTCTCTAGTTTTGCCCTTTAAAAATCAATGGAGAACGCAAAAGCGACGCTGTTAGGGTGAACGTGGTATGAAATGAGAGAAGGAACATGGAGGAGACACGCAGTGATGAATGACTGGACTTCTTATACAGAGGGAGACGTTTATTGTGAAAGCCGTCGTAGCTCAGTGCGCGCGTGTCAAAGTTTGATATGTTTCAGCTTTTCTGGGGCCCCTCGCATCCAGCGCTTATGATTTTCAGGAGCAATTTATAAAATCTAGTTTTTTTTTATTATAGTGCTCATATACTGCCCCTGCATACAGTACAATATACCGTAATATTTAAAGTAATTTTTCCGTTTTTGGATTTTACATGTGTTTTCCTGTATTTTTTAATTACGCTTTGCATTGTGGGAGCGAGAACCGTGGTCGCTTATCGGCGCGAAAACAATGCAAGAGCAGGCGCCATTACTCACGGAGATCTTCTTGGTCAGTTTCATTTTAAAGTTGGCTTTCGAATTTGGGGAACCTGTTTCTACACTTCCGTAGTAAATTAATGTTGTTAAATGTCACAAACTGTTGACGTAACATTAATTTAGTTAAGGTCTGGCTTGTTTGGCAAATGAATGTTGGAGCCGTCACATTCAACATTTTCTGCTTATCATCACATATCTTACGGAGGTTACTCTTTTAATTTTTTATTAGCTTTTAATTGTTGTTGATGCACTGTATTTAGTGCTGATCATACTGTTTCAAGCATCTGTCATTACTGAAGAGAAGCAGTTTTGATCAATCTGAAGCGCAGTACTAACGTAGTTAGTTTAATGCCTTCAACAAAAGCTGGCAGAGGAATTGTCGAGAAAAGGAGAGACCATTTACATCTTTCTTAATTTAAAAGAGATGAAGATACAACTAAGTGAAGATCTGGCATCGCAAATTCTTCAAGGATAACACTATCACACTTTCTGCCAAATGAGGTAAGTTTAGACCTTTTATTGTCTTGTTTTACACACACAAGGACCATAACATGCAAAAGAGAAATAAATTCGGTAACGTTACTAGCAGGCTGTCTGTGAAGCGGCTGTGAAGAGTGAACACAGGCATCCGACGAATCAGACATCAGACAGCGCGCCAGCAGCGCATTGAGTTCTCTTTCGCACTGTAATGGACAAATGCACACGACATTAAGCCAAAATGACCGTTGTTGGCGAGTGACCTCGTAAACAACACAGTCTAAAATAATTGACCGTAAAGACGGGAGTAGATCGGATGTGTGTCAGATATGCGTCATGTTTTAAAGGGACAGCAGTTCATGACATTCATAGTGTTTCTTTTGTTTTCTTTCTAATGACAGGACACAATTGCTGCTGTAACGTTATGTGATCTTCACCGCACACGCATTCTTATAGTGGTTTTTTTTTTTTTTCGGTTTGATGCTGTTTATTAACAGTTTTTATTAACATTAGCTGTTAATAGTGAAAAGAAGTTGGTTGCTGAACAAAGTTGTGTTCAAAGCTGCTTGTCGTTACGTATATGGTAATTTTGTAATGTCTTTTTTTGTTTATGGTGATGGGCAGTTCAAGATCGCTGTTGTTCAAGAAGTTAATGACCACATCTCCTCCCCTGTTGCGGTTGTGAGCTACAAATACCCAGAGGAGATGATACTTACGCTGGAATTCATACAGAAGTAAGCAACACATATGCTTTGAAATGTGTATAAAGCATTTGGTTGTGTTGCTGTTTATTTAGTTGAAAATAATGAAGTATATTGTAAGACATAGTTGATCTGACAAGCTCATATGACAGATGCAAATGGAGACCATTGGAAATGTAAGTTAAGCAATTTATAAACAATTGTTTGAATTGGAAAGTATTAGGGATAGCAGTTGATTTAATAATGAACTTAAAATACTGTATGATTCAGTATTCAGTATTTCCATCTATAACCTGCATGTTACTCTGTTCAATTTCATTAATTTCATTTTTTGTCGTATCCATTTCTTTCAGAGTTTTCCTGTGAAGAAATCCTGAAAGAGGGTTGAGATTAAGGCAACCAAGTGGGTTTGCATTCTGTTTTATTAACAGTTTTTATTTAACATTAGTGCTAAATATTGAAAAGAAAATAGTCATTGAGTCATTTATTCTGTTGACTTTTACAACAACGTGAAATTGGTTGCTGAACACACCTTCAAAGGTGTGTTTAAAGCTGTTTGTCGTTATGTATATGGTAATTTTGCAATGTCTTTTTGTTTAAGGTGATGGGCAGTTCAAGATCGCTGTAGAAGTTAATGACCACATCTCCTCCACTGTTGCGGTTGTGAGCTACAAATACCTAGAGCGCTCAGGACAGTTTGAACGGTTTTTTTTTTTCGGACATTAGCGGAATCAGAGGTAAAAAAACGATTTATAAATATGTTCAGTTTCTTACCGACCGAATCGTTTTGTGTCTTTAACCTACAAGGTATCGTCCAGAGCCGTCTAGGGTTTAATTTGTTGTTTTGGGTATGTTTTTTTGACTCTCACAGCCGTGATTGCTATTCACTTCTATTATATGACTGACAGATTGCAACGGTTTGAGTTAAAAATCTTTTTTTGTGTTCTACTGAAGAAACAAAGTTACCTAAATCTTGGATGCCCTGGGGGTAAGCCGATAAACATCAAATTTTCATTTTTGGGTGACATCCCTTACCATGTTTGTGTTATTCACAATAATTATAATTATTTTTTTTGTAGTAATAAAAATAGACCTTACCAAACAACAGCCTTTAAAATTACTTATAACACATATATAATAGCAATGAGGGAATGATAATTGATTGAATACACTGTTAAAATACATACTGTCCAATACAAAATAAACAATTTCTGAGGGCTACCTTAGGCATACAGGTCATCAAAATCCTGCAAAGGGAAGCCAGAAATTCCTGGTAATTCTGCTGTAAAATTACAGATGATCAAATCCTTGTTTAAAGGGGCCATATGGCTGTTAAAAAGACATTATTTTGTGATTTGGTGGTACATGAAAGTGTGTTATGCGGTAAGGTTCAAAAAACATTATTTTCCCATTACTGTACATTATTGTTTCGCTCTATACACCGCCATTTCTGAAAAAGCGTCTGATTTTTACAAAGATCATGGTCTGACAAAGACTACAAACGAGAAATAATAATGTTACGCCTTCTTTCTTTGTGTGAACGTTTGGGCGGTGTTATGCAAATTTTCCCACATAGTGATGTAGGTACTGTATGTGGGGGCGTGTTAGAACGTGCTGTTTTAGGTAGGCGTGGCTGACTTTTAACTTTTTTAAAGAATATCTCTTTAAGTTTGAGATTTTAGTCTTTGCAATTTTACAGATCTTATTTATGCACCAAGGGCTTGTAACACTTCAAAGAGAAAGGAAAAAAATTGAAATCGCCATCATATGACCCCTTTAATAGGACCATTTAACATTTAATTAACTATCCACTTAATCTGACATTTTGGTCATCTTTTTGTGCTAAAATGCTACAGCCTCTATAATGTCTTCAACAAAAAAAAAACACTATATTGTGGACATCACAACCTTTACAAAAATTAACCATGGTTTTATCGTATAAAACTGCTTAATTTTCTTTTGCGTGATTTATGAATGCTTGAGACTATAAAATCAATCTGACAACTGTATTAATAAAATCATAGCAATAGGTAACTGTCTAGAGACACAATTGTAATTTGTAAATAATACAGTTTAATTACAATTTATTTACTTTTATGTTTTATTAAAGTTCTATTTTGACCCCTATAGTAACGTTTTTTTTTTTTACTTACATAATATTTGAGGGAGGGGGCACAATAATACAATTCTGCTTAGGGCACCCATTGGTCCAGCAGCGCCTGTTGAAGAACTTAAAATACGGTATGATGTTTTCCATCTCCAACACCCCTGCATGTTAATCTGTTCAGTTGCATTATTTCATTTTTTTGTCAATTTCCATTCTTTTAGAGTTTTCCTGTGCAAGAAATCCGGAAAGAGGGTTGGAGATGAAGCGGAAACCAAGTGGCTCGCATTTCCTCTAGACCTGTGCATGAACAATTCGAAAAATCACTAGATATTTAATCGTTTTTCAAATTCAAAAGGGAAATTTTGGATAACATGACATTAAAAAAGGGGGAAAAAATACTGGGCGGTGGTCAGTAGTTTCCCAAAACTGGCACATGGTGAGAGGTATAATACAGGGCACCAAACACTTGGAGCCATGCGTCTCTCAATGCTCCTACTTCCAAATTTATAGTTTCTAGTTTCACATTGAAATGTCAAGCAGGATTGACAAAATCTGTTCCAGTTATTGTCAAACTGTACAAGCAAAAGGTTGTTGCAGAATCATGCCAATTTGAGGTTAACACTTAGATAATTTAGCATGAAGTTACAGGTTAGTATCTAACTAGAGAGAGTTCACCAAAAATATATAAGCAAATCTGTTATTATCACCTCTGTTGTTCCCAACCTTGTCCAACTTTCCGAAATTTTTGGCACCCCCAATCCTGAAGATAATTTTAAGATATCTGGGCTTAGTTCTCCTCCCATCTGTGCTGTAAGCTCCGCATCTGGCTCGCATTGGCGAGCTCAGCTCTGCGCCAGCCTCTTTCGAGCTTTCGTCCTGCTCTTCCTGAGACCGAGTAAGACATCATTAAAATAGTTGACTCCAGGGGCCTAAAATAATTTTAGAAGCAGCATGAGTGTTTCTGTTCACACAACATCTTCACCTTCACCATAGATCTAGATCCTGAACCATGTTCATGGAGAACCACAGTGCTTGAGGGGTGTTGACACCTTTTTAAAAGGGCACCAATGTGAGCCACAATTGACAAAAAAGACAAAAAAAGGACCTTTAATACATGAGGCTTGCATACAGTCTATCTTTTCCTCTGCTTGTAACAAGTGCAAGGCTTCTGGGATGTGTTGTATTGTCAGAACATCTGCTCTCATGTCAACTCAGCATGTATGCATTGTGAATGTGTCTACATATTGTGAGAAAAAAAGACTGATTTGTTTTGTTTTCTTCCACACAAATAATTTGCATCACTTAAAATTGATGTTAGGCCACTGGAGTCACATACTTTATTGATGTCTTTATACCTTTCTGGACCTTGAAAGTGGTAGTTGCGTAGGCTATCAATAGAGGGACAGAAAGCACCCAGATTTCATTAAAAATACTCTTCATTTGTGTTCCAAAGATGAATGAAAATCTTATGGATTTGGAATGGTATGAATGATGAGTAATTGATGACAGAATTCACATTTTTGTGAAATATACCTATAAACAATATTGTGTTCTCTTATAGGAATTTTTTTTTTTGAATCTTGACTGTTTCACAGTTTGTGAAGTTAAAATTTTGTGACCACTGTTTGGTGCAACATCAGTACTGTACAAGTGCTCATGTTTTCTTTTTCTAATTCTGTCTGTTACTGTTTAAAGCTAAATTGTCTTCCACAATACAGGCATTTTTCAGTGTTTGAAACATTGTTAAATTAATTGATTTGATTGAGTAATTGATTGATGAAATCGTTTTGTCCTAACCAATTTAAGGCAAACAAACGCCATTGAATGCATTTTTAAGAATGTTTACATGAAGTAAAAGTTTTTCCTTTTTTTACGGAATTTTTTTTTAAAGTGTGCCTGGCTCGGTCATCTAGTTTGTGTAGAAGTCAAACCATATCAGATGTTCCTGTGGGGTCATCATTCCCCTATCCAAGCTTTTGAGTCTAGGGGCTGAAAGCATCTGCAGTTATAGTGAACATATATATATATATATACTATGGGTGGGCAATAGGATCAAAATCTTATAATCATTGTAACGGAATATCAAAATTAAGGTATTTTTGACTGAAATTCAATGAATACAATAGTTTATGCATTAAATAACCATGCTGTAATGCCAACTTTTGAATAATCCTTACTTCGAATAATCCAAACTTAATGGATGCAAATCAAAAGCTGATTACTCATTAAAAAAATACATTTGGCAACAACTGCTTCACAGTCAATATAAATTAGTCAATGATATGCACACTGTCAACCATATTCAACCCTAACTACCAATACCAAAAGGGTGTAAACTAGCTCTAGTACAGACACATGCTATATATTGTCCAACACTGCAATATCAAAACCTGCCAATTCCATCGTTAAACAACAAAATCTCATTTTAAGTAATCCAAACATGTTCCACTATCAATCATCATGGCACATTTGGGGTTAATAAGGCTTTGTTTCTCCCTTTAAACTTCACTCATCACAAGCGGAATTGTTGTGAGGAAGTTTGGATAAGACTGTGGGCTAAAAATGGAAAAGACATTATGGTCCGGTGGACGGGGTTGCTGGGTTTGGTGGTGAGGAAAACAAAAGTAGTTTATGAGCAGGGACTGGTAGTTTCCTTACAGCTGGCAGGATGAGCTGAGACCTTGTGCCCTGTTTATTAAAGCTGTTGGGTTCACTTTCACCTTCCGTTGTCTGCAGTAGAGTTGATAAACGACAGTTGCAAGTTAAACATCTAATTTGGCCAGACAGTCAAAATGAATGTGCTTAAAGGGACAGTTCACCCAACATGACTCACCTAATGAGAGTTAAACCTGATGGCGTTCTTCTGTGGAAGACATAAAAATGGTACTTTGAAGAAGTTTGGGGTCCAGCAACATCTACAGTTTCTTCAAAACATCTTGTTTTGTGTTGAACAGAAGAAAGAAACTTACAGGTTTGGAATGAGTGTGAGTAAATGATGACAATTTACATTTTCAGAGGGCATCCGTGAATGGTTTTTGAGAGGAACGTCTAGCCTAGTTCTTGTCAGGAGGCCTTACCCTGTTTCTGGTATTTGCAGCTGCAGTTAAAGTGGACGGATGACTGAAAAAATACAATCTACCTTCCTCATCATAACCGCCATCACCTGACAGAAAACTTAACATACTATCTTGAAATACAATCTCAGTTTTGCCTTCCCACACAAACTCAAGACTACCGGGCTGAAGGGACCTGTGCCCTGCTTTTCTGGAGACACAAAGGGAGACCGGCCAAAGTAAACAGTCTTGGGGTCTGGGGATTTGTATTTGAAACCCATAACTCCAGGAGCAGATGCTTAGCAATATGCAACACTGACTTCTTGTTGAGAAGAGAAAAGAAATGGTGCGCAGACATGAAACCCTCAAAATGCATGTCAAATTTCAGCGACGACCTGCTAAGCAACATAGTAAATCAAAGCTTCACCAAGCAAATCAACAAAAACACAAACAAATGCTGTTAAAAAAAACCCTGAGTGCAACTACAAAAAGGAAATGTCTTTTTAAAAAATTTTAATATCTACATTTAGAAAACAAGGTGACCGAAATAATATACATCATTTAAAAAAAAAATTGTATAGCATTTTTAAATTGTATCTACATTTGAACTGGCTTAATATTGACATTCACAGAAAGAAAATGAAAGCAAAACTGTTTATTCTTGATACCAAAAATCTTAAAAGGGCCAAATGTCAGCAGAAAAATTAAATAAATAAACAAAATCAAATAAAATGATATCATTTTACTCTTGATACCAATAATCTTAAACTGGCCAAACATTAGCAGATTAAACTGTCTGGCTGAAATGAAATGAATGTTTATTCTTGATACCAATAACCTTAAAATTGCCAAATATTAGCAGATTAATATGTCTGGCTGATATTAAAATAAATAAAATAAAATAAAATCTGGCGCGTGCATCCTGAATATTAAAATATACTGATTTAAGAAAACAAATATTGAATTATAAAAAATGAGTGTCACATTGCCTTGGGCAGGCTGAGACAGAAGACATACTGTACTTCTAACCAGGTTCATGCGGTTTAATTTCATAAATACACCTGGAGTTAGTTTGCAGCTGTCTACCTGATGTCAAGAGGTCACAGAGACAGACAGAAATGCTGCTTAAAAGCTTTCCGCGCAGCTGAGTGAAGATGATGGGGATCTTTAACAGGATTATGACCACGTAAAACTTCACAAATATCAATCCTGACAGTCATATGCTAGACGAAATGAAGCCTTCTGTCAAAACAAAAAGAAGACGACACCTCTTTAAGGAGATATCTGGAAGCCTCAACATGTGTTGCTGCAACCGCAAGCTTCGTTCAGGATACCAGGGATTTTAAACGCTGTACCTCAAACCGCAAAATAGCACAACAACATTCTTGAAAAGGGTAAAGAAAAAAAGTAATCCGGAGTGGGGCGGAGCCAAATAGGTCATGTCAATCATTCAAAGCATGGCCTACATTTCGCCCCAATGTTTCCACCCATTCCACACACCATCCACTAGAACAGAACAGAAAGCTGGTGGCACACAAAGGAATCTATTACATCTCAGCATCAGAACAGGAACGTTAAGCCAGACAAAAGGCTCTGGATTACGTGCATGTATGCCTATAGGGTAGTGCCCTGATGCGGCCAGAGGGGTCCAACATCACCTGACTCATTTATGAGAGCGACACCTCTCGCTTCTCTTTTCACTGCCGCCAGAGGGAAAGACAATAGAGGCGGCAGTTTCCAGCCCTCGCTCACCGCAGGTCGTCATTCAGGCCTATTGTTAGTTTAAGAGCTGCGAGAGTTTCCGATAATTAAGTAAACAATTCATAGGCAAACGACACCCCTATCTGTGCTAATTGGAAATTAATTTGCGGGGAAAGGACTGGAATTCTTGACCACCTCCAAATATGAACGAGAGATCTAGATGGGAAGAAAAGAACTTTGAACAACAAAAGCAGGAGTCTGATTTAAGAGATTAAACTCAGAAGAGGAGGAGAAGCTCATTAAAGCAGACTTATCTTATTACAGAAACAATAAGCGGTTGGACTGCAGAAATTTAACCAACAAATCACCTATTCATCCACCGATCACATTAGGAAGTAATTTAGGTAAAAAGGATCAGCAGACGCTAATTTTGTTTCAGAAATTAGATCCAGACCTGTGTGCTTATAAACAGCCACTGCATAAAACGAATTTGACCCAAATTATAGAAATTCCTTGAAACAAAATATTACTCATTTTAGGACAAAAAAAAAAGAGTCATATTATTGAGGCTGCACATATAGAATAGGACAAGATAATATTAATAATTAATAAAATTATTATTATTATCATCAGAATATATATATCATTCAGTTTGACCAGGCCAATTTTTGATTATATATGGGTTTATTGTATTGATAAACTGGAATCTTAAATTACTATTTAGTTACCAAAAACCATTTTAAAGAATGTAAATTCTAGACCAATAAACATTAATAAAAAAACATTTATAATATTAGTCACTATAATGATCATACAGTCCATATTTTTTTATTAAATATCAACTGTTAAATTAATTAACAACTCTTAAATAGTGTAGAATTTAAACAGTATCCTATATTTTATGCCATTTATAATCCGTTAAATGATCTGCTCTTGGTATTGAAATTTTAGGTCGAAATTCAGTGCATCCCTACAAAATCACTTATAAAACCAATCCAAGCGCAAATCATCCTAATGCAATGAAGTACTTATTTGTGGTTTGTTCCCGTAGTGTCGCTTGCTGACCTGCCTACATTAGCTGCGTTAAAGTGCCTCTTTTCATCAAGCCAGTGCCTTCCACACAGAATCGGGCTTCAGCCTCAACAGGAAAGACTCATGACTGACAGTTGCTCTCCGAGTTCCCATGGATACTATTGTGACCTCACTGATAACACTACTCCCTCCATTCACTGCCTACTTAAAGAACTGGTTCAGAGGTCA
The DNA here is from genome assembly GCA_018155175.1 of Sinocyclocheilus anophthalmus. NCBI lineage: Eukaryota > Metazoa > Chordata > Actinopteri > Cypriniformes > Cyprinidae > Sinocyclocheilus > Sinocyclocheilus anophthalmus. The sequence goes on along the minus strand of JADLZN010008147.1, from coordinate 321,403 downwards.
GCCATCCGGCGACCAGGGGTTACCATGGCAATGTGGTCCATTTAGGGATGGCAACAGAGACCAAGTTTGCATACACCAACTGTCCGGTTGCAGAAGAAAAAAAAAAGGAACTACCTTTGGGAGACACCTTCAGTTTCTGATAACAAAAATAAAAAAAAAGCAACCATTAAAACAAAATTTTTCATGAAATATACTTCAGAAATGCATACTACATTGATCTCTTTTTAATTATTTCCCGAGAAAAGCACAAACAAACTTTGACAGCACAAGGAATAAGAGTGTTATTGTGGCGCAGGACAAAACAGTAGGTCAAATAAAACCCAACACATAATTACGACCACGGGAAAGTAATAAGCTGTCTGTTGGGAGCTCTGTTTTTCTGCAAAGGCGAAATGCAGCCACCCTCCTTAAAGTCAATTACAAGTCAGTTATGCGGTTTCCAGTATTTCAGTATCTGGTTACAACACTGCAGTCCAAACTATACCCAGGTTTACGATGAACAGCCTGGGCTTGTTAACCCACAAGCAGCCAAGAGGGATAACAAAGCCACTTTATAACCCAAAAATGCGTGCTATAGCAATCTTCAACTTTGAAGGCATCCAACTTCTGATAACTATATTTTGCAATAATAATAATATAAATAAATTGACCAACAACAATGCATGCTGTAAGTATTTGAATAGACTAAATTATGCATCGAAAATCAGAGATCCAAATATGGTGCATTGGTTCTAAAGACAGTTGAAGATAAAGCAAAATAAAGAAACCCTCATTCTTTTCCCAAATGCTGAGTGCATAATGAAGACAAAGAGCTTATTGTGTTCTCTTGGTGGACTAGCTCCCCCCAGCACACACACTAACTCAAACTTCACCCCTTCCCCAATATACCCCTCCTGCTAAAACACAAGTCTACAGGCGTCAAAAGTGCAAAAAAATCATGTCACCCGATTGCAACAGAACTGGAAAATCTTTACAAAGCAGCCACTGCAGTTTGTTCGTTTAAAGTGGATTTGTTGACAAGCTTTCCTCCATATGGAGAACTTGAGGCACAACAACTAAACAGGGTTATTTTTTATAACCTGTTGGCTGTTAAGTATAAAACTTGAATCTACCACAGAGAGGCCTGGGGGAGCGAATTTCGCATTCAGAAAAAAACCCTATGCAATTAAATGCAGGAGAGGAAATAATGCAGACTTTTGCTAAATTGCACTAAATGACTGTAGCTTTATCTTTAGACCATTAACAACTGCTACTGTGCAATAACAGTCCAGGGGGGGCGATATGGAGGCATGACACACCGTACCTGCGACGCACAGCCCTGACTCACAACTGTGGCCGCCCTGTCTAATTTCAAAAACTTTCTGTCTTGTCAAACCAGTTCCCTTCTGCAAACAATTAGTGCCGGACCACGTACCGCCGAAGCGCAGGAGGCGAAGGAGTGAAAGACGGAGAGGGAAAAAAGGGGGGAGAGAAAGAGTGAGGAGAGTGGAAGGGGGCTTGGAGTGCAATTATAGTGGGAATTTATGGCCTGAGAAACAATTTATAAATCACAGTGCATGGGCTAACACAATCCAGATTTCACTGCTCGCAGCTGTAACCAGCTCTAAAGTACACACAGCATGTTTGTGTGGTTTTTCATGAGATTGGGTCTAGGAGCTGGGCGGCTGGGGGAACGCACCATCAACATTGGCTGTGACAAACTGTGGGAGTGTTTCAGAGAGAGCGAGATGTGATGCTAGGAATTGTTTACAATGACAAGTGAACAGTTTAAACCTAAACAACGTGCTAACTGGCGCCTTGGTCGAAAATTAAACATAATTGTCATGAATGCCACCAAATGGAGGAAGAGTTGTGGTTGATGACAATGTCAAGAGTTGCGTCCCTTAACTTCTCAGACATTTTACATCAACCAAATCTCATTTTCCATATTGAGTTTCTTATGAACTTGTAGATCTTGGTAACCACTGCAACTGCCATGTCACTAATTTCCACTAACGGAGGAGTACCACGTCAACAAAGGTAGAGGACATAACTCTTGGAAAGGTTACCACTTTCAACAAGTCTGTAAGAAACCCAAAATGACCCAAGTTCTGGTTGTGTGCAGCATCAACAAAGTTAGGGGTCATTATTGTTGAAAAAGTTAAAGGCTGAAAACATTTCCTACAGTCCATCCTCAAAACTTTCAAACACTTACATCCCATAAGTTTGGTGACATTGTAGCCAACAAAAACCCATTCTCCATTTTGGATTACTTATTAACTTGTCAAAAGTAAATACCTTTCCAACAGTTCCTTCTAAAGATTTTTGGTTAGAAGATATAACTGTTGGAAATGTTACCAAAGTTCTAAAAGTTACAACTTTTCCAACATTTTACCCAACCCAATCTGGGAGCACGTGGTTACCATTACAATTGCTGAAAACCCAAAGAGGTGTATGAGTTTTGGTTGACTACAACACCAACAAAATTAGAGGATGTAACTCTTGGAAAAGTAACCATTTTTGACAAACCTTTAAGAAATGAACAATTGGAAATAATATAGATTGGGAAAATCTGTTTGAAGCCTACAGATACGTTGGAAACAATGGTTATATCCCCTAACTTTCTGAACAATGCTGTCAACTAAAACTAAAAAGGAAACTGTAACTGTTGAAATAGTAGTCACTTTTGAAGAGTTTATAAGAAAGCGAAAAACAAAGTCCAGAAAAGAAAAAATAAGTGCACTCCTGTTCAGTCAATTACAATGAGGTACTAATCTGGAGAAATGAGGAAGCCTCAGGGGGTTTTCACAAGCCCACAACTGCGCATCTGGGTCCAAACTGCAGCTGTGCACGGGGAGGGGTGGCCCATGCCCTGACCGACAAGGCCCAGCTGGATAAGACATACACTCTCACGAACAAACAAAAAAGCGCACACATACACACACACACACAAAAGCTTGTGGTCCAGTGTGAACATGTCATGTGACAATGGAGCCACTCTCAACCTTGTGGTCAGAGTGAGAGCTGTAGAAGCGCCATGTCTATGATGGACCCCCCAATGGCACACAATGCACAATCTCCTCCAATCACACGGCTGCTCTTTTGTGCCAGCGGTTATGTCACTTCCACTCCACCAATCTGAATGAGCCAGACTGTGGTGGCCCAATGACTGTCTGGAGCCAAAAGAACTGGAGCAAGGTTTTTTTTTGTTCTTCTTTTCTAATTAATCATCACACCACGGACCATCGTTTTTGAGAGGAAGTGAGCAGCAGGGTGTGTGAGGCTGTTTTTTTATGCCACATGTTGTCTGACAGCTCTGAGCAAATCCTAATGGAGAGTTTAGCAGGGAAGGGGAGAGTAAAAGCTGCCAGGCCCGGAGCGCATCGACGACCCCCCTACTGGAATCTGGGAACTTTGGAGCTCACTCAACTGTGAGTCACGTCAACAGGCTGTGAACCTTGACCTCTCACCCCTAACTGAAACAATGTGAAGATGTATCTCACTGTCAAACGCATGGAAAAACGACCCATCTCCATGTAGGATACAGGGAAACAACGTCCCACATAATTTCAGCAGCCATAGTTTAAATAAGACTCCCAGACGGACAACAAATCCAGCATTTTGACAACCATAAGCCTGGCCAATTGAACGCCAATTATGGCGTTAAACTTCTCGAAGATTTGTCAGCCGTCCACTTTGTTTACGTGACATTTCTTGAATACGTTCGTTTGGAATGGTTGATGTCTTAGGGATTACGACTACGCCGCTGCAAAGTGAAGTATTTGTGGATCTACCGTGTAGCTCTCAGTCGCCACCCTCTAGGCTTTTGTTCAGCCTTTCAGAGCCATACTGAACGACTGAAAGGCCCCTATTCATAAAAGCTCCCATACACTCCCAGCCGCCTCGGCCAAGAGTCACTATAGAACATCCCTCATTTCACACGAGAATCGGGGCCGCCTGCCCACCCCCAAGTCCCTGCTCACAAAAAGCTTCTCCACGATGACTCCTTAAGATGGGGAAAGGCGCTCAATATGGGCGCAGTTTACGGCTGACACCATCACAATAATACACACACTCATTGCTAATGCCAGCAACGCCCTTCAGTGTCTGGACAATTATTTGTGGGCTTAACTGCTGTGTTGAAGATACTGCACTTTTTTTTGGAGCAAGTCGATACTAGTAAATCTCTCAAATTTCGACACTTTAGTGGCCGGTCCATCTACCAATAAGCACTGTCAATGGATAATAACGGAGATGCACTGATATTAAAATGCCCAATACTGATAAAACCATGATTCTTCCATATGGCCTACATACAATACATGGCAGAAATTAAAATTCCACTCAATATAAGACATAAGACATTTACGACATTTCAGGTGATAATACATTTAAAAAATAAAACACTAAAATCAAGTGAATTTAGTAGAATTTGAATATCACAACATTATAATGTACTGTATTAAAATGGATATTTATTTTGAGATTTGTTAAAGATAACATTTAACACTGTTATTAAATTATTATTATTTTTAAAATTAACTTTAAATTTGCTTTAGATGATGGTAATCAAAATGTAAAAAGACACATGAGCATGCACTATTAAACACACAATATCGGCTAATACACATATAAAACGATAACCAATATGATACCAATATATATTGTGCATCCTTAAAATTTTTTTGCATTATAAATATTACATAAAATAAGGCCCGAAACATGCTGTAGGCGAGTATGTGAATGCAGATGCTTCTAGCTACGCAAGCCGAATTTCACAAAGCATGACAGTGCTGGAATCGGCCCAAAAAAATCCATATCAGCCATTCTCTTATTTATCAGGTTTCGTAAATCAGAATACATGCATTCTTTGTGCTAAAGGTAACATCAGGGAGGGAAAGACAGCAGTAATTAAAAGCATGCCATGATAACCATATCACAAGCAACTGATCACATAAGGAATTAGCTGAAAGTACACCTTACCCTACAAGAAAATCCTGATGCTGTTGATATCAGATCTCCCGTGGCCTTTTCAGCCTGGCATGAAGCAGCGGGCACAACAAGGCCATGTGAGACTGTCGAGGGCTGTTATGAGATAACGCGTTATCACAGCATTCACGTGCACCAACTAAGCCAACAGGACGCGTACACACACACTTCCTGGACGCATGCCCACTTTTTCACCCACCTGGCACCCTCATACCCACAGCTTGCTTCGTTTCTTTCCCATAATGCTTTACCCCTAACTACCCCCCGCACCCCGCTCTCCCCCTCCCGGGGCCCCAGGAAGCTCTGACTGCGAGGTAATAACTGAAAACAGCTGTTAAAAATACCAGACTGATGAAGCCTGAAGCCCCCCCACCCCCTTAAACTTTATCCCCGGCACAATCAAGTTTTATTAGCATGGAGTGATGCATGAAGTCAGTATGCAGCTCTGAACGAGAGCTCGCCATTTTTTGTGACCAAAATTAGGAGGTGGGGGTGAAATTCACTGCAGGACATGCAAGCGAACATGAAGTGGGTTTTGATGAGCGCTGACCACTCCCAGCACAATCTTATCAATGGAGAATGATGTCAGCGGCTCACACACACTCACTAAAACCAACACAGAAACTCCAACGAGGCTTCAGTCTGTTTTGCCTCGTGATTTATTTTTTTATATTGCGCCCAATTGAGCACGTCCCTAAAAGATCAGGCTAACTGCATCCATTTTAGATTCTTGAATTGTCTTCGGACACTTAAAATCGTACTGATTCATGGCCCAGAGTTCCCTGAATAATTTGAAGTCCCACAAGGACAAATGAAAAAATTACTTTAAAATGATGAAAAAATAAACCCACACCTAGATATCAAGGTGCATATAAAAAAAAAGAAAATATAATGGAAAAACTAGGCTAACTAGGCTTATTTATTCATCAAACCAACATTTCAGCCATCAGCCTTTTTCAAGATATGAATGAATAAATAAAGCCTATTATTCTGAGTTGTTCAAACATAACTTTCTTTTTTGAGACAAACGAAAAGAAATATCAGTTTATAAAAGGTGAAGTGTTATACTTTTGTGCAAAAATGATTAAAAAGCTTCCGCCATTGGTCATTTAAACAAATAGCCCTGCCCCAAAACTCATGCCAATTGGCCTCAGAACATGAAACGTTACATTTCATAACTGAAAAATGCTACATACAGTTGTCTGTAAAAAAAAAAACAGAAAGAAAAAAAAACTGCTAATTATATATATTATAGTATATATTATATATATATATATATACTGTATAATATATTAATGTATCTATGTATATAAATGTCTAATCATTAGATGCATATAAAACTTTATAAATTATTTATAATATATAATATATATTATATAATATAACTATATATATATATTATAAAAATGGCTGTTTCCAGGACTCTTGTATAGTAAGCAGCAAGCAAATTATTGGAAATTAGTAAAAAAAAAAATAAAAATAATAAAAACAAATCACAGATGCATTAAGATACAGAGGGCCAGGGTTTTGGGGGCCCTTTTTTTTGTTCATTACAATAAAAAAAAACTAATTAAAACCACTGTGTAATGACGGAGCTCTTGCTATCTACACCATACTGTAAACACCATGCAATATGAAGATAATTAGCCAAAGAGATAAAACAAAAATACAGCAAATTCAGAATGATTTCATGCGGCCAGCGCAGGACATGATATGATCAACAGGAAAGAGATCTGTGTTACGGCCTTGGGAACAACTCCCTGCATTCCTTTATCTACTTCCTGTAGCATTTCTTCAGCCCCTGTGGTTCACCCTCACGTACAGATTCATAAACCACTCTCCTTTCAAGAGGAACGTCTGTAAATTAGGTCTTTATTTTGCCTTGTTCAAAAAAATAAATAAATCTGATGTCTAGAGCGACGCCAGGCTTGCATGGAAAACCAAAGGAGGAAAATGATGTTTGGCCTGACATTTCTTTCTTTAAGGAACTTTCTGGTTTTAATCTCAATCAATAATCAAGTTACCAGAAAGGGTCTTCAGTGGAACGTCTCCAATGGCGGGAAGGTTTTTAAATGGTCCCCTTTGATGAAGTAGTAACATTAAAAGGGGAAAAAGGAGAATTGGTTTATGTCTCATGCAATTCCTGGCTTCCTAACAAGACGCAGCATTCATAGCGCACACTTCTTCTACACAGCAAAAGAGAGACCGAAATATTTCTAAATTAATTTGGATTTGTTGAGTTTATCCTTACAGAAGAGAAAAAAACATAACACATTAAGTCAGGATAAAATTGTAAAGCGGTGTTTATTTGGTCATTTGTACAAACATTCGTACACCGGTTGTCAGGTTTCCTGAACCGTCTTGCACTACAGGAATGCTGTCTTAACTTAAAGACCTGGACAATGTCCCCTCTGTAGCTGAAGACGGGGAGGTGGGACAGGCCGGAGGGGGGTGCCTGGTTTCTCTCTCGCCATCTACCCCCACCCCGTCTCCGAGTGCTGAGTGTGTGGAAAAGGCTTGGGCTGTTGACAGGGCCACTCTCCTGAGCACTGTTTGTTTATGTAAAATGAGGCCCTCTCGTATGCAGGACAATTCCTCTGTTTACTTTATATTGTCTGGTAGGTCTTAAAATACCATCGTAGAGGAGAGAGTTTAAAGAGTGGAAGAAAGATGGAGGGGAAGAGAATGCCAGTCAAAAAGGGCCGACATGCTCCGACAGTGCAGCTATGCGATCGAGGGCTTGCAACTTACTCGCTAGTACTACTTTGTGCAATAAGTGCACTTAAGTTTAATTAATATCACAGGTTAGCATGGTTCGACCTCAATGGAAGTGGATACACAAGAGTTAAGTGCTTCCACAACAATGCTTTTGTGTTAAAATTGTTTAAATGCTCGCTTTTTCACCATCGTAGCTGTTTGTGGCACCTAAATGTCCGTTCACACCAAGGATGATCACTTTTAACTATACATTTTTATCGTTCTAATTCTATTTTAATAGCGAATTATGACACAGAGGAACGATATTTTCGGAATCACTTTCAGAACTTTTTTTTCCCCAGTTGAAGAATGATATAAAACATCGGTAACCTATCAGAAAACACACATTAGCCAATTCGCTAACGTAACTATATAATAGCTATAACCATATAATTATCGTTCTTGGTGTGAACAGACCTTAAATTTGTTGTTGTTTCTTCAGGTTGATCAACGATAAAAACATATGCCAATCAGATTCCATCCATTAGCCAGTCTGCTAATATAGTTATTATAGGCTAGTTATCATTCTTGGTGTGAATGGACTTTAAACGTTGCTAGTTTTTGCTACATCAGCTTCACATGCTACTGTGCTACACTAAAGGCGCTTTTCCACTGCATGGTACGGCACGGTACGGCTTGGTACGGTTCACTTTTGGGGGGTTTTTCACTGGGTACAGTACCTGGTACTTTTTTTTAGTACCACCTCGGTTGGGGTTCCAAGCGAACCGTACCGTTACCAAAACATGACGTGTAAACTCTGCTGATCACGGATTGGCCGGAGAGAATCGTCACTACCTGCGTCACTGAACTTGCGACACAAACACAACAGAACCACTAGATTTAAATCAGCAAGCCAGCGAAGGATCGAACGCAACTGTTTTGAACAAGCGCACCTTTTTTTTAACAACCAAAAAGTTTTGTTGTCTGTTGCGGAAGAACAGACGTTCCTCTCGTTGATAGCAGAGGAGCGGATCCAGCGAGAGCTTGATGGGGCGACGCGGAATGAAAAAGTTTTTTTCAGGAGTCGCGGCAGTAGAGGCGGCGCAACTATAACGACATGTGAATAATCCCGCCCACTCTAAAGCGGTACTGAACTGCAGTGGAAACGCAAACCGTGCCGAGCCGAACCGTGCCGTGCTGAGCCATACCGAGCTGAGTTGTACCACGCAGTGGAAAAGCGCCATAAGATTAAGCTAGCATAAAATGTTAGCAATAGCATCTAACAAATTTTAACAGATCAAATTAATTAAAAAAAAACATTAGTCACACAAACAATACCAAGTAAGAAAATCAAACAAGATTAGCCACAGGGCTAACATCAATATATTGACTAATCTGCACACAAAAGCACTGGACTTTTACCCTGCTGTTTACACTCACTAGAATATAATGTAATCAATAAAGAAATATTATTAAATAAGGAAGTGATAATTAGCAAACAAAGAGCAATGCTGTTAAACTGATGGGAACATTGAAAACTACAAAAGTGCTGAATTAGCATTTGCGAAAAGAGGACATTGTGGAAGATAAAACCTTAAGCAACTTCAACCTGGGGTCAAAGCAAACCTTGTTAAAGTCGACTAAAAAAAAGTATCTAAAAGTCCTTTATAACTGGAAGAGGGAAGCTAAACCCTCCACAAGAAGACATTTAGTGGGGCTTTTTCCATTGTGCAAACTGAAACAAAAAAAACGTGAGAGAAAATAAAGCTCCCCGAAAAAATCTTAGCATAGTGGGTTGTATTTACATTGAAAATCCAGTGCCAGCACTTACTGTAAACAATTTTCAGCTTCGGTTCAGTAACATTACACGTTTTTTCCTCCTCATAGACTGAGTGGCGCTTCACAAACTTTTGTACTCCAAAACTATACACAACCTTGCTTTTGTAGACTGAAAAAGACACGGCTAAATCAGTTGCCTTCGGGCTCTCACACACACAAATACACACAAGCAAGCCAGAAGTCAGATGTTATTATCCATCTTATCTACTAGAATCACAGTCACTCTTTGTTACAGCTGTTAAAGGTAACCTGTTTTCCTTAGTCAAACTACTCATGGGACAGCAACCGTTCTTTGGCTAATGCTATTTGACTATTATTATAAAAAAAAAACATTGTGCTGCAAACAAGCAAACCTAATGCCACATCTAATATCCAAGTGTATGACCGACAGATTCATGCATTCTCACGAGTTAGCAGCACAATGAACACAATGAACGAATGTTTATCGCCACAGGCTCGCTGAAATTTTTCCACAATGACATGTTAGCCTACGTACGCATGCCTCATCACTTATACATTGACACGGCGGCTTTAGAAAGCAACAGGCAAACATTGTACAACAAAAAAAAACACTCCAGATATCCTTCAATGGAGCTAAATGGAGGAAGGCAAACATATGCAGCAATTTGCCTGCAATTCAAACACCTCGGTGGGGGCTTGCTGCTCAGGTAGCCAAACCGCCCCCCCTAGGTGAAGATGTCATTAAGATAATGGGCATCCAGTAGAGACCTACGATAGGGCCGTAAAACGGTAACTAATGATAACAATAGTCACCTAACAGCCCTCTAATTGAAAGACAGTTTCACTGATGGGGAAGAACTTATCTAGAAAATCCTGATGTGGCTCAAATGAACTCAAAGGTCTTTATGATATAAGCCATAAAAACATGCAATCAGAACCCTCATGCTTTCGATATCTATGCACCCAGTCGTAAATTCGACTCTCTGACCGGGTAACATCCTATCACACAACAACAAAAAGGAGTAAAGACACATTCCTGACACCAAAAGCTAGATAAATCCTATCTGCCTGGGCTTGCCTCCAGTTTGTCGCCTGGTATGATAATACAAAATTAATTGTGCAGACATCTCACTGCGAAAAGTCCATTTTTGTGCCGTTGGAGGCGGCGAATAAAGGCTTCTTTTGTGCTCGGGTGAGCCCAAGTAAATGACTTATTGTGCAATGCATCAGAATGGCCTCCTAATAGGCTACATGCATGCTCAGGACTCAACAAGTGGTAACAAACTTTTGGAAGACAAAGCTTGCTGGGGTATTTACTAGTTTTTGAGTCTTAAGAGAGATTCTGAACACAAAAGTGTCAAACAAAGAAGAGAACATGGCGCATTGAAAGGCAACTTTTGTGACAGAAAAATGTATGGAGTACGGCGTGACGTCATGAAGGTGATAGTTGCGTTTAAAGTGAAACGGCACGTACCGTTCGTGTGCTGGGAGATAGCGATCCATTGGAGAGGTATGGATTCGTAATGTCTGGGATCATAAGAAACGGATAACCAGCATAAGTGGGTCCCTTGAAAAATCCTCCATCTTGTTGTCGTCTCAAAGCTTTAGGGGCGACAGCAAACGAATAATTGTCATTACTATGCATACATTATTCACACAAAACACAAGGAATAGCCTACATCTCAAACTGTTTTCTTTTTTACCTTCCGCAAAGTATTCTCTCTGTTTCTCGTAACTTTCTAGTTCTGGTCTGAGTCGAGGACGCCTGTCTGTTTGCTTGCATTTGGGAAATAAAGCATCGGTTTAGTTTTAGCACTGACATGTATGCATTAGTGCACTAAAATGATCGTACAGAACTGTTGTGCTTACTTCGGAGTCTGATGAGCTGCTGTTGTTCTCGGACTCGTTTACTAGGGAAGATTTCACCTCGTCCAGATCTCTCTCCGACGACACATTCGCTGATATTTTCTCCTCTTGCTCACCCTCATCTTTAAAGGAAATAAGTTCATCATTTGCTCCCAGGTCATCGCCTCCTCCTCCGTTTAACTGAGGCATGTTGGCACTTTAAAACCCCGAACGTCTGATTAAAACGAAACTTTCTTCTCTCAGCGAGAGCTGTAATCCGAACTAACCCCGAATCTTACAAGCGCGACTGTGCCGAGGCTAGAAACAACAAGACGTTCCCAGTTTTCCCATGATCAGATCAGATCAGATCAGAAGCCTGTGGGTTGTGGATTGGGGTTTTCTTCCTACAAAACCGCACTGAAATAAACCTCCAAAACAGTCCACGGGCATCATTTGATATCCATTCGCGTGCCTGGAATCTTCCGATAGTCCTGCACAGAACTTAAAGACGTGCAAGAAAAAAGTTTCGCGAAACAAAGGTGTGGATACAAAGTTTCAGTCCTTCCGAGTTTCTCTTCCAAACGCTCGAACCTCTCCGTGTCAGCGTGTCAATCCCATGGTTTGATTGAAGGCGCACGAACGGGTCCCGACTGTGTGTTTAATATTTATAATTCAGCTCCGGTGACAGACTCGAATGTGGATAAAGAAACATTTGTATCCCTGGATGATAGAAGTGGACTGGGGCAGAAGGAAGAAACACCCTCAACAGAATGAAGGAGGAGGAGTCTGAGATGTAAACCGACACTCTGTTCACGCGACAACCCCCCTTAAAGAGACAGTCAACACTTCTCAAGGAGAGAGCTCCTGGATTCAAACAAATAAGCTTCATTACAACAACAGCAAAATACTATTACTACTACTACTACTGATCATTCTATCTACCTACCCATATGCTACACGCACACACTCTCTCTCTCTCTCTCTCTCTCTCTCTCTCTCTCTCTCTCTCTCTCTCTCTCTCTCTCTCTCTCTATCTCTCTCACACACACACACACACACACACACACAGACCTATCTAATAGTATCTAATAATATGACAGAATATCAATTTAATGTATGCATACATTTTATCTATCTATCTATCTATCTATCAACTGTTATCTATCTATCTATCGATCTATCTATTATCCTATCTATATTGATCTATCTATCTATTATCTATCTATATATCTATCTCTGTCTGTCTGTCTGTCTATCTAGCTATCATTCTCTGTCTGTTTGTAGTCTGTCTATAAATCTCATCTATCTGTCTGTTATGTCGTCTTGTCTATTCAGCTATCATTCTTGTCTGTCTGTCTTCTGTATGTCTGTAGATCTATATATCTATCTATCTATCTTCTGGCTGTATGTCTTCTATCTAGCTATCTATCTATCGTCTGTCTGTCTGTCTGTCTATCTATTTGTCTATATCTGTCTGTCTGTCTGTCGTCTGGTCTGTCTGTCTGTCTGTCTGTCTATCTATCATCTAACTGTCCATCTATCCATCTAACTGTCTGTCTGTCTATCTATCTAACTACTGTCTGTCTGTCTGTCTGTCTGTCTATGTCTGTCTGTCTGTCTATCTATTTATCGTCGGTCTGTCTGTCTGTCTGTCTGTCTGTAGTGCATTCTATCTATCTATCTGTCTGTCTATATATCATCTATCTGTCTGTCTGTCTGTCTGTCTATCTATATGTCTGTCTGTCTGTCTGTCTGTCTCCTGTCTGCTATATATCTATCTATCTATCTCTGTCTGTCTATCTATCTATTATCTACTCTATCTATCTATCTATATACCTATACTATCTCATCTATCTATCTATCTATATATCATATATCTATCTATTCGATCTTCTCGTCGGTCTGTTGTCATCAGCTATCATTCTCTGTCTGTCGTCTGCTCTGTCTGTTGTCTCGTTGTCTGTCTGTCTGTCTATCTATCTATCTATCTATCTATATCTGTCTGTATGTCTGTCTATATCTATCTATCTATCATCTGTCGTATGTCTGTCTGTCTGTCTGGCCTGTATGTCTGTCTATCTCGATCTATTATCTGTTGTCTTACTGTTCTGTCTACTATAGCTATCTTCTCTCGGTCCCTACCCTGTCTACTCTATTTCATCTATCTGTCTGTCTGTATTGTCTGTCTGTCGGTCTGTCGTCCTGTCTGTCGGTTGTCTGTCGTCCTGTCTATCTATCTATCTATATATCTTTCTGTCTGTCTGTCTGTCTAGCTATCATTCTCTGTCTGTCTGTCTGTCTGTCTATCTAGTTCTATCTGTCCTGTCTGTATTTTCGTCGTCTGCTGTCTGTCTGTCTGTCTGTCTATCTATCTATCTATCTCTGTCTGTATGTCTGTCTAAGCCTATCATTCCTGTCTGTCTGTCTGTCGGTACTGTCCTGTCTGTCTGTATATCTATCTCTGTCTGTATGCTGCTGTGGTGTCTCGTCTGTCTGTCTGTATGTCTGTCTGTCTATCTATATATCTCTGCTGTCTGTCTTCTATCTAGCTCTCTCGTCTGTTATGTCGGCTACGCTATCATTCTCTGTCTGTCGTCTGCTGTCTGTCATCTATCTCTGCTCTGTCGTCTATCTAGCCTATCTTCTCTGTCGGTTGTCTGTCTGTTATCGATCTCTGTCGGGTCTGTCTATCTAGCTATCATTCTCTGTCTGTCTGTCTGTCTGTCTGTCTGTCTATCTATCTATCAATCTCTGTCTGTCTGTCTGTTGTCTGTCTGTCTGTCTGTTGCTGTCTGTATGTAATCGATCTATCTATCTATCTATCTATCTATCTGTCTGTCTGTCTGTCTGTCTATCTCTTTATCTATCTATCTGTCTATCTGTCTGTCTTTCTGTCTTTCTGTCTGTCTGTCGGTCTGTCTGTCGGTCTGTCTGTCTGTCCATCTGTTATCTGTCTGTCTGTCTGTCTGTCAATCTATCTGTCTATCTGTCTGTCTGTCTGTCTATCCATCTATCTATATATCTATTCTCGATCATTCTGCTGTCTGTCATATCTATCTATCTATCAATCTATGTCTGTCTGTCGTCTGTCCTGTCTGTCGTCTGTCTGATATCTTCTATCTATCTATATATCCTATGTCTGGTATGTCTGTCTTCTGTCGTTATGTCCTGTCTGTCTCTGTTCTGGCTGTCTGCTATATATCTATATAGCTATCTATCTATGTCTGTCTATCAGTATCATATATGTCTTCTGTCATGTATGTCTATCGTATTTATTGTCTGTCGTCTGTCTTCTGTTGTCTGTCTGTTCTATCTATATATCTACGATCTCTGTCTGTCTGTCTATCTATCTTCTTTCTGTCTTTCTGTCTGTCTGTCTCTCTATCTATCTCTGTCTGTCTGTCGGCTGTCTGTCTATTATATATCTCTGCTGTCCTGTCTATCTAGATATCTCTGTCTGTATGTCTAGCTATAATTCTCTGTCTGTTGTCTGTCGTCTAGCTCGGTCTGTCTGCTATCTAGCTATCAGTCTCTGGTCTGTCCTGTCGTCTGTTGTCGTCTGTCTATCTAGCAATCTCTGTATGTTGTCTGTCTGTCGTTGTCTGTAGGTCTGTCTGTCTGTCTGGTCTGGCTGTCTGATTGTCTCGTCTGTTGTCTACTATCTATCTATCTATATGTCTGTCTGTCTGTCTGTCTGGTCGGTCGTCTGTCTGTCGGTCTATCGATCTATCCTATCATCTATCTAATTATCTATCTCTGTGTCTATCTAGATATCATCTCCTGTCTGTCTGTCGTCTGTCTGGCATCTATTATATGTCTGTCTGCTCTGTCTGTCGGTCTGTTCATGTCCTGTCTATATATCTACTAGCTAATCTATCTATATATCTATCTATCTCTGTCTGTCTGTCTATCTAGATATCATTCGTCTGTCTGTCGTCTGTCTGTCTATCTATCTATCTCTAATATTTCTTATCTATCTGTCTGTCGTTCTATATATATATATTGTATGTTGTCTATCTGCTACTCTGTCTGTCGTCTAGACTATCATTCTCGTCTCTCTGCTCTGTCTGTCTACTATCTTGTCTGTATGTCTGTCTGTCTATCTATCTATATGTCTATCTATCTGGATATCTATCTATATGTCTATCTATCTATGTCTGTCTATCTAGCTATCATTCTCTGTCTGTCTGTGTGTATATAGAATTATCAATCTCTGTCTGTCTGTCTGTCATTCGTCTGCTGTCTGTTGTCTGTCTGTCTGTCTGTCTGTCTGTCTGTCTATCATCTATCTATCCATCTATCTGTCGTCCGGATCACGTCCGTCCGTCCGTCCGTCCGTCCGTCCGTCCGTCTGTCTGTCTGTCTATCTATATATCTATCTATCTATTTATCTATCTATCTATCTATCGATCCTCATCGATCTATACTATCTATCATTCTGTGTCTATCTATCTATCTATCTATCTAGACTCTTTAATAATTACCAAAATCAATAGTTTAAATTGACATTATTTTATAACATTTGTAATCAGCAGATGATCTCAGATGTAGTCTGATTATAAAAATCAACTGTTCAGATGTTGCAGGAACTCAAAGGCCACTTCAGCCCACGTCTTGTTTTGTGCGGGCAGGCTACAATACGGGACAGTTTCCATGCTGGAGGATAAATAGGGGAGGAGGTGGTTGTTGGAAATACACAACAATATAGAAACATACAGTTTTACAATGCTTGATCTGATTTACAACTGGTTGAACTACTTGTTGGTTGAGATAAACCTGCTTATACTTCAGTGGCTTTCAAACTTAGAACAGTGATTCTTTTAACCCTTTACTTTTAAACCAAGGGGGTTTCAGTCCAGGTCTACCTGTGGATTGATTCTGTCTCTTACAGGTGGCTTAAAACTATATTGTGAGCCAAATCTGAACATGCAGTCTACAATCTTTGCAGGTTTGTCTCCTGTTGAACTCTATTAAACCTCTATTTTTCACTCTTGTGTGGTTTTCTATACCCTACTCATCCAGAGCGTAGACTGGCTCCAGCGCTCCTCTCCAGGGGCCGCGGGTGAGAGCAGCTCAAATACTCCGGACTGTGTCCATGTTTGTTTTTTCCATCAACACGGATGGCCTTTTACATGGAGTGCATGGCCAAGTCAGCCGTCCATAAATCATTCAGCGGCAGTCCGATTGAAATGAATATGAAAGTACTGGGAGAGTCAGATGTAGATTGTCAGGTGGAGAGAGAGAGAAACCAAGAGAATGAATAATTCAAACGCTGATATATTAAATCATATGAGCAATGCATTATTGACATGTTGACTTTGTGGTTATCAGCGACATGGGAATTTCACTCTCAGATTTCCTCTCTGTTGGCCAAGGATAAATAACACATCTTCAGCACCATCTCTGCATCCAACCGAAAATTTGAATAGATTTGAAACCACATAAATAAAACGAGAGGGGTTAATCAAATCGAGCACGGGGAACAGTTTTGTGATTCTCGAATGACTGGCAGAACTCCAGAATATAATATACCGGCTCCCAAATACCCTCAAGCAACCTAAAAAAAAAGAGAAATAGACATACATTATTTCATATGCACGCTGAAAAAAAAAGGTGTGGGATTTAATTTGACACAAATTTCACAAAATTTCATTTCATTCAATTTCACAAAAAAATTACAAGGCATTAACTAGAAAGAAAGACAGTAATACAATATATGATAAATAATGAATATTTTTTTTTTTTTTATAAGTATACCAAGTGTACTATATTTTATGTTAATTCAGAAATATATATATACTGTATATATAAACATATATATAAAATATTTTTCTAAATTAAAAAACAAAAATTCTTCACGTCCACAAAGTCTTTATCATATTGCATCACTTGCCTGCGTCTACCAGTTTGCTCCTGCTGCAATTATCTTAATTATTGTTGATCTTTATTCCACCTGTCTGAGTCGTTTCGTTACACACATTAAAAATGAAATTATGAAGTAGAAAGACTGAAACAGTATTTTTTTTGTTGTAAAACATACACCAATAATCTTTATTTACAAGTGCATTGGATGCCCTTGTGCACAGTGCAGTTTGACTTCTATTTCATACAGTGGTGCTGATCTCATCTGGAAATATCCAACACAGTGAACATCCTTCCACCAATGACACCAATCTTCTCCGGAAAATGCTGGCGTGTCGTTCAGTAAGCTTTAAAGGCAATGTGGTAATATCAATTACGTTTGATGATCAAAGATGAGTGCACTAGTGCAAAGCAAAGAAGCACTTCATTTCAAGATCAAATATGTTCCTCATTTCAATCAGGGTCACATCTCTTTTTCGAGAGAAGCTGGACTCCCCCTGATACAGCGCCACCACCACGGCATCATCACTTTCATCATCCCAGGCTTGAAAGAGAAATGCTCAGCCGTTGCACACTCAGGGTTAACCGTGGACGTCTTTTCACAACATCAAAGAGCAGGGGAAGGAGAAGTGCATCTCCTTGATTAAGCCACATCTTCTCTCTTCTCTGAAAGTACCAAAAAAAAAAGAACTTGGCATTAATGCATCCATCCTCTAAGAAGACGGGCCAGGCGAAGATTTCTCTCCTCTAATCAATCTAATCAACTAAAGGGAAATCTGCTTTGTGCGCATGAATATTGCATTACTTGCCATTTCTTCTCTCTCTCATCCTACCCTACTTTTTTGTGCCACAACATTTGGGTGCTTTCATGTTTTAACACCTTATGTCTGTCCTTTTGTTGTGTAATCAAAGCAAAATGAGTAGTGTTTAGCCGAATCGGCGCTGTATTAAATCAACCAAAGTCGTGAGACGATTCTTGGTTTCGTAGGGCCGGCACAATTCATTTCCCACCAGCAAACTGTTGACCATTATATTCTGAATAATCCAAGAGAAAAATGAGGAACTAGTTCCTATTTTAAGACAATCTGAAACAAAGCGTTCCCTCATTCTGCACATGTGAGAGGTCAATCCTGGGTTCACCGCTGGCTTCTTCTGCTTTCAACTTTTGTGACCCGTGCTGAGAATGTAATTCACAGACGATTAATAATCAGCTTTTGCAGTTTCATCTGAACTGTCACATGAAATACAGTTATATCGTAGTGCTCTTTGTTAAGAGAAGCATGACTTATTTTGCTCATACTAATGGTTAGTGATTTGACTAACCCTCTACCCTCAGTTTCGTCATGAAAAACAACATGAAATTTTTATATATAATATATCTCTCTAATATATATAATAATAATATATATGTCTAATGTACAAACAATGGCTTGATAAAAAATTGGTTAATAATTGATTTTAATGTTTTAATTATTTTTACAAAAGAAATTTTAGTTTTACATAATTATTTATTGTAACTATAATTATATAACATTACCTATTCTTAGACTAAATTAGATTACTTGTATTAATAATATAACTGTATATATCTTGGCACATACTCAATATATTGCAATTACTCCAAATGTATTTTAAGATTTCAAATGTATTTTCCCCTTCCCCAGATATCTATTTAAAAAACATTTCACAATATCACAAAAATGCCCCTGCCCACAACCTTGATCATTACTTAAAAAATGTTTTTACTCCATATATTTTCAATACATTTTAGTTTCCTTACATTATCACCTCTTTATATATATTCTTTCAGTCGTACAAATATATTTATATTGTCCAATACCTTTCAAATGATTTAGATTTAAATATTTTCTTGCCCCAGAGAAATTAAAAAATACTTTATAACTAGGACCCCAATAAACATAAACCCCATGAGTGCTTGTCCTAAATGTAGGTAGTTTTAGATATATGTTTTACATATTTTAAAACATAACCTTTTTGGCGCTTGGGGGGGTGTACTTACTTCAAATACATCATTGTTTTCGATGTAGAAATGGGGTTATTCTTCTGGCCTGGTAAAATACCTTGTGTAATTAGGGTTATATATATATAATATATAACATAGAGATGGGTCGAGAGTGGGTGGGGTGTGGTAGGCATAACATTTGATACATAATCTTATGCATTTCACATCAATATAGTTTAAACAATGCCATTAAAATTAAATTTATATGTGTATTATTATTAAAATATATTATTCAAATTATTCAATTATGTTTTACATTTAAATGACCATTGATTCCTGCTATTGAAAGTACAGATTTAATAGTTCACATAGAGACATTGTGTACACATTAACCAGCCATTATTACCACCAATGAGAGCTGTTTGTCACTCAGGACATGTCCCATCATGCAAAATCCACACAAACAAACTGTAAGACAGCCAAAAAAGATGCAAATGCTCTGGGCGTGAGCTAAAGCCTTTGCAAACGTGTTGAACCTCCCTTTTGACATAACTACCTTCACTTTTCTAAGCAGGCCTCCAGACTCTGGGCCCATGTATAATTAACACAATAAAACTTTCAACAGCACGTGGGAACAGGCACATTTTTATACGAGCCATAAATAATAGAGTGCAGTTTCACCTGGACAGGATGTAAAAAGTCAAAGCTGTAAAACACACAAAAACAGCTAGGACGCAAAAGGGAATTATATTCATACCATCTGTGGATGCTGCAGTATATTATTTTATGGTTACGACACTTTTCTGCTTTGTAAGGAAGATGTGGGTGTTTTTGGTGCAATCATAGAGTATTTAGGTATACTATTTTGAGATGTTTTAGAGCTGTGATGACACGCCAGGCCCTGATAACATTAGTTGCAAAAGTACATGGACGTTGGCATTTTTTTCTTAATAACTTTTGCAGCCAAAAGATTGTAGGTTAGGAGTCCCCAGTCACAACCCATTTTAATTTCATAACATGACATATTTCCAAATACAACAGCATATTCATTAGAAAAAATATAGGGCGGTACTTTATTTAATTCATTGCAAATTGGCTGCATCTTGAAAAGTGGGTATTACATACTAGATATATTAGATATTTTACATATAATTAAAATTTAATTCAAATTTTAATGTTTTGTCATTTTTGTTCTAATCGATAATACCATATTTATACAACATATGGGACATTTATATGAAATGTACAATTATTTTATGTAATATATATATTATAATATACATTATATGTACTAATGTACTAATTGTATATTGCCAAATATTTGCACCACTTGTTTATTGATTTAATACTTATCTTAATTTTTAATGACTGTTTTTCCTGTTTTGAAGTACACATATCTAAAATTAAATATAATTACCTTAAATACTATAATACACATATATAATATATTAAATATCAAGAATGAAGCATAAAGTGACCAAATTTGCCAGTGCAATAAGACACAATACACTTATATTAGTAAAGACACATTTGCTAAAAAGTTTTAATATCTTATGCAATGTTGCTTCTCAAGTAACTTCATCTTGTTTTATTGATTTTTAGACATTTTAACTGCACAAATAGACAAAAAAAACATTAATAATTTAAGTATTTTGTAGTGTGATTGGCTGTTTGTTACCATGCAATAACTCATGCATTTAAAGTGATGGCAGCTGAAAAGTCACAGAGTAAGAACAATATAATATATTTTGATTAAAGGTTAAAAAGACAGATTAATTTTTACAATAAGATCTGAAATGTGCATCAGGAAAGCAAATACAGTCAGGATTGGTGATTTTCACACTTACTTCTGACCTATAGGAAACACTTTACAGAAAATCCCACTCAGAAAGAAACACCTCTGAATGAACAGAGCTTTTCTGAATCTGTGGATTAAAGTTCAAAGGCGCAGCTGAATTTGACAGTGGTCCAGTTCTCATGTGGTCTACCTTGAATCGGATTAAAATGTTTTAGGAATGCTAAGCCTCATTAAAACAATAAGTCGAGATATCAGAGTGTTTTACACTTCACTGCTCTTTACTAAACCCATGTACCATGTGGTGCCTTTTTAAACACTGTGACACTGTGCCCAATGTCATAAACATCCACAAAAACTCATCTCAATGCTAGTCCAGGCTGGTTTATGCTGGTCTAGGTGGTGATTCAGCATATCAAAAATTGACACTATTCAACCAGCAACGTGCTGTCATGCTGGTTAAACTAGTTAAAGGGATAGTTCACGTTCAGTTTCTGGTCCCCATTGACTTGCATAGTGATTTTTTTCTCCTTACTATGGAAGTCAATGGGGATCAGCAACTGAAGGTGAACTATCCCTTTAAGTATGCTGGTGTGAAGAGTATTAGTCACTGCAATGGCTTCACTTTAATCTGCTTGTAAAGAGGTGGGTAAAGTCCAAATTGGTTGTTAAGTGTAAATTAAAACAGTTCTTTTTAGAGTAATTAGGTTTAGATCCTAACCCTCATACACTCCTGTTCTGGCAGAACAATCCAGAAAACAAGGAAATATTATATTTAGATTATTATACTTTTCTTTGCACATAATATTCTTGAATACATGTTAAATTCATGCAATATCTATACACGAATTTAAATAAAATTTTCAAATGTATAAGCATATTTTTTAATATATTAATAAAATATATTTGAATATTTAAATTTATTATATTTTACATTTAATTTATTAATTATATTAAAGTGATTTTATTTCATTAAAATCAAAATTAAGTCACTTTTATCTACATTTCCTTAAAAATGAAAAAGTACATTATATATATATATATATATATAGAATATATATATATATATATATAATATATATATATATATATATATATATACTTATATTTTGGGGCAAAAACGCCCCTGTCTGAGTTTTTGTCTCATATTTATATCATATTATATCAATCAGCCGCAAATCAATATCACACAAGTGGCTGTTTTTGTCCCTACTATCACAATTTAAAATGTGATTTTATCCAACATTTCCGTAATAAGAAGTTAATAGTGTGCGTTTTAGTTCAATTTTGCCAGAAAATAATATTAACCTATAAGCCACAGGCGAAGTGTTGTGTATCTACGAGCACAAGCTTCTGAATGAATCAGAGTTCTGCACGCATCGAGTGAATCACTGAATCATAGATAGCCGCCCATTTTTACAGTAATTCCTGATGAAATCAGAGTTTGAACGAATCGGGGATCAATGAATATAGAGATGCCCGTTACTGAATTCCTGACTGACTCAAGTTTGAAAAACGAATCATAATCATGAATCATAGAATCAGCCATTTACAGATGCCTGAATGAATCGATAGTTTGACGAATCGACTCCATAAGAACATTTACCGCCACCTCTGGTAGTTTTAGTTTCTTCTTTGAGTATACTTTCATTATTTAAATGATCCTCTTTAGGGTTCTTATTAAAAGTCTATAAAAACATACTTTGATTAAAAATTTCTCAATGTATGTAAAAAACATATTTCTGAACCTGTCAAAATCAGCTCTGTTTTTTATCAAGCCATTATAGTCCATGTTGCTTTTAATGTTAATGAGCTCTGCTGGCCCCGCCCCTCTCTTCTGAGCTGCTCTCAGAGAGACTGTTTACTTTAGCCGCATTCATCGTGAAACTTGCTAATTAGCGCATTATTAGGAAAGGTGATTTGCAAAGATTCATTAAAAAACCCTTATACTCACTTCTTCTGTAGATGAGGCTGGATCACGAATGATTCGAGCGAACATAGATGCATTTAGGCAGATCGGGATCGACTCATTCCCTTCAAAAACGAAAGTAACATTAATCCTCTGCGTCTTCAGTGGCTCAGATATCGGGAGTAAATGACGACTGCTATATTCATTATTACATCCAACAATAAAGCACCTCAATCGCTTAATCGGAGACATCTTGTCTTCTCATGTATCTGAGTCAACACAATGGCGGACTGATGACAGCTCACTCAGGGTGGGTCTAAGGTAAGACACCAGTCCAGTCTGTGCTGAAACACTACTGTCAATCAACTATCGTGGGAGGGGCCTGTACAGAACTACGTCATTCTGACAGGAATCTCAGAACAGCCTGATTTGAGAAAGGGGATTTTAAAAAAAAACACTGGATGGATTTTTATAATTATAGGATGGATGTGTACACACACTTCCAACATACATTTATGTTCAAACAACTTGAAAAGTGAATTTTGCTCTGATGACCCCTTTAAAAAAAAAAAAAAACATTAAAGGATAGTGCACCAAATAAATAAAGAATAAATTCTTCTCACATTTAGTCACCCTCTGGTTGTTTCAAACATGAATGACTATTTTCTTTTGCACAACATACAGAAGGTATTTGAAGACTGTTTTGTAACTAAGCTGGTTTGGTCATATTGACTTTGATTGCATGAACAAAAAATACTGAGATGTTTCTCGAATGATCTTCTTTTATGTTCCATACTTTATGTTAGGCCATTGTAGCCTAAACGTTTAACACAATAATAGGTTTAAATGATCTTTTGGGGGTATTTTCACAGCCAAATTTAGTTTAAAAATGTTTTAATCTAATTACAGGGTGCTGTGATGAATTAATCTAATTCATCGCAGCACCCTGTAATTAGATAAAAATTGTAATCGACTGACAGCCCTAATTTAAATATATAATTAGACAGAATTGTAATTGAACATCGAACATGATCAAGTCTCTTCCTTTTATCATAATAATGCTTAATTTCCAAATTTTGATTAAAAAATTTGCCATTCAAAAGACATTGCAGCCATTCAGAAATATATTTGAATACGTTTTGCACACATTCTGCACTCAATTATACACAGTTCTGTGCACAGCACAAGTATGTGCGACCAGCTGGTGGAAACTCGAACCCACACTCAGTTATCTCCATTGGCATCTGCACTACTTCCTCTAGCCACACTCGGCCAGGGAAGAATTCACCCTTTGTCCTCACCGATGTGGGCCTCACATGAGTCCAGCGTCTCCAGTGGCAGACATCCTCATTAAAGATCCTGAGATGGATGTCATGTTGTGGCTTGGAGACTTTCCTCACCTGGGCCGTAGACAGAAACATTCTCCAGCGAAGAGAGAAGCACTGTAGGTGCCCTGATTCAACAAATGTGGTTGCCTTCAACCTCCATTGCCATGACCAGATGATATGGCTGCCTACAACCGATGGTTGTCTGTTTAGCGTAACTGTGGAAAGTAATGAGGTTAAAATCTGATTAAGTCTGTTTTACATAATTGTTAGGAAAAATTAGATAAGACTGCATTAAAAATCCAGGTTATTTAGGCTATTCCTGTATTATGTTCATGTGTTAGCTCATAAAAAGCATAAAGATAAAACTCCAATACAATGTACATTAAGCATCCATGAAAAGCACCCTTCTGTTCACACCGCAGCACATTTCTGGGCGTGAAAGAGACGTGAACATTATTTCAGCATTTCTGTACAGGCACTAGTAAAAACTCTAATGAGACGGAGCCAGTCAGCACAATATGACTTCCATCGTTCTGTTTTATTTTTAGCTGTTAAAACATTAGGGCGTTGCACACATAAAAATGTGGCATAAATTTGAAATACTCTTTTTTGGTTGAAACAAATTGACAGTTGTTGTTGTGAAAGGAACATTATGCATTTCACAAATTAGATTATCTCTTATTTACTCAACTGTTTCTCTCCATAGCGTTTCTTTTCAGATAAAAAAAAAAATTAATAAACCGTCAGTAAATACACTTATTAGTTAGTTGTGTGTGTGTGATTCACTAAAAGGCTCTGGCTCATAAGAGTCATTCGTTTGGGAAACAGACTACACTGGTTGTGCTGTATGTTTTTGATTCAGTAAAAAGAACTGATTCATTAGAATCATTCACTCAAGAGTCAGCCTGGTTTTGCTGTATTTTTTGAATCACTGAAAAGACCCAGCTCATAAGAGTCACTTGTTCAGGAATCGGACCACACTGGTTGCACTGTATGTTTTTGAACATAGAGCCAGTTCATTAGAGCCATTCATTCAGAGATCGGAAAACTCTGGTTTTACTTTATGTTTTTCATTCAATGAAAAGAACTGGCTCATGAAAGTAATTCATTCAGGAATCAGATTACATTGGTTGCGCTGTATGTGTTTGATTCAGTAAAAAGAACAGATTCATTAATTAAGTCACTATGTTCTTCACTGAAAAGACCCGGTTCATAAGAGTAATTTGTTCTGGAAATCAGTCTACACTTACTGCATTGCATGTTTTTGATTCAGTAAAAATAACTAATTCATTAAAGTCATTTATTCGGCGGAATTGGAACAATCTGGTTCCACTTTAATATTGTTAATTCACTGACACTTCCGAGAGCATAAGAACCATTGTTCGTAGAACATGATTAGCACTGTGTACAATGTTGTTTTTTTTATTCAGTAAAAATAACCAATTAATCCATGAGTCATTCATTCAGGAATCCCACGTGGTTGTACTGTATAAGTATCACTGATTCGGGGATCAGACTACACTGGTTGCCCTGTAGATTTTTGATTCACTGAAAATAACTGATTCATTAGAGACCCCTTTTTTGGGAATTGGACTACTCTGGTTTTACTTTATGTTTTTCATTCACTGAAAAGAACCAGCTCATAAGAGTCATCCATTTAGGGAATCAGACTACACTGTTAGTGCTGCAAAAAGAACTGATTCATTTGAGTCATTCATTCAGGAATCAAACTATTTTGCTGTATTTTTTCATTCAACGAAAAGAACCAACTCATAAGAGTCATTAATTCAGAAATCGAGCTACACTTGTTGAGCAGTATGTTTTTGATTCAATAAAAATAACTATTCATTTGAGTAATTTGTTCGAGAGTCCGTCTACACTGTCTGTTTCGTCCTGTAGATTCAGTGGTGGTAGCTTATTGCAAGGTTGTTGAATAAGTTTAGCAGGAATCAATGTCGGAGTGTTTTATCATCTTAACAGTGCGCATTTGAGAATCATTAACTGAACCAAAAATGAAAGAAATGGAACCGATTCTGAAAAAGACTTATTTTTCACCGATTCTGAAAAGGAAAAAGACTTGAATTATATAAGAGCAACCACTGAGCATACAGCCATGCATAATGTATGAAGACAACCATGCTTGATTTATTATTTTAAGTACTAAGGAATTTGTAACATATTTCTTGATATAAATTGTCCCAAAACTTTCAAATGCTTGTCAGATTGGAACAGATGACATTTTGCAATCCCAACAGCACATTAATATATGCAACACAATATACCAGAGCAGATGTGATTGGTTATCATCGCATGTGCCCCACTGGGAAAATTATGTTCTCTAGCATGAGATGCATCTCTAGACAGATTGGCACCATGCATCCGACACTTGACATTCAAATAATGCTCTTCAGGCATATTCATGTTGCCACAACATTACACAAATATTGCAAAAGCACCACATGTGGAGTCCTTATGCCTGACAAATTCGGGGCATTGATCTTAACTACAGCTTCAAACAGATCGCCCTACTCAGACCTGGGCCGAGAATCATTAACTACACCTGATCAAATGTGTTTGCAGATGCAGACACACTTTTCCTGTTCAAGAGACAACAGTGCTGATAGTATGACATATCTGAGTGCTTATCACACACTAAGTTGAGTAACATCTCATCAAAAGTATTGATCTGTGTTTTTAACAACTATTAAAGTATATGCAAGTCTGTTTCATATTATTGTGGATATTTCTATACTTGTATTAACTCAGAGGATCCATGCACAGCTAATGCAGCTGCAGTTTGGTGCTTTAACACAAACCCACAGCTGCCTAGAAACATTGTGAGAAGAGAATGTTAATCCTTCAGGGTATTTTTTCCTCACAATCTTTCTGCAGCCTATGAGAAGATGGAATAACATGCGGTGATTGATTTGTACAGCATCATAATGTCATCGTTTTCCTGGTTTGGCCAGGAGATTTTCATATTCTGGGATGTTTTCCAGTGTCTGTGAGACAAGAATAGCATGCATGATACACTTTGTGACATTGTTCTGCAGACTTTTTCCCACACATTTTGTAAAACCTATCAAGTCTCCCCCTTTTCTCATCTTGTTCAATTAATACTTTATTTCAATATTTTTACTCTCACAAAAATAGTCTTCTTTTAACGTTTTATTTTACATTAATCACCAGCAGGACCAAACACAAATGTTTCGGCTTCAGGACTTCTTCAGTGCGTTTATTTTTGTGAGTGTGGATCATGGTTTCATATACTAATTAAATAGATTGACGCACCAAAATAAAATATTAAGTGACAAAAGATGGTGGTGCAAACAGCTTTGTGGAACAATATTTTTACTCTCCCCATGCAAAGCATGTTGGGAACAACAGTTTAAATTTTGTCAACATCAAAAATAATTTTTAAATAATTGATTGCCTCACATTCGACCAACATATTTTAATCTAGTAGCACATTTTTAGAGAATTACATTAATCGAAAGCAAAGAAATCAAGAAGAGAAACACAATTGTGTTGTGTAGATCACAAATAATGTGAATGAGTAAATTAGAAAATCTGTATTTTCTAATGTTTTCTGTATGAAATTAATTTAAAGCACCTGGCCTGATGAGTGCTGTATTTCGTAATTCCTACTGAAAAAGCGGACATATCAAAATTTTAAATAAATAAATAGCCCACAAATATTTATGATCAGTTTTCCTGGAAAACGCTGCATTTTAAATGTAAAGAAACATGCTAAATATTTTAGGAACACAATAGCATGTAGACAGCATCAAAGCTAAAAGCCACAAAACTTAAATTTAAGTATGGTAAATTGTGTATAGAGCTGAGAATATTGCTAGCTAAAAGCATTGCACATTAGCTTGAAATTAAAATGTACCTTCTCTATTTTCTAAATGCATGTTAAAGATCTTATTATGAACAATTAATCCGTGCATATGTTTCATTAAACATGTTTAATCATAAAATGTTTAATAAATGTTAAATCAATAAAATGTTGTTTAATCATAACTATACTTCTCCAATCGTTTCATCTGCTTAAATCCCGCCCCTGCAAGCTTACGCTCACCTGCCTCCACTGTTGTGTGCCACGCCCTCATCTCAACATCCAATCAACAATCAATACATAAAACCAAAGCCTTCTTTTTCGATAATCAGTTACACTCAGATGTGCATCACAATATGGAAGAAAACATCTGTCGCTACTTCTTGTTTGCTGCAACTTCAACACAAAAGGGGGCAGAAAATAAGTAGAACTTATTAATATATTTTGCATATTGGTCCAATAATGTTGAGTTTCAAGGGCCCCAATGAGCATTTACAGATCAGATAAAATGTGCAACACCAAACATCCCCCCTTCATAACACAGAATCACAGAATCAACGCCAAATCTGTGCATTTTTGCAGTTACAGGCATCATGCAGTTTGGCAGCAATGATACATTTTTTTCAGCAGTGTCTGTTGTGCTAATTTCTCGGCGGTCGTATATCTTGAGAGCCAAAGTGTCGAATCCGTGTGCGTTTTAGAGACTGGAAGCATACAGGCATATGGAAATTTTGACAAAACTCACATCTGGAATGTTACATTGAGTAATTCACTCGCTGTCACATAAAGTACATCCAAATAGGGAGGGTAACCACATACCAAAACAGGCAGTGACATTAACCTAGACTCAAAGCCAACTGCTAAAGAAAATGATTGATGGAACATTTTGAAGCTATTAAAATCTTTGTGGTTTCACTCGTTGATGACTAAAAAGAAAAAAAAAAAATTATGTTCCTTAAAACAAATATAAGACAAAGCCTTTATCGTAGACTCATTTGCTCCATGAAAAGGAAGGTGCAGGCACAGATAGTGATACCAATCTCTAAATCTGAGTAAGGAAGGGTGTAGAGCAAAGAGTGACTTATTTGTTGACATTACATGGCTGCAATTAGGTTGAATAATTAGCTCGGCACAGCCCAGTTTTCAATAGCTTTAATATATGTGACCATTAAACTAAAATTAGCCATTTTATGCAGCCTGTACGCAGTTGATCTTGACTAATAAATTCAGAACGCTATTATTTTAAGATCAGCCTACGCAGTGGCGTCATTACAATTTCTTTTGCAGTTTCTATACGGCATACATTTGTATAGTTGATTTCAGGAAATGAAATCTTAACTGAGCTATAGGAGATATGATTGTAAAGCCATAATATCTTGCTTTAGGCATACGATTATATAGACTTACACATGGAAGAGTCACAGCCAGAGTATGTCACTTTATGTTCAGCATAACTGTGATCAAATCTGCTGTATTGCATCTTCAAAGATCTTTAAAATCAGCACAACCAAATTGTGTTGTAAGAAGTGCTGGGTAGTAACTGATTACATGTCATCTGGATTACGTAGTCACATTCGAAAAATTAAGTACTCGTAGTTAGATTCAATTACATTTTTTAAATGCTCATAATCAGATTACAGTTAGTTTTTATGGATTACTAACTGCAAATTGCATCATGTAATCTGTAATCATTAACAAACTATTTGTAAGTAATCAGCACTGGTTGTAAGATAATAAAAACCTGATTGTACACACGTAAAAATGCCTATTAAAGCACAGGTTATTCTTTTCTAACTTAAAACTATCTGAATTTACTGAAACTTTGGACCTGTTTGTCTTCATCTCCCTGTTGTGACCTCTCATCCTTTGCATGAAACTCCAAGAGGCTATTAACCTTTAACCCCACGCAGTGGTGAAAGCTCTCAGTCCCAGCGTGCAGTGGCTGCTGAGTGCCCATTGTATATAAATACAAACCCTCTGTTTCCCCGTTTATCCCAGCAGAGGTCATAGTCATATCCCTTCCTCTCCATTTGCTGGCCTTACGTTCCAGTGGGCTAAACTTGTGGCACTAACAGAGAGAAGACTCAAACAAATTTCACTGCTGTGTTTGAGTAAAATGATCAGAAAAATTGAATATATACGTTATCCATCTGCCACAAATCTGAAACTAGTTACAAACTTTTAAAAAGAGATCAGACTGGATGGTTCCTTGGGGCTCATTCCTGTAGCTGAAATGATAGGGTTTTACAAATAGTTTTAATTAAACACTTAACCTACTCAGAATGCCTTAGTAAGAGCATAGCAACGCTCTCAAATCACTCAGAACGCCTCAGCAACAGCATAGCAACACACTACAACCACTCAGAATGCTATAGCAACACACTAAATCCACTCAGACTGCCTTAGCAACAGCATAGCAATGCACTACAACCTCCCAGAATGCCTTAGCAACAGCATAGCAACACACTAAAACCTCACAGAATGCCTTAGCAACAGCATAGTAACACACTACAACCACTCAGAATGCTATAGCAACACACTAAATCCACTCAGAATGCCTTAGCAACAGCATAGCAATGCACTACAACCACTCAGAATGCCGTAGCAACACACTTAAACCACTCAGAATGCCTTAACAGCATAGCAACACACTAAAACCTCACAGAATGCCTAAGCTACAGCATAGTAACACACTACAACCACTCGGAATGCTATAGCAACACACTAAATCCACTCAGAATGCCTTAGCAACAGCATAGCAACACACTACAACCACTCAGAATGCTATAGCAACACACTAAATCCACTCAGAATGCCTTAGCAACAGCATAGCAACACACTAAAACCTCACAGAATGCCTTAGCAACAGCATAGCAACACACTACAACCACTCAGATGCTATGCAACTAACTAAAATCCACTCAGATTAATTCCTTAGCAACAGCATAGCAACACACCTAAACCCTACGATTGCCTTAGCCCACACTACAACACTCAGAATCAATAGCACCTAACGAAATCCACTCAGAATGCCTAGCAACAGCGTAGCACACACTACACACTACAACCACTCAGAATGCTATAGCAACTAACTAAATCCACTCAGAATGCCTTAGCAACAGCATAGCAACACACTAAAACCTCACAGAATGCCTTAGCAACACACTACAACCACTCAGAATGCTATAGCAACTAACTAAATCCACTCAGAATGCCTTAGCAACAGCATAGCAACACACTAAAACCTCACAGAATGCCTTAGCAACACACTACAACCACTCAGAATGCTATAGCAACACATTAAATCCACTCAGAATGCCTTAGCAACAGCATAGCAATGCACTACAACCACTCAGAATGCCATAGCAACTAACTAAATCCACTCAGAATGCCTTAGCAACAGCATAGCAACACACTACAACCACTCAGAATGCTATAGCAACACACTAAATCCACTCAGAATGCCTTAGCAACAGCATAGCAATGCACTACAACCACTCAGAATGCCGTAGCAACACACTTAAACCACTCAGAATGCCTTAGCAACAGCATAGCAACACACTAAAACCTCACAGAATGCCTTAGCAACAGCATAGTAACACACTACAACCACTCAGAATGCTATAGCAACACATTAAATCCACTCATAATGCCTTAGCAACAGCATAGCAATGCACTACAACCACTCAGAATGCCGTAGCAACACACTTAAACCACTCAGAATGCCTTAGCAACAGCATAGCAACACACTAAAACCTCACAGAATGCCTTAGCAACAGCATAGCAATGCACTATAACCACTCAGAATGCCATAGCAACACACTTAAACCACTCAGAATGCCACAGCAACAGCATAGCAATGCTCTAAAAAACCATAAAAATCTACATATTGATCTTAAATCTCCAATACATGTAAACATGTAACCAAATCTATCTAATTAATCTGAAACTGTCACTAACTTTCTCCAAGACAGACTCCAACAGACATATTTCATTCTATTAGCATCACTGCAGTTGACATGTAAGCTAACTGATGGCGGGCAAATATAAATCATAATAAATGGCATCTGTCTAGCAAAATATTTGCATCAGTTCCCTTGACATTATTTATGAGCCTGTTAATGTAAAAGCTAGTGTCTGTGTGATGACCGCCCACCCCTCGCAAACAGGAAGTGAAAACCGGATTGGAATTGTGTGGACTGTAGCAGTTGGTCGGGACGCCTGAGTTTGGGGGAGGATGGGCCCATGGGGCCCCATGAGCTCCGTGGGCTCTTTGTGTGTGTATTCAGCTCTTCCATTGGGTCTACAGACCCGCAGTGAACAAGGAAAGACTAAACCATTCACAAAGCTTTTCATTTTTCCACGACCTTTGGGATACGAGATTGAATCACACAATTAGATAACGAATTGGATAATCTCATCCTATCAGTGCTGGATAGTAACTGATTACATGTAATCTGGATTATGTAATCAGATTCCAAAAATTAATTACATTAAATTACATTTTATATGGCTCATAATTGGACTAGTAACTTTTTATGGATCACATGATTACATATTATTCACACAATGGTAGCAAATTATTCATAATTTATTGATTGTCCCTAAATCTTACATTTTTATCATTTCTAAAAAATACTACTGTGTGTCATACCAACTGAAGACTTTGGATGTGTAATGTCATTGCTGCTTTCATGTTTATTAATGTTTGTTCATGTACACTTTTTGTCAGCCAAACCCCTTTGCCAAAAAATATTTAGAAGACATGCAGGTAAACAAATGAAATATTTCCATTCAAATATTTTTAGCGTTCAAGTGTTTTATTTTGTTTTTATTTTAAAATAATGTATTTATGGATTTATTTATTTACTTTACAATTTTACATCTTGTGATACCCACAACATTATTAGCTTTTTATCAACTCGGTCAAACCCACTGCGGTTCTTTTCATTAACCAGTTTGGGAAACCCTGGAATAAGGTAATGTTTAATGCATTTCATGATGTTGATATCAAATAATGAAATATATTTTCTTTCTGCTTTTTTATGTCAATGTGGGACATTTAATGGTATGTTTAAAACAAGTTAGGTAATAAGTAATCTAAAAGTAATCTAAAAAGTAGTCTGAATACATTACCTAAAATGAGTAACCTAGATTACTTTATTAACTACAGTTTTCATCATGTAATCTGTAATCAGCTGGACACCCAAGTGGAAATAATAAAAATTGAAGTAAATCCCCATTGCTGTCTCGTTTTTGTCTGTCAGCGGTCAGCAGGCTAATGTGATGAGACAAGCACATAGCGCAAAGACATTCTATCTCCCATTATAACTCTCGCCGTTTCACTCCAGCCACACCATATATCAGTCCAAAAGGAAATCCCTCTTTTGTTCCTCAAGGAAACCGATAGAAGGGGTGAGGCGGAAGGATGTGTCACAGTATTTCAAACAGCTGGACAGCGCCTGCCGAAGCTGCTGTGTGATAAACCTGTTTGGATAGAGCTGGCCACTTGTTGTGTCAGATCTCCTGAAGAAAGCCACAGATCAAGTAGGTTCCTCACAATGTCGTAAAGGAACAAATGCTCTCCAGAAAGACTGTAGAGTGGATTTAGGCCACTAAATAGAAGCAGATAGACTTGTCTAATGGATGATCTGACTTTGATTTCTGTTTGAACCAGAGGCTAATGATTAAGAGAGCGGAGGAGTCCTTTTATAATGAACATGTATGCAAAGATGTTTTGGACTGGGGGGGAAACCACACACATGCAAAAGAATAAAAGTAAGGTAGACGGTTTCAAACATAAAAAAATTGCCACCATGTTGAGCTCCCTGGGGAATCAATGGGTCAGTCCAACAATGGACTAGAGGTCTGACCACCAGCACACTTCAGGCTTGATTTGATTTATCCCCACATTAGATTATGCCCTCTGAGACCAGGAAAAAAATGTTCCTCTGGACAATAATCACTAACCAGAACCACATTACCCCAAAATTATGAGTCAGCCCTTTTCTTTTCTAAGTCTAAAATATGACTGCATAATTACCTTTTCACAATTGAAAGAATCTGAAGTAACTATTAATACTATTTAATGAATACCATTGAATTTGATATTTGATGTTATTCTCAAGTATCAATAAAATGAGTTTAAAAAACATTAATCAGACAATAAGACACATATTATTACTGTAAAAATCCAGTTAATATTATGTAAAGGAAAATATTTCAGAAATGACACAAATTGGAGTATGTTTTACAAGGAAATACTATAATTCAATATTTGTACTTCAGAATGTCCCGTTTCATTTAATGTGTTGCCTGATGTTTCTTTGTAATTATTTGTGAAATTTACTAGCAATAACCATAATAATAAATACGTAACAGAATATGGCTTTTTCACTTACAAAAAAAAAACAAAATGTAATTATATTAAATTGAATATTATAGTATTAACAATGTGATTTACATAACAATCTACTTTATGTTTAAAAAACTGATCCATAAACTATTACAGAAAATTACATACCAATTTATAATATATAAACAAACACTTGGGTGCTGGGTTGGCGAAAGTTCTCCGTAAAAAAACTGAATACAATGTCTGTCCTGTAAAAAAATAAAATATACTGATAACCACCATATAAAACAATAATATACCACGTAGCTTTTTCATTTTATAATATTTTTTATATTTATTTTTAAAAAAATAATAAACCTGATTTAACACTATTAAATGGCGTACCTTAATATAAATATATTAAAATGTATCATTTTTTTAAAGATATAAATATTTAAAAAAAAAATTATATAGTATAAATGCAAAAAGCTTATTTGACTGATAATTAACTGTCATGTTGTACCTATTAAGCTGTAAAATTATGTTTTACTATTAAATTGAATATTATATTTTACTGTATACAGTATATGATAAGCTAACCAATGTACTGTAGTGCTTTTACATTATTTTCCATTAAAATTACATTTTTAACATTTATCAAAGCCATTTTTACAGCATAACTTAAGATGAACAATTCTCTCATTTAGGACATGTGGACAGTGGAGGTGTTATCTGAGGTGTTTGGTTTGACCACGCCATCAGTTTGCTTCTGTTTTGGCCAGCCTAGTGTGGGAAGGAAATGAAGTGCTATTAGGAGACAAACTCTCACCATAAAAAAGCAGTCACCCTGACAAAAAAGCCTCTTCTCAGCACACCAAATAAAGCATTAAATGCTGTGGGGACTGTGCTAACCACAGTCAAAGCAAACAATGTCGTTTAGATCACCGCAACCCACAGGTTGTAAAAGTCCCCTGTGAAATGTGTCAGAGTGAATCGAGGTGAAGTTCACGCCTCTGGAGTGCACATCAAAACTGTTTATGGCCTCCTCAGTGACCTCTGATTCTCTCTGATTACAGAGCTGAACAACACATCTGCCAGTGGAACAAAAACTATTAAGAGTTATATTCACAATGCATTCTCTGAAAAGAACTCTTAATATCCAGTTTTGCTTTGCAGGCAATACGAGAATCATTTTTAAAATTAAAATAATAAATTAAAGGCAGTACAACACATTCTATCATAATATATACAAACTTTACAATTTAAATAATGTGACATTTTTTCACATTTAATAATGAGGGGGAAATGAGAAATGGGCTTAATTGTGATGAAAATAATGTGGAAATCTTGTTCTAAAAATAGGATTCAGTCTCTTTATGTGAAATATAATTTCTTATATGTTTATATTTTAGAGTGAAAAAGCTTTTTTTTTATATGTACATGTTATAACACTTTTTTTTACATAAGATTTTAGTCTTAATCAATGATTTAACAAATGCATTTGTGTTGTTAAATGCAGTATAGTTTTTCAAAATAAATAATAAAATATATACTTTTATAGCATTTTATAGTGCTGTCTTCTTGTTATATATATTACTCTTGTTGTGTGTGTGTGTGTGTGGTATAGTCCCTCGGGTCTACAGAACGTATTCCGATCTCCCCTTAAATTTTTCACTCTTTGTTATATTTGCAGCCATTTGCTAAAATCATTTAAGTACATTTTTTTTT
This sequence comes from Sinocyclocheilus anophthalmus, assembly GCA_018155175.1. Classification (NCBI taxonomy): domain Eukaryota; kingdom Metazoa; phylum Chordata; class Actinopteri; order Cypriniformes; family Cyprinidae; genus Sinocyclocheilus; species Sinocyclocheilus anophthalmus. The sequence goes on along the minus strand of JADLZN010008147.1, from coordinate 285,333 downwards.
TCCTCATTAATGTACACACAGCACCCCATATTGACAGAAAAACACAGAATTGTTGACATTTTTTTGCAGATTTATTAAAAAAGAAAAATTTAAATATCACATGGTCCTAAGTATTCATTTTTGCTCAGTATTTAGTAGAAGCACCCTTGTGATCTAATACAGCCATGAGTCTTTTTGGGAAAGAACAAGTTTTTCACACCTGGATTTGGGATCCTCTGCCATTCCTCCTTGCAGATCCTCTCCAGTTCTGTCAGTTTTGATGGTAAACGTTGGTGGACAGCCATGTTTAGGTCTCTCCAGAGATGCTCAATTGGTTTAAGTCAGGGCTCTGGTTGGGCCATTCAAGAACAGTCACAGAGTTTTTGTGAAGCCACTCCTTCGTTATTTTAGCTGTGTGCTTAGGTCATTGTCTTGTCATTGGTTCTGAGGTCCTGAGCACTCTGGAGAAGGTTTTCGTCCAGGATATCCCGTACTTGGCCACACCCGGCATTCATCTTCCCCCTCGATTGCAACCAGTCGTCCTGTCCCTGCAGCTGAAAAACACCCCCACATCATGATGCTGCCGCCACCATGCTTCACTGTTGGGACTGTTTTGTACAGGTGATGAGCAGTGCCTGGTTTTTTCCACACATACAGCTTAGAATTAAGGCCAGAAAGTTCTCATCAGACCAGAGAATCTTTTTTTCTCACCATCTTGGAGTCCTTCAGTTGTTTTTTTAGCAAACTCCATGCGTGCTTTCATGTGTCTTGCACTAAGGAGAAGCTTCCGTCGGGCCACTCTGCCATAAAGCCCCTACTGGTGGATTGCTGCAGTGATTGTTGACTTTCTACAACTTTCTCCTATCTCCCGCTGCATCTCTGGAGCTCAGCCACAGTGATCTTTGGGTTCTTCTTTACTCTCTCACCAAGGCTCTTCTCCCCCGCTAGCTCAGTTTGTCCGGACGGCCAGCTCTAGGAAGGTTCTGGTCGTCCCAAACGTCTTCCATTTAAGATTATGGAGGCCACTGTGCTCTTAGGAACCTTAATTGCAGCAGAAATTTTTTTGTAACCCTGGCCAGATCTGTGCCTTGCCACAATTCTGTCTGTGAGCTCTTCAGGCAGTTCCTTTGACCTCATGTTTCTCATTTGCTCTGACATGCACTGTTAGCTGTAAGGTCTTATATAGACAGGTTTGTGGCTTTCCTAATCAAGTCCAATCGGTTTAATCAAACACAGCTGGACTCAAATGATGTGTAGAACCATCTCAAGGATGATCAGAAAAATGGACAGCACCTGAGTTAAATATATGAGTGCACAGCAAAGGGTCTGAATACTTAGGAGCATGTGATATTTCAGTTTTTTCTTTTTTAATAAATCTGCACAAATGTAAACAATTCTGTGTTTATTTGTCAATCTGGGGTGCTGGTGGTACATTAATGAGGAAACAACATTAACTAAATGATTTTAGCAAATGGCTGCAATATTGTTAAGAGTGAAAATTTTTAGGGGGTCTGAATACTTTCCGTACCCACTTATATATATATACTGTATAAATTCAATATAACTTACAGCAAATACAACAAATATTATCATAATATATACATTTTTCATAAAACTTCATAAAAGATCCATAAAACTTTACATTTTAAATAATATAACATTTGTTTCACATTTAATGATAATTTATTGAAAATATAGTCAATATCTTAATAGTCCCCTCAAAAGTCTCTTTATGCTAAATATAATAAATTTTTAACATACGCATAAATTAAATACATACATGTATTTTAAAGCATTTTAGCATTATAAATTGCTGTCTTGTTAAAGATAATATCTTTAATTGACTGTATAGTGAATTAACCAGCTCACTGATGCATTTTTACATGCATTTTCATTAAAATTACTAACAGTTATATTATTGGTCTATTAGAAATAGCCATGTGTGCATAATCAATTATAATGAAACTGAGACCTAAATGGCTGTGTTACATGCGCCATGCAAACGCACCCTATGCACTTGACTCCAGATGAATTTATGTGCAGGAAGCAGCGTGAACTCTAGATGAAGTGCTACACGCCACATTATCAATAACTCACTCTGAAGCCGTCTCACTGTTTCCTTCTAAATGGTTTACATTTTTCTCAGATGACCAGCTCACGGCCGAGGTAATTAGAGCAGACCAGCTGTATTGTGCTGTGAAGCGATAGCAGCTGTGCCGGAGCAATGGACACTCATTACCGCCGGCCTTCATCATCTGTTAAAATGCAATATTGTGAGAGGCTTTACTGGCATTATAAACAAAGGTTTACATGGCCGAAGCATTAATAAACATTACATGCCCACAATGTACACAATAAAGTGCCTCTCTCGCCGTGTTTGGACTGCACGTGCAGGCGGGACGGGGGTCTGGCACCATCCGGCTCAGGGCCAGCATGCTGCACTCCGGCCTGTGAATATATGTGCACATTGCTCATTCAAGCCTGACAGCAAGGGGTCTGGAACCCGCCGAGCCGCTCGGCTGAAAGGAAGGTGTGAGAAAGAATGTTAATGGCTCTTAATTAAGGATGGCTCTGATAAGGAGGTTCGGTGAGGTTGGGGGTTTGACTACCGGCCCTGGAGAGATGTTTGCACCTGAGGAGCATTTCATCGATTGTCCTGGCAGGGGGGACTCACTAGCTTGCCATTCATTTACTAACATGATGTGTATCAAATCAGATGCTAATGGGACTGTGTGTGCGTGTCTGTGGGAGAAGTAAGCAGTGAGAGGGGGTGGGCGATTATTTATTCTAAACGTTTGAGTGGGAAACAGGCACAAACAATCACACATTAAACAAAAAAAGCCCCCAGGCCATGAGGCCATTGTACGTTTACAGCGACCCGCCGATGAAAATTCAAACTAAAAGTCCTGAAAGAGCCAGTCTGACTTCATGCAAGACTAGAAATGTGACAAAGTAATTGAAAAACCTTTTAAAAGTTTCAATTAAGCTTCTTTCTCAGTTGTATGCTATACGATCCACCAGTTGACTGCTGATGTTGACACACAGTCTTAAACCAGTCTGGAGGAAATGGACCGGAAAGCAGTGTTTGCACAGCAGATAATGCAAGTCCTAATTTAGAAAATAAAAAAGGGTTATATGGGCAAAACACATCTCAAAAGGAGGAACAATATTTAAGAAAATCTGATCAAAGATTAGAGAGAAAGGAGAATTTAAACAGAAAATGTTGGAATCATTTCTTTAAAAATGTAAATATTTGATTCAATAGCATAATTTTATACTAGTTTCCTCTATTTACTTTTCTTTTCATTTTGAGGTGAAATTGGGGTGAACCAGGCCCCTAAATATAGTATATATTTAAGGGCACCTATAATAGATGCATGTTATTAAAACAAACAAAAAAAAGTTAGATTAAAACCTGTTAGTGTTCCACTGTACCGCCTGCGGTACACTGTGTGTTTTTGAGGGTTAACTTCATGACATACAACAGCTCAAAAAAAAAGAAATAGCTAAACATGTCACATATCTTTGGAAAGCTGAGATTCTTGTGATTTGAATGATTTGAATGATTTGAATGATGGAACCCTAACCCTAACCCAGTTTAAGATAAAGTCAACACAGCAGGTACAATCAGTGTCTTTGTCAAATGCAGGCATCTGTTTACAAATCAAAAAAATGTAGGCGTAATGTTTTTTTTTTCCTTTTTCAGTGTGTTCAAAGTTCTATTACTCAATACCAGTAAGACTTACAGTGATTCAGAGGTTTGTTCTGTTTAGGAACAAACCTCAGAATGTCACCTTTCAAAAGAAACCAAAACCATGCATATAATGATTCAAGAGCAATTTACTTTGGCCATGCTTTTTTAGGTGTTTTAGGCAAATTTTACAGGAATTCTTCAATTTCACATATAAAAGAAAAAAAGAAGGAGACAAAAAAAGAAAAAAGGAGAGAAAAAAAGAAAGAAAAATAAAATTACTATAGTAATATATATATAGAAAAGAAACAATTGCCACTCAGAAATTGCAAGTAAATTTCACAATGAATTACAATGAAACAGCAAGAAATACATTTAATCAATTTTTAAGTTTTGAAGTAGAAAGTAGTAGTATGCTCTTGTAAAATTATATATATATATATTTTTTTTTTTCTTTCTTTCTGCCACTTAACAGTTAACAGCAAAACCAATGTTTTTGGGAAAAATTGACCTTCATAGTTTTTCACAAGACTATGGTTTGTAAAGTTAGACAGTAAAGCTATTTTATCATGTTATCAAATATAGCCATGCTACCAAATCAAGCTCTTTACAGGTTTTGTGAGATTCACTCATGCAAAACATTTGCTTTCATGCGAGCATCCAGTCTTCGTGTTAAACTGACAATAATCACAATGAAATGCTTGAGCCTGTTGAGCTCAAAAGTGAAACCCGATTACAGTTTCAAGGACAAGCAATTAATTTTGATTACCAGGGATTGGCCTCAAGGGAGAAATCTCAGAGATCTGTGAGGCACATGGCTTAGTAATGCTGAGTGTGTGTGGAGAGAAAGAGAAAGACTGGGGGGGTTGATCGTAAACTCAAACCTTGACACCAGCCTAACCATGACACAGGAGCCGCGGCCCTCCCAGCCCCACGGCCGGGCCCTCAGGGCCCCGCTCCCATTACGATCTCGCACTCAATTGTCTGCTGTGTGTGAGAGGGCTCAGGGGGCAGATGCACTCTATATCATACCTGTCAACAAGCGTGCTTAGCACAGACCTGCGTGCACACACACATACACACTCACACGGCTGGGGCTGCAACACAACACCGACCGCGAAACTGGGTCATCTTAGCCAGAGACAAAGACTCTGGACTGACAGCAGGAGTTGAAATCTGCCCAAAAGGCATTGGCAGTGCCATATCACGAACAGTCGGATGCTGGGAGGGGTCATAATGAGAGCCACTGCTAATCATCTGTTTTCTGCCTTTGTGTGAGAAAATCTGCGATTAATTCATTCAAATATGATCTTGGCTCAAACTGCATATGTGGTCACAGAAAATAGCGGCATTTAATTGCACGCATATGATTTTCTCTGACAGATTAATTAGTGTGGTTGAAATTGTGAGGTTGATTCGAATTCTTCGAGAAGACTGAAGCGCTGAGTTATTTTGCTTCAAATGTAGTGTAAACTAATAGATTTGGAGACCACATGGACAAAACATGTGAGTTTCCCCTTACAAACTATTCAAAGATTTTCCTTCGACAAACCATTCCCATTTTTTCTCTGTTTTGTTATAATAAGCTAACCATTGCATAAGTCTTACAGCGTGATCGAAATGAGGGGCCAAAATGATGAGACTACTAACTGCAGCCATTGTTTTAGACCTGAGCAACATTTAGAATAGAATAGAAATAGTGAAGTGATGTGGATAAATGCAGTGAAGTGGGATAAATGCAGAGCACTAATTCCGAGTATGGTGACCCATACTCGGAATTAGTGTTCTGCATTTATCCCATCCAAAGTCAAGTCAAGTCAAGTCACCTTTATTTATATAGCGCTTTTAACAATACAGTTTGTGTCAAAGCAACTGAACAGCATTCATTAGGAAAATAGTGTGTCAATAATGCAAAATGACAATAGTAAACACTAATTTTTCAGTTATAGGCAGTTCATCATTGAATTCAGTGATGTCATCATCCAGCTCAGTTCAGTTTAAATAGTATCTTCGCAATCATTTGCAATCAAGTCAACGATATCGCTGGAAATGAAGTGTCCCCAACTAAGCAAGTGCACACACACAGCAGTGAACACACACACACACCGTGAACACACACCCGGAGCAGTGGGCAGCCATTTATGCTGCGGCGCCCAGGGAGCAGTTGGGGGTTCGGTGCCTTGCTCAAGTGCACCTCACTCTTGGTATTGAAGGTGGAAGAGAGCACTTTCATTCACTCCCCCCACCTACAATCCCCGCCGGTACGAGACTCGAACTCGACTTCCCCACAATAGTTTTAACAACAAACGGAACAATAATAATGTAATTTATAAAAGCATTTGCAGCTTCAGTCTGGGAACTGCTTGGAAAAACTCTTGAACTGTTTTTGATTTATTAAATATTTGAAATCTGGCATCTGTACAACATGGAGATGTCATTATCTCTAATTGCACTCAGGGGCGGTTCTAGGGGTACATCCATGTAGGCCTATGTGTCAAAGCACACAGGATAGCTACACTTATAGGCTATATGCCGCTTATAGCCTACTATACTGGGTCGCGAGTGTGCCAAGCAGTTAAGTAGAGTGTGCGGAGTAGGCTAAAGAGGTTAGGGGGACAATATAATAACGTTATGGGAATGTTAAAATATTGTTCTACAAGCCAAAAACTAACGTTCTATTTCTGTTAAGAAAACTTTGGCTAACCAAAAACAAATCTTAACAAAATTACGTTCCGGGAACAGAAAACTAACGTTCTGGGAACTTTATATTAACGTTATAATAACATTCTTCAAACCAAAAGCTAACGTTCTATTTTCATTAAAGGGGTCATATGATGCGATTTCAAGTTTTCCTTTCTCTTTGGAGTGTTACAAGCTGATTGTGCATAGATAAGATCCCTGAAGTTGCAAAGACTGAAGTCTCAAATCCAAAGAGATATTCTTTATCAAAGTTAAGATTCTGCCACGCCCCCCTAAAACGGCTCGTTCTAACACGCCCCCACATATCTACCTCACTATGTGGAAATATTTGCATAATGCGGCCCAAATGTGCACGCAAAGAAAGGCGGCGTGGTTTCAGTAACCGCAGTTAGTGTTGAAGCAGCATGTCAGGGAGACGCTGTGTTTCAAGGTGAAAGCAAAAGCACTTTATTTGGTCTTCCAGAAGTAGATGCATTTAGGCATCTTTAAAATTACTTACAACAGAACAGCAATGCATTTTATGGACGACCGTTTCGTGAACCTAGGAGAGGAGGTAATTCTGACTTTGCTATGACAATCTGGCGCTTCTGAATCAGCTACTGTTTTGTTATTAGTTTAAGTATTTGCTATTGACTGTTCAAATGTTTTGCGCATCGTGCGTGTGTGTGTGTGTGTGTGTGTGAGAGAGAGGGGGTCACATCACAGTGGAGTCAGCTGTCTTAACCGTGGCTTGTGTACTGCAAACACATACCAGCTTCATCACTGTGTCTGTCACGCGACTCTGTTCCCCTTTCGGGCTCTGTCTTTACATTTATTTTGAAAGATGAAGCTCGTGATTATGGTAAGGGGCGTTACATTTCCGACGAGTGCTTGTGGTGTTCGGCCAATCACAATGCACTGGGTCAGCTGGCCAATCAGAGCAGACTGCGCTTGTCGGAAGGAGGGACTTTGTAGAAAACAAAGCGTTTGAGAGAGGCGGGGCATAGAGGACCTACAATAATGTACAGTATTTGAAAAATAATGTGTTTTTTGAACATTAAAGCATGTCAACATATTCTGTTACACCAAATACACAAAATAATGATCTTTAAAAAAGCATCATATGACCCCTTTAAGAAAGCTTAATTCCTGGCTAACCAAAAACAAACCATAAAAAATAGCGTTCTGGGAACCAAAAATGGTTAGCATATAGGCCTACTTGTCCACATCAACTTTAAATAAAGAAAATAGAGATTTAGAGCCAGTAATTTTTTATGCATGTAAAATGTAGCTAGCAGGAAATACAAATTAATTAAATGTTTAATTTTCCTTTATTCTATTTCGAACAGTCAAAAAATCCAAAGAAAACATCTTTATAACTGAAAGAAATGTCACTTACAAAATAAGATTCTGAAAAAAATCTGAATAAAATTTCTCGGTGTGGGTACATTGCCAAAACAAATGAATGGCATCTTCCTCAGAAGAGTAGCAAAAACAAAGTGATCCAGTTTTAAAGCGCTCGAAACGCTACATGCTGGCGACACCTGCTGCTCAAAACTGTGTAAATGCAACGAAAACTTTATTGTCCCCTTAGGGAAATTCTTCTTCACACCATCATTCCATTCCACAGACACAACATCATGTCATAAGTATTAGTACACATCTAGATGTCAAGACTACATTAACAAAGTCCTTTATATCGATATCCTGGCCTATTCAGCGAGGCCTTTTGTTCAGGGTCACTATAACCGCAGGAATCAGGCTAAACTAAGTTCAAACATGTACAATGTCATCAAACCAAAAATGCTTGTAACAAATCCCCAAACACCATAAAATACGAAATGCATGTATAATATGTGTTATTTTATTAATTTGTAGCATATGTTTTGAGTTTTTTTTAATCTAGCTTGGCTAAACAGTCCAATAAGTGACAATTAGCCTAATCACTCTTTAATTTTTCTTAAACAAATATGTTATTAAACATTAAATATTATACATTATAAGTAGAGTATTGAGTTATGTCATGTGGTGACATGGGCAATCATATATTCTGATCAAATAAGGAATAATCAACTGAACTGGTATAGGCTACATTTGTGTTCAGGACATTCTGATTCAAATCAAAGTGGAAACGGTGGCGTTTTAACACAGGTCAAGTTGCGTTTTGTCTCGTGTCTCATGAATCAGTGAGACGGCTGTGTGAAGTGACACGTAGGTAACTGTTGTCCTGGAAAGCCTAATGCAGCTCATGATCCAGCGCCGGTCTCCTTTCAGCAGAACCTCCCTCTCCTCCTGATAACTTGCAGTCTGAACCCATTATGGCTCTTAGAGTTATGATTAAACCCAGCCAACAGTGAACATTCTCAGAACGTTCTGGCAAGGTTCTCTCAAAGTTATGACCAAACGTCCTTCCTGTAACATTAATAGAACATTTGGTCAAAGTTTTATTTCTGAAATGTTTTAGTTGATCGTTTATACGTTACTATACTTATTCAAAAGTAATGTTACCATGATATTTGCAAAATGATAAAAATGGGATGTTCGCACATTTAAAATAATAATACTACTCCATAATAATAATTTTTTAACTTTCAGAAATAATGTTTTCATAACATAGCAAAAACGGTCTTAGAACATAGTTTTTGTTAGCTGGGAAGCTAGGTGTTTTTAGAGATTTTGTTGTTTACCGCTTCAGGCTTCAGTATGTTCCACTCGTTCATGATCTTCAGCTCCAGATACTGTAGCACACGTACGTCTGCAAGATGTCTGTTAAAGATTGCTACATCTGGAAAGCATCTGCTGTGTACAAACATCTGATAGACATCTATAAGATGTCAGTTTAAAAAACATTCTAAATCATAAACATCTTAAAATACATTTTCTAAATGCCTATTTGACATCTGATCTTTTGACGTCCTATATAGACACATTGCAGATGAGCACACACTCTAAAAAAATAGTCTTGCAGATGTAAATGCAGACGTCAGACAGACATCTCCGTGACCTATGTGTGCTATCAGGGCTAAGCCACCTGTGCATTTAAATATTCATATTCACAAACCCTTCAAGATGTCAAAGAAGATCCCTGCTTATCCGAGATATAGGCATAATTGTCGTTATAGTTATCGTTGTGAACGGGCCTTAATCTAGCACCATCAACAAATCTGATTCATGTGAATAATCTGCCTTCTTACTCCCTCTGATCTTTTTTTTTTTTTTAAAGAACCCAAACTTTAATTGAAGTAAAACAAAAATTGGGGAAACTCTCATTATGCAATAAGTTTTTCTCTTTGGCCACAATTATTGACATCCCTTTGTTCAATGCTTTTTTCAGTTCGCCAAGTTAACAGCTCTGACTCTTTCCTATACGAGTTTGGAGATCACCTGACAGAGACCATTTTTTCTTTACAGAATCTCTCCAGAATGCAGCAAAGTATAACTCGCATAATATGTTGCATTAAATTCCCTTTTGCATGAAGCTTGAATGAATGTTTACCATGCCACTGGTATATTTCAGATCGTCCAGTTTCTCTTGATCTGTCAGTCTCTGAAGCAAGGATGAAGCATTGTATTATGTTTAGCCTATACTTCAAGTGTCTGCAAAAAAATGTGATTTTACTAGTCCAACTAGTTCCCTCGTGGCCGTTCGGATCAATAGCTAAAGTGCGATTCGCGAACAAATGGTTCTTTTGAACAGTGATTCAGTCCAAACGATTATTTGCTGAATTACTTTTGGTTTAACGGCAAATATGTAAAGTCTGAACAACACTGCTGCTCATACTGTTAACAATAGGCGAATAATATCACAGTTTGACACAAAAATGAAACAAAATGGAATACTTTTAACTAAAAAGTATCGGTGAATCATTTGAACTGATTCAATGAAAATGACACGGTCCGAACAAACCGATTCGCTAAAATGATTCCCAATGCTAGTTTAGTCTATTGATCGACAGAAAGGCAGAAGCATTTTCTCTGTAGCCTAATATATTTCTTCTAACACCATATAATGTTTTCTATATTTGTTTCCTTAACTAATATGTAAGGAAAATAGGCTACACGTTCTCTCTCTTCCTCGTTTCAATTTCCCCAAAACTCGCTGAACCAGATTTCATGGGACAGGTGCGTTTTTAAAACGGCAGAAGACGGTCCACTGAAATAGGAAGACAGGATTAAGAGTATATCTCCATTAAAAGTTCTCCACGAGTTTGTGCAAGTTCAATGACCCACTATGGCAGTAAACTTGAGTAAAAACGGACCCGCGCTTACAGACGCATATAACGAAGTGGTGAACGGGAGAGCGGCCACAAACTGGTAAGACATCTATGTGTTACAAATCAACATGCTATCGAAAATGGATGAATGAATTATATTTTCTAACGACATTTTAATGTTCTACATTCTTATAACGTTGCTTAAAATGAGGTATTTCTCTTTAACATAATATGCAAATTACTTTTCAAGAAACCCAGTTATTACAAATCTCGTGATCAAAAGGGAATTATTAGTTGCTTGTTGTGTAATTTTTGGATTTAATTTAATTTTCACGTTATAGATCATTTATAGTGGTTACCTTAAGTAATTTTGTAACAGAAGGGTCCTGCATACAAATAAACTGTATTTGTTGATTAGGGTGTTGTTCACCTATGAAGGAAACAGTAATGACATTCGGGTTGCAGGGAAGGGAGGTGAGTGAGTTTTAAATAAGATATTAATGCAGATAAGAATGCCAAATAGAGTGATGTCATTCTTTTTTGTCCTATTTGATGGGTCAACAGCAGTTGACAATTACAAATGCTTATATGTTTTCTCTGAGTGTGCCATAGATGGTGGGCTTGAAGAAATGGTGGAGGAACTGAACAGCGGTAAAATCATGTACGCCTTCTGTAAAGTGTTGGACCCCAGCTCTGGAGTTCCCAAGTTTGTGCTCATCAACTGGGTACGAATGGACAAAAATGTCCAAAACCGAATGTACTGATGAGAACTAGCCTACTTTATAATGTAAAATGAAAAAAAATCAATTGTCATCATTTACTCAACCTCATGTTCCAAACCAATAAGACTTAGGTTAATCTTCGAAACAAAAACAAATTAAGATTTAAAAGAAACCAGAGAAGTGTCCCTCCACTGAAATTCCAGGGAACTAAAATAAAGATCCAAAAAGGTCATAGTTTAGATCAGATAAATCATATAAAGCGACAGTATCTCTTTGCATAACTTGGATTAAACCGCTTGATTCATATGGATTCGTTGTATGATGCAATTATGATCCTTTTGGATTGTCTACATTTTGGTTACCTTGACTTTCGGTGGAGGGAATAAAAATGAATGATGACAGAATTTTTGAGTGAACTATCCCATTAACCCCTCAATCTCCATTTTAGCAATCATCTTTATACTATTATTTGGTTTCAGACTGGCGAGGGAGTCAAGGACGTTAGAAAGGGTGTTTGCGCCAACCACGTTCATTCAATGTCCAATTTTCTGAGGGTGAGTATTTGATGCAGCTTATTATAATTCTCGATTTTCATTTTGTAGTTACATCAGGGTCATGTCATTTCATTCGCTACAAATTCCTAATTTTGAATGTGTATTTTATTAAAGGGTGCCCATGTGACCATCAACGCTCGATCAGATGATGATGTTGAACCTGCTGCCATCATGGAGAAGGTGGCCAAGGGCTCAGGCGTCAACTACAACATTCACAAAGAATCAAGCCAGAACAATAATTGCGAACCTCTTGGACGTGTGGTGAGTGAAGCGATGAGTTATGTCCATTCCTCATATTTCTAGAGGCTTTGAATATCTGCATGTTTGCTTTCTGAATTACTCCAATGTCTTTGTTCCCACAGGGTTCTGTCTATAAAAAGGTCAGTGCTTTAGATGAAATCCAAATTACGGACAGAGACAACTTCTGGGTTCAGGCTGAGGTGAGGAAACGGCACGGTAAAACACAATGCTTTTATCTTCTCATCTGCTCTTTGTTGTCTTGACACATTCTCTTCCATCTCCTTTATCAGCAAGATGAAAAGAACCGGCGGCAGGAGGAGCGCAGGAAGGCAAATGAGGAGAGGCAGCGTCAGGAGAAAGAACGGAGGGAGCAGGACGCTCGAGAGGCAAACGAACGAGAACAAAGGCGGAGGGAGAGAGAGCAAGGGATCGACCAACAGAGGCGAGTGATTTTGTGTCTGTTCTATTCATATCATCAAATAGTATATACACTACCGTTCAAAAATTTGGGACCGGAAATATATTTATGTTCTTATTCAGCAACGACATGTTAATTTGATAACATATTTAGATTTATTTAATCAAATAAATGCATAAGAGAGCTATTTCAAAAAACATTAAACAAATCTTACTGTCCTCAAACTTTTGAACTGTAATGTATGCAAAAATGGAGTTGCTTTGGCTGTACGTGATTGCTAAATAACTTCCTACTTGTCTCACAGGCTGTTTGAAAAGAAACAAGAGGCAGGAAATAAAGAACAGGAGCAAAGAAAATTGGTAAAATTATTACCTGCAATAAATCTGAACATGATAAAATCATATTTAATATATCATGTTAGTCACTCTTGATTGCCTCACTTGTTGTTAAGGAGAAAGAGCAGAAGGAACACCAGTCTCCTGTCAAAGCAGGAATATTGCGATCTGAGTCTGTGCAGAAGGCCAATGTGAGTTCACCTTTGATGAGTCAAAATAAAATACAGCACAGAGAGTGTCCTTGGATCTCAGAGTATATTTCCCATTGAATTTCTCCAAAGAGATTTAAAAAATCCCTTTAGTAAAGAGTTCTATGCTCAGAGATGAATCACGGGTTCAAAGAAAAAAGTATATGAACATCAGACCATTTTTTAATGATCAAATGAAATACACTTCCCACAAAGCATTGTGAATTATGTAATAAAATATCAAACAATAGTATTATATAAAAATATTGACTTATGGTCTGTCTTGAATAGTTTACACATTATCATTAAAAAACGTTCGAAACAAAAAAGTTCTTTAAGGAGAAAATGAATGGGATTTTACTTCCGGAATCCTAGTGTTTTCCTCTATTATACGTTGAAGTGTAAGTAAGAAAGGGCAAAAATAGAAATGAAAGGACATAAAATAGCATTTTCTACCTTTTTTCAGGAGGCAGCATCAATCATCTCTCAGCGTTCCATCAATCCCAGAGAGCTGTTCATGCAGAAGGAGAGAAGCTTGGCCAACAGTGCAACACCTTCTTCAGTCACCCGACCAGGTAAAGAAAACTCCTGTCCAGCAATTCATCAAAAGAACTTCCGACAAAACCTTTTATCCCAAAATTCAGAAATTCATGTCTTTTCCCCCAGGTCAGTTGAGAAGCCCATTTTTATCCCAGCAAGCAGTCAGTGCAGAAAACCCTCCCAATGAAAGCAGGTCTCAGCCCCTATCTCCAGTTCGCCCTGCGGCAGCTGCCTCAGTTTCACATATACCAGCTCCAGTCTCTCCTGTGCACGAAACTCCGGCTTTCCCAGTAAAATATGAAGGTGAGTAAAAGCAGCAATCCTTTTTATTTCTGTGGTTTGACATTATGTAACAGTTAAGTGATAAGTTGCTTTATTGCTGTCTTTCAGACCCCTTCTCTGATGATCCATTTGTATCTGAACAAGCTGAAGATTCTGAAGATGAATGGGATGGTATGTGTTCTCTCTGTAAAGCTTATTAACGTCGGTCAGTGTTATAATTATGCCTGAAATCTTACTTACTGTGTATCCTGCAGCAGATTCAGGTGAGGAGGGATCGAGCCCTAATGCTGGGAAACAGCAAAGTTATGATGTAAACAACATCTACATGAACATCCCCTCACATGAAAGTCTCTATGAGAACGTTAACCAGGTTTGTTCCTTGTCTTGTCATCCAAAACCTTGCTGCCATGATGTGTTAGGACATATTTTTCTGTAGTAATAATAATACTTCAGCTGGGTATAAATATTATGTACAATAGATTTCAGTGTCACACAAATGGCATTATTTATCATATAATTTGAAGGATTTCCAAACCCATGCTGGTGAGGAAGAGGAGACAGGCGAAAACCAGAACATCTGCGCAAGAGCACTTTATGACTACCAAGCTTGTGAGTGGTGTAGTTCTACTGTATTATCTAAGTAATTTATTTTCATGAAAATTAATGCCTATATAAATATTTGAATTTATTTTCTGATTCAATTTTTATATACAACTAGATATATATATATATATATATATATATATTATATATATATATATATAGATATATATATATTATATATAAATTCAGTAAGCTAGCGCTGATTAAATGTTCGAATAAATTATTTTACAATATCCAAACTCTAAAATCAGTGAAGATGTGGTATTAAAAACACATCAATTTATGCACTATATTTTCTTCTTTGTTTCTCATTTAGTGGATGACTCAGAGATCACTTTTGACCCGGATGATATTATCACAGGGATCGAGATGATAGATGAGGGCTGGTGGAGAGGTTACAGTCCTGATGGTCACTACGGATTGTTTCCTGCTAATTATGTTGAGCTTCTTTAAGTCTTCAGTAACCAGTCAGATGCAATATCATTTGACAAAATGGTTTATCGGTTTGTTAAACTGTGTTTAATTATGTTTACTGGGCTTTTGAACAATCTGTTTTCTTACTTTATCCAAATAAAGTTCAATAAAAGTTGGATGTTCTTTTCATGTTGATTCAAATATAGCAATCAAACAAAGAACAGAAAATAAACTCCAGCATTGTAATAAATGAAAATATTCCCAGATTCCTGAAAACATGTGCATTCTCACCCAAAATGTATTAATTACTTTCCTCACAAAAAATAACTACAGTATATTATATATATATTACATACACACACACCACACGCACCCACATTTATATATATATATAATACTATGTATATACAGTACACACACATAGTCAAAAACTTGTAAATGAAACAAAACAGAAGATTTAGTTTGAAGGAGATCTCAAATAATTTTTATGATTTTACAGCTGTAACAACAACTTACAACTTACAAAATAACAATTTCAATGGAACATTTTTGTAAGTAAAAGGCTTTATCTGTCCAAGAACCATTGCCAGCCGTTCACTTCACATCAGAGCGTATGGAATACATAGGTTGCTGACGTGTAACTCACGCGACGCGATAGTTACGTAAACGCCTCTTCGACGTCATCAGCCCGATTCTGAGAGTTTTTGGGGAAGAGGAAGACATGGCCGCAAGGTTACTGCTGAGAAGCGCCGTCCGGGCCGCTGTGACCCGCAGGGCCTCTCCAGCGGTCGCGCTGACCAGAGGGATGGCGGCGGGAGGTCAGTGTTTTATCACGGGCTGTTTCTAACAACCGAAACGCGCCGCAGCATCATTAAGAGGCCGTTTGAACGCGTGCCAAGGGCGCGATGCCTTCCGCGGTGGTCAATGCGCTTACCATCGGAAGTCTAAATGGGAAAACATCTGTTTACATATAATTTCTCATGGGATATTTTACGACATTGTGTTGTTTTAGAGTTTGAATGTGGTTTTTTGGGGGGGGTATATTGGTTTAGTTTTAAAAAGAAAATACAAATGCGTTATATTTGACTTGGCATATAGTCTGCAAATATAGAAATGGACTGTGAATTGCTGGTCAGAATAAGAATTATTTTTTTAGTCTTTTAATCGTAATTTTTCACGCAGGTATTCCCACTGACGAGGAGCAGGCAACTGGGCTGGAGAAGAAGATTATGAATGCTATGAAAGCAGGCTCAGTATGTATTATGATCTGTCAGAAAGCTATCAAACGAAATGCTTATGCTTGCATCAAAATGCTTTAATGCAAAGGACAAATTCACCCAAAAGTGAAATTCTGTCATTATTTACTCCCCCCTCATGTTGATCCAAACCTGCATGCTGTTTAATTTCCTCTCAAAAAATGATTGTTGAAGAATATTTACATAGGTTTGTTTTCTATTAAACAGCTTGAAAGGTCATGTCTCTAGAGACAAGTTGTCAATTTGACTTTAAAATATGGTGCATTTTAATGGCCTCGTGTTAGGTTTAATGTCAATGTCATTATGAAATTACATTATGGTTCTCACTTGCAGAAAGCCATTGTGACAATGTCATTGATGTCAAATTTAATGGGTGCCCTACTTGATATGAACATGCAGGATACATTAATCTTGAACATAATAAAAATGAATTTATTTTTCTATTATGGAAATGAGCTGCATGAAGGTTCATTTTTATGTGCGTTCCACAAAAATTACAGGTTTGAAATGACATGAGGGATGATTCAATGGCAGAGTTTTGAGTTTTGGTTAACTACTCATTTACATTTATGCATTTGACAGATGTTTTTATCTGAAGCGACATTTCAAACGAATTCCAGAGTATACATTTTATTGGGTCATGCTTTACCTGGGAATCGAACCCGTGACTTTGGTGTTGTCAACAGGTTCTAGTCCTTTAAAAGACATTTTAAACAAATTCCAGGATATATATATATATTTGTTTAGGTCATTCTTTCCCTGGGAATCGAGCCCATGACCTTGGCATTGCCAGAAACATGCTATACAGGGATTCTAGTCCTTTTAAAGGGGTAGTTCACCCAAAAATGAAAATTAGCCCATGATTTACTTGCCCTCAAGCCATCCTAGGTGTATATGACTTTCTTCTTTCAGACGAATACAATCAGAGTTCTTATTAAAAAAAATGTCCTGGCTCTTCCAAGCTTTATAATGGCAGGGAATGGAGGTTGAGATTCAATAGTCCAATAGAAGTCCAAAAAAGTGCATCCATCCATCAATCTTCTGCAATGCCACTCTCTCGTGAACACACGTATGACATTTAGCGGAAGCTATAGATTGTGGTTTATAAACATTTAAATATGGATATTTTTCTTGCACAAAAGCATCGATTCGCTTCACGGGGCCTTTATACACCCCCAGAGCTGTGTGAAGCACTTTTATGATGGATGGACGCAGTTTATTGGACTATTGAATCTCAACAGCCATTCCCTGCCATTATAAAGCTTGGAAGAGCCAGGACATTTTTTTAAATATAACTCTGATTGTATTTGTCTGGAAGAAGAAAGTCATATACACCTAGGATGGCTTGAGGGTGAGTAAATCATGGGCTAATTTTCATTTTTGGGTGAACTACCCCTTTAAAGCACATTTCAACCAAATTCTCCAAAATGACTGACTGATATCATGTTCTTCCTTTTCCCAGGATCCTTTCAACATGCTGAAGCCCAAGGAGTATGCTGGGTCAAAGTCGGACCCTCATCTTGTACCTTCCATCACCAACAAAAGAATTGTTGGCTGTGTCTGTAAGTGAAAACTCTTGATTCTAGGTACTTGATGTCATAGTTCATTTTGTTAGAGGTTGTATTAAGCACATGTATGTGTGTCTGTCCAGGTGAGGAGGACAACACTGCTGTGGTCTGGTTCTGGCTCCATGAGGGTGAAGCCCAGCGCTGTCCTTCATGCGGCTCTCATTACAAGCTTGTGCCTCATGAGCTTCCTCACTGATCCTGCTGCCTCCACCACAGCGTTGCATCCCAGAATTCCAGAGACGTCTTGACCTCATTCATGTTTGTCTTATTGCAAGAAGTACAGGAGATGTAACCAGTGCTCCTGGTGTGGGACACAATATTTTAACAATTCCTAAAAAATAAAAAAAAAACAGTTTACTTAAATTATTGGAGTATAGTTTTTGAGTTTTGTCCGGTTACACCTAATAAACATGCTTACTCTGACTTTGACTCTTGTGTTTTAATTCAGGTTCATTAAATTCTGGTCAAGGGTCTAGACATGCCTGACTGTATTTGTTTCTGATGACCCTAAAAACATTTTAATTTAATGCTTGAAATTAGTTTTAAGAAAAACATAAATTGTGCCATGTGTATGCATTTCTTTACAACGCTAATATTTTAATTTGAATAATGGTTGTTTAATAGTTTCAATGACTTTTCTATTATAAAATGTGGAAAATGGAAATAAAGTGTGCAAGCCGGTGTTGTTTTACTATTATAGTATAAATTAATTTGGAGTCGGGTTTTATTTGAATGTTTTCATGTTTCATTCTAACTTTAGTTAAGAAATTTTGTTGTAGTGTAGTAATTTCATTCCGTGCTTTGTCGTCTTTATTATTTTTTGTATTTCTATCATTTAGATTTAATACATTTTTCAGTTTTAGTCATTTTAGTACTTAAACTTGTAACCTTTTTAATTTCAGTTGGTTGCCAAGGCATCATTTCTAATATAGGTATTTTAAATATAAGTTTCCCCATATTTTATTTCAATAAATGAGAAGTATTTGTAATTTGTAGTGTTTTTTTATTTAATTTTTTTAATGATTAACAACATGACCCAAAGTTTTGACTGGTGGTAATAACAATTTGGTCCCTCTGTAGATTCTCTTTGCCACCTCTGAAGTTCTCAGTCCCTTAAAGTGTATACGGCTGGGAAGCAAGAAAACACACATTCAAATTGTATTCTCAATACTTCAATTTATTCATATAAATACAGATCTTATATAGGCATATGTCGAGGGGAGTTTCACCCTCTTAACCAATGAGGATAGGATGACATACACATATAGGATGTTTGGCCAAGAACATGTGTTTTGTATAAAATGGCCACATATACAGAAAAACATGTACATATTAGGAATAGACTTCCTGGCCAAGGATCCTGAACCCTCCTCACAGTTCAGCATTCATCTCCTTATTTGGGCATTTGAACCAAGCAACTAATGTATACATTTAAGCATGCATACCTCGCATATGAGTAAGAGATATACTACAAGAGAGAGCACAGAGGGAGAAAAAGGAAAGGAGGGGGAATAAGAGAGAGGGGAAAAAAAGGAGGGGTGAGGCATATCATGGAACCTTAACAAGACAGAGAGTGTTTTCTAACAACTGGCAATTTAGATCAGTTTCATATAAAATATGTTTTTTGACCTTGGTGTCCCATTGATTAATGATGCTTTTCTATTTGGATTGCAGTTTTCTTATTTGGAAAGTTTGTTGTTGTTTTATGACTTCCAGTTTTAATTTTTTTTATTAAACGACCTAAGTCCTTTCACATTTAGTTCGGCATAAGGATGTCTGAACTCCCAAAAGGAAGTGCATCTGTTTGTTTCTGTATCTGCACTTTATTCCTGTGTCCACAAGGGGTCATTTATTTGTAAGAATGAGAAATCAGTCTTTGGGAAGAATGCAAACATACGTGCCATAAAGTAAGTTTATGCTCTTACTTTGTTATTTCTCTGTTGCCTTTGTTATTTGTCTGTATTTAATTAAATAGTGCTTTATGTGTGTGGTAATATTGCGAAAAGTCCTTATATAATTTACTCTCCCTCTAGTTTCCATATTAGTTCATACCGTGTTAAATATCTTATAGTACCCGGTCCTATAAAAAAATCTTCTACTGCAAGTGATAATGCACAAATTTCTTAATATTATTCATATATTAGTGCTAATTGTTCAGGTCATTAAAGTGCACGTTATTGATTTGTGATACATCTGTAAGTCAAAGCTAATATTCTCTCTTTTAAAATGGCTTGAGCAAATAGGCTTTTATGCCTGCTCATCATATGACAAAAAAATGACATTTTAGTCTTGATTGCCTAATGGTTATTAGCATAATGGAAATCATCAACATGAATGTCCAAGCTGCCGTTTCAGCCTCTCTCCTGTTTACCGCACCTACCTACAGTATGTTAATCATTTCATAAGCATCGCAGGCACACATCACTTTGCTTATCACATTGAAAGTCATTATAATCAATGCATCAACAGATTTAATTTTTTTCACAAATGTGAAAAATGCCCTTAGTGGGTCATTTATGCCTCCTGTGTTTTTTCATTTCACTGACAAGAAAAACTGAAAGTGAGACGTTATGTGCAATTTGCACATAATTGCCAACATTGGCTGTGGCAGACTGTGAAAGCGAAGAAATGCAACACAGAGACATTTGAGGGAGATCTTATTTCCTGTGCATTGCTCTATTGAGTTGTTAGACATTGTGGTGCTGTGAAGAAAAATTTCACTGCATATATTTTGTTCCCTCTAAAGTATCTTCCAGAACTGGCAGTTTAAAGGTGTAGTTCACCCAAAAATAAAAGGTTGTTGAAAATGTACTCACCCTCTGGCCATCCAAGATGAGTTTGTTTGTTCATCAGAACTGATTTGGAGCATTACATCACTTGCTCACCAATGGATCCTCTGCAGTGAATGGGTGCCGTCAGAATGAGAGTCCAAACAGCTGATAAAAACATCACAATTATCATCACAAGTAATCCACACATTTGTTTAAAAAAACCATAATAATGCTTTCTCCAGTGAAAAAGTCCTCCAAGGAAAGAGTTTTTCTTCACAAGAGTCCACGTTAACTGATGTAATTGATGGACTGGAATGGTGTGGATTATTGTGATGTTTTTATCAGCCGTTTGGACTCTCATTCTGACAGCAACATGATGCACCGAGATTTTTCAGTACACTCAACAACTGTCTTAATAAATGATTCATGCTGCAATGCATGCTGGGTGCTCACAAGCCCTTATGAAAACAGCAACTGTTTTGTTTGTTTAGACCTCTCAGACAACAAACAGACTTGTTAGGACAATATTTGTGCAAACACTGTTTGTCTAACATCAGAATCAGAATCAGAATGAGCTTTATTGTTAGGTATTTTTACACATACAAGGAATTTGTTTTCGTGACAGAAGCTTCCACAGTGTAACAGAATGACAGTGACAGAACAAAAAACACAGATAATATAAATGAAAAAATAAATAGAACAAGTAAATAAGGAATACAAATATGCAAATCGGCAATTGTATGTACAGGTATATAACAATAGACAGTTGTATGTACAGGTATATTATGTGCAAATTGAAATGTAGACTGAGTATGTGTGTTAGATAAATAAGTGTATGATTGAATAAATAGTGTGTGTTCCACAGTAATTGTCAAGTGTTCATGAGATGGATGACCTGAGCGAAGAAACTGTTCCTGTGTCTGGCCGCTCTGGTGCGCAGTACTCTGTAGCGTCGACCAGATGGCAACAATTCAAAGAGGGAGTGTGCTGGATGTGAGGGGTCCAGAGTGATTTTGCCAGCCCTTTTGCTCACTCTGGATAAGTACAGTTCTTGGAGAGAAGGGAGGGTTGTACCAATGATTTGCTCAGCAGTCCGGACTGTCTGCTTTAGTCTTCTGAGGTCAGTTTTGGTAGATGAGCTGAACCAGACAGATATAGAAGTGCAGATGACAGTTTCAATGATGGCGGAGTAGAACTGTTTGAGCAGCTCCTGTGTCAGGTTGAACTTCCTCAGCCGGTGAAGGAAGTACAATCTCTGCTGGGCCTCATTGCAGTGAAGTCTATGTGAATGTCCCACTTCAGGTCCTGAGAGATAGCGGTGCCCAGGAACCTGAATGACTCCACTGCAGTCACAGTGCTGTTCATGATGGTGAGTGGGGGGAGTGCAGGGGGGTTTCTCCTGAAGTCCACGGTCATCTCCACAGTTTTGGGCATGTTGAGCTCCAGGTTGTTGAGACTGCACCAGACAGCCAGCTCTTTAACCTCTTGTCTGTAAGCAGACTTGTCACCGTTCTGTATGAGGCCGATGAGTGTGGTGTTGTCTGTGAACTTCAGGAGCTTGACAGAGGGTTCTTTAGAGGTGCAGTCGTTGGTGTAGAGTGAGAAGAGCAGTGGGGAGAGTACACATCCCTGGGGGGCACCAGTGCTAATAGGACAGGTGTTGGAAATGAATTTTCCTAGCCTCACTAGCTGCTGTCTGTTTGTCAGGAAGCTGTTGATCCACTGACATATGGAGGTGGGCACTGAGAGCTGAGTTAGTTTGGGCAGGAGTAGGTTTGGGATGATAGTGTTAAAGGCAGAGCTGAAATCCACGAACAGGATCCTCTTAAGTCCCTGGTCTGTCTAGATGTTGTGGAACATAATGCAGTCCCATGTTGACTGCATCGTCCAGACCTGTTTGCTCTGTAGGCAAACAGAAGAGGATCCAGCAAGGGTCCAGTGATGGCCAGCACCAGTTTTTTCAAAGACTTCATGACCACAGTACCGCAGTCCTGTGGCTCGTCGGGGGAGGCAGGGGAGGCACAGCTTCCCCATATTTTTGAGGTGAAAATGGGAGGAGGACGATTTAAATGTTAATAAAATTCACAATTCATTTCAGTTCATGTCTCAGAATGTGTATTTTTTTTTGTTTGTAATTTCACAGTTGTAATACCATAACGTGAAAGCGCCGCTTTTCTATCGCGAATGTGCCGAATCTGCTGATGTAATTACAACTGCTAATGATAGAGAAGGGTAGGGGGAGGCCGGGGGAGAGCTGAGCTCTCGTGCCTCCGTTGGTAAAAAAAATTAGCCAAACACCATCGAGTGTTCACTTTCAGCGCCGAGGAGTGTTGAGAAAAGAAACCTCGCAAGGGAGGCTAGCCTCCCTTCTTATATCAACCATCATCAAGAGATTAAATTACGTGATATTAGTTTGAACGTCTGCCGCTGCGCTGATAATGTACCAAGTACTTATGAGTAGCGATATTGAATATTTGATCGCCAACAGATTTACCAAGCTGTCATTCAAACAGTATATATACAAATTTAGGGAAAACAGCCTAAGCTGGATATAGGCTACAGCAGTCGGCTTAATTAAATGGCACAACAGGCAGCTCTCTTTTAACACAGACTTTTAAGAAGGGATGGATGTTTGCTTCAAGTGATAGGCCGGGTAAGTGAAATTATATTATCTTGCTTTATGTGTCATTTCTTTTCGTTTTCTGATTAAAAGCAACCAAAAAGCCATTTTTTAAAGTGGTTAAGCAATAATAATAATAATAATCGGCAGGTATCCCAGACCAATACAATTAGTGTGCATCCTCTATTTTAAAACCCACGAGCCGACACTGCACAGTCCGTTAGAGCCAGGCCTGTAGTCATTAAGTCCTGTAATTTTTGATTTCTTTGGGATGGGGATGATGGTGGAGCATTTTGAAGCATGAAGGGACTTCGCACATCTCCAGTGATCTGTTGAATATCTGTGTGAAGATGGGGGCCATCTGGTCAGCACAGGATTTCAGACAGACTGGTGTTACACAATCTGGGCCTGGTGCTTTTTTCCTTTTCTGCTTCCGGAAGACCTGGCTCACCTCGTCTTCGCTGATCTGAATTGCAGGGTGGGGGAGAGGGGGTTGTTGGAGGTGTGAATGGTTGTGTGGAGAGGTGTTGAGGGCGGGTGTGGGGTGTTTTTTCTTTTTTCTCAAACCTGGGCAATAGAACCAATTCAGATCGGCTGCCAGTTGTTGATTCTCCACAGTGCTGGGGGATGGTGTCTTGTATTTGGTGATTTCTTTTAGACTTTTCCATACTGATGCCGAGTCGCTGGAAGTGAATTTAATCTTTATTTTTTCAGAATGATTCCTCTTTGCCACTCTGATCTCCTAAATACCTCAGTGTGTATTTAGCCTGTTTATACAAGACATTATCCTCCTTCCTGTGAGCATCTTCTTTGGCCTGATGAAGCTGTCTGAGTTTTGCTGTGAACTATGGTTTGTCGTTGTTGTAGGGTTAAATGAGTCCTGGTAGGAATGCACATATATTCACAGAAACTGATATAATATGTTACAGTCTCTGTGAGCTCATCCAGAAGGCAGCAGCTTCAAAAACACTCCAATCAATGAGGTCAAAACAAGCTTTTAAATCCTGTTCTGCTTCATTAGTCCATATTTTTACAGTCCTTAATACAGGTTTAATTTTAGCTGATTTCGTTCTGCCTGTAGGTCGGTATGAGATGAACCAGGCAGTGATCAGAGAGCCCCAAATCTGCCCGTGGAACAGAGTGATATGCATTCTTTATTGTGGTGTAGCAGTGATCCAATATATTACTGTCTCTGGTAGTACATGTGATGTGCTGTCTGTATTTTGGCAGTTCACGGGATAGGGTACAGGGATAGAGTTTCTGTAAAGCGGAGGCTCAAGTGTGTCTTGCGGAGGAATGTAAACCTGACGTGGAGAATGAATGAGCACACCTCCTGCGGGCGAGTAGAAAGGGCTTGTCATTTACATGAAGAGGCACTTCTAGATCTGAACAGGGGGCACACTCTCTTTAACAGTGACAGTTACGTCTGATAGCAAACTCACCCTCATCATTGTTGCTGAAGTTCAACATGTGTTTTTATGTAGATTATATGCAAAGTAATTATTGGAAAGACAATGGAACTATAGCTTGCTACATACTGAATACTGCACAGTAGGCTATTAAAAAAATAGTAGGTGAAAAGTACCTGGATGACCTACTATTTCCGCCGAGATTCTAAAGTGCGCATTCGATAGACACTTTACTATCCCATGAGGCCACGGAAGAGGATTAAGAATGGCAATGCAACTGATGCTGGTAGGTCACGTGACAGTAACAATATGGAGAAAGTAGTACATCCGAATTTCATTCATACCACCCATTTTCATACTATATAAAACATATTTATAAACATTTGAGAAGTTCAAATTCAGATGTAGTACTTTTTCAGACAGTATGCAATTTTTACAGTTAGAAATTACTTATTCAACAAAAGAACCACAAACAGTATTTTGTTGCACAGCACACTTCACATTTTGGTAAATGTTGTAGGTTATTTGACTATTTTGTCTGCACAGTACGCATTATTTACCTAAAACAGCATGGACTAAATGTAATTCGATCATTTTTACAGTGTAGTAGCATTTTTACCATCTTTTCAATTTCCCATGCAACTTAAGTTAAAGTTACACATGTTTTTTAAGTGTATGAAAGGATCTCAAGGTCAGAAGTCTTCCGTTTATCCTTTTAGCGGCGTCATCTACATAATGTGACCGTCCTTGCAGCGTCTACTCGTTGAATAGAGTTTCAACTACGGCGACCCGTGACACGTAATTAAAGCAATGAGAGATGTAATGAGATAGATGAGGACGTTTTGCCCCCTCTGTAGCGGGTTGCCCATCACATCTGGCTAAAGATGATTGAATAATACCTCTCAGTACTCCAGAGGGCCCGCTGCATGTTCCTGCAAATGACTGAAAAACGCAGAAACTCCGGGCAGTCCGAGTCGGCTATGTTGTAAGATTACAGGGAGGCATGAAATGATGTGAATTTCGAGTGGACGTACGTTTAATGTCCTTCCCTTCTCTTTGAAATGTTTTTTAACATCCCCCTTGACTTGTTAGTGTATGAGAGCTTGCCTTTAATTAGTCCGAATGACATTAGAGAAAATGTTGAGCGATATTGGCATTCTAACACAGTGAAAAAGCATCTGTTTCACCGAAGAGGAAGCATTAGTCATGTCTAGCCTTTCACAACTGCGTAAACAAGGTTGTTCTTTGTGATTCGAGCAACTGTGTTCAGTATGATGACGGTAAAGTTATGTAATAGCCTAGTGCTTCCAGAGCCTTCCTAACAACAGGTGCACAATCACACAGAGAATACAGTGTTTTCTGAGGATATACTTTGACTGGATGTTTCATAGATATACACATTTTTATAGGCTAGACCTCTTTGAGTTAGTAATATTTTAATAGCTGTATTGTTTTTCAAGCTAAAAACGAGCTCTTAGTGTACTACACATAAGTCATCTCTGCTGTTCAATTCTCCGCTCCTGTTCTGCATTTCTCAGCGGGCCGAGAAAACAACTGTGGAAGGGGAGAATTTTAAGGAGGGATAGATTTAAATGTACCCGAGGAGACCAGCCAAAGACATTTGGCAGGCGGGGTCCGTCAGACAGGGGCACAACGCATCTCAGGACAATAGTCTATGATTAGCACTGTGCTTATCTGCACAACGCCGCCTGCCATTAGTGTGCTGCAGGGGCGCTGTCTCCATAGCAACCAATCTGCCTGAAGTCCAGACCCCAGTTGTGCTTGTCAAAGATCCACTCAGAAACCTCTATTCACCGTTTTCTGCCATGAAAGCCCATTTAAGGTTATTTTGACCGTTGTAGGGGTTGGGGGTGATTGCATAGATCTCAACGTGGCTGTAAAACCTCACATTGACTTGTTCCGTCCGCAGAAGATTAATTAACCACCGTGACCCACGCACAAATGCCTGGATGTGAACCTCATTCGTAATCTTGACACCTGCCAATTGATATTTCCAGACCCGTTGATAAACGGAAGGTGGAATTGAGAGCGCATTTCTCCACTGACGCATGTTTTCGATTAAAAAAAAAAAAAAGGCAAGAGGTTTATAAAAGGTGCTAATTCAATCACCGCGTTTGCTATTGCTAATGTGTAGGGTTGGTGACTTGAACAAACCCTTAAGCACAAGTATTAAACTTCGGTGTGTAACTCAACCCACAACATTTATGCGATACGGACATGAATGATTCCTCAAATCACGCGACTTCTTAAAGAGAATGATGTGCTATTGGTCTTTTAAAACAATCAGATGCATGATTTTAACCTGGCAGATGATAAAATGGGTGAAAAATCCAATAGCCTTATGGACCTGAGGCATATCATAGAGACTTTGATCACCTTAGGATCACTTTTGTAACTAGATTATCCTACACTGTAAAAAAAAACTGTGACATTTACGGTAAAATACCGGCAGCTGTGGTTGCCAGAACTTCACCGTAAAAAATATGGTAGCAACATTTTAGGTTTTACAGACTTAACTTAAAAAACGTATTTCATTAACTGATGTAATGTTAATAAACCAACATATTGAAGTACACAAATCTAGTTTTGAATCATTGTAATGCACTGATAACCACCAAAAACTGGTGGGGATGAGAAAGTCACATGATGAACCAAAGCTCATCACAAACAGCTTTTCTACGAGCTGAGGAGGGCAATACTTATATATACAAGCTGCACAGTGTCATTCACACAAACACTAAACCCCATCATGGTGACACATGATACTGAAATAATGCAATAAACATTAATTTAACAACATTAGATGAAAGATTAAACCCTAATGTACACAACTGATAAGAAAAAACTAAGAATAAACATAGTATTTCAACAAAAAAACATCAAATATGAAGTGTCAAGCAGGGAATTCTGGGAGTGTCAATTTACAGTTTGTCACTGTAAATTATACAATGACTTTTTTCTTTTTCACTTCCAAAAACCGTATTTTTATCAGTATTTTACTGTAAAATTACGTTAAATGTAATTACATTTATTCACCGAATATAGTATGGAAACTTACTGCTAACCAGTTAACAGGTTTTTACTGTAGCATTTTTACAGTCTTTTACTGTTAAAATCACAATCATTTTTTACAGTGTACTTGCAAATTGTGGTCCGTCACTGCTTCCAAATTACACAACAAAGACTGTAGTTAGTAACGTAATCCATTACATTAAATTTTGTAATACATTAGCCTATATTTAAGGTAATATAATCTGACTACTTTTTGATTTCTTTTAGATTACTTTTGAACTTTGCACCTTTAAATTACAGTAAATTACTTAAAATTGCTTTTTGATTATTTTTGACTTTTTACCTTTTTAAACTTTAAATGACAGTAATGAATTATTTAGCAATGCATTAAATTACAAAGTAATTAACTGAACAATACAAGTATAGACACTTCTCTTTTAATTCTTTCAGTAATCTAAAATTGCATAAATTATTCTTGAACTGACCAAAATCGGGGAGAAAATTGCATCAAAACATAAATTTTATGTTAAATTTTGACCTTTTTTTTTTTTACAGTAATTAATTGCTTAGTATTGCGTTACACCCAGCACTGTTTTAGCTAATACCATTTTTTTAAAGCACACGGTCATCACACACCGTTCATGTCTATTATTGCTGCGCATTCATTTTGTCTCTTTGTATTCTCACCCAGGTCTCGACAGCACGCCTGTGGCACTGGCTGCTGCTTGACTTGCACCCTGGTTGAATCATCTCAAATTAAAGCACATTCTAGTCGGATGCTCCAAAAATTAGGATTATCAAATGCAGACTCACAGCCTGTCTCCTGCTCTGAGGGCACCTGGGTTTTTTTGCAAGCAACTTTGCTCAGGGAGAGCATATTCAGACACATCTGATCTGCTGAGGAGTTCTGATGAAGACCAGTGTGATCAAAGGGAGATAAAACCCCTGAGAATGGCAGTTCATTGAAAGACTTGGCAGCCCTCTTTCCCCCGGGGTGACTTCAGCCCGAGCACCCGCTGTCACGCCATTATGACTGGAGATTCTTTATAATTGCCCATTCCAGAAATGGCAGATAAGGTGTGTGATATGAATTGATCGGACAACTTGAAATTTGACTGGAAAACTTGAGTTTTTTCACTGTTTCTTCACATTTGATTGACGACATTTCAGACCAATCATCAAATCACATATAATGTGAATTTTGACTATACTGCACTTCAACTTCTTGTTAGATTTTACACTTCTTTAATTGGCATTTTAAAAAATCCTAAATCGAATGTTAATCTTCTATATTGAAATATATCTTTTAATTGTCAGCAAAATTATATGTGTAATTTTTTATAAGATTACTGAAATAAATCTCGCTTATAAAGCATGTAAACATATCAGTGGTCGCATGAGATCCTCAAGATTTTTATAAAAACTTGTTACTGATTGATTTATGTTGAAGCATTTTACTTTAAATGTAAAAAAGAAAAAAAGCTATTATTATGAGTTTATCATAATATTTCCCTCACAATTTCTTTAATAAAAACATTAACTTATGGTAAAATATGAATATTAAATCATGGTAAAATATGAATTGATTGTTGACTAATAATATTAACAAACAAATAATAATATAACAAAATATGAATGATATTTTATTAAAAAGACTAAAAGTCAACCCTGTTACCATCATATTTTCCCCTTTTAAATTAATCAAATATTCCATAAATAAAAAATCATGATGACATCATTCTCTCTCGTTTTACCATTTAATGCAGATATAGATATATAGATTTTTAAAATATTTTTAAAAGAAGATTATGCTCACCAAAATGGCATTTATTTGATCAAAAATACAGTATAATAAAATAAAGTAAAAACAGTAATATTTAAGATATTTAACATTTAAATTTTATTTTGATATATATTAATTATTGTAAATTCCATTTGAAATGTAATCTTGTGATAGCAAAACATCAGCGGCATTTAAATGCATTTATTTATTTATTTATTTTTACATGTATCATTTAACTTTCCCTACAAATGCTTTAATGAAACATTAACTTGTGTTAAAATATTAACTTACGGGTCTTGTTGACTAAATATGATCATAGACTTTAGTTTGTAGAACTTCAGCTAAAGGATTATGTCATTATGATTTTATGATATGATTTATTTATGGAACATTACATCACTTTAAAAGGGGAAATATGATGGCAATGGGGTAGACTTTTAGTCTATTTAATAATATGTTGTTCTAACTAAAATCTAAATATACAGATAGTAAAGACAATGCCAATGCATTCCCACAGATATTGTTAAAAATGTTAAACGACTGATTCATGGTAAAGCATTTTACTTTAAATGTGAAAAAAAAAATGCAAAAGTGTTTACTATGAGTTTATCATTTAATTAGTTAAAATATTAACTAATATTACCTTGTTGGTTAAAAATGCTATTTTTATCCCTCAAAATTAGTCTTCTTTTACATTTCTTTAATTTTTAAGAACTCTTTTTATAAGTTTGCCTCATCTTGACATCCCAAAAGTAAAACACATGTGCTCACTGAGCTGAGAAAAATGTCAGGGTCTTATAACTTCAGCTTTGCAGTCAGATAGGGTCAACAGAACGACAATTTCTTTGTGGCTAATTTGAATGCTACGCATTTTTATTGAGAGCATACTTGAGCACTCACTGACCTTTTCTTTGAAGAGGTTAAATGAATTCTACATGAATGATCACATTAAGAGGGAAATAAGAAGGGAATTAACTTTTAAAAAGATAGCTCACACAAAAATGAAAATTCTGTTGTCATTTGCTCACCCTCATGCCATTTCAAAACTGCATGACTTTATTTAGTCTGTGGAATCTAAGAAAAGAAAAAAAAAAAGATATTTTGAGAAATATCTCACTAATATTTTTTGACCCATACAAGGGAAGTCAGTGGGCGCCAAAACTGTTCAGTTACCAGCATCTTGAACATATTATAAACATATAGTTTGGAACAACATGAAGGTGAGCAAATGACGACAGAATATTCATTTTTGGGTATTTTTCCCCCAAATATATTATTTGCATTTGTCTTAATACACGAACAATACATTAAAAAAAAATATATATAAAATATATAACGAAAAAACATACCAAAGTAAAGAGAACCTTATAGAACAACACCCCCCCCCCCTCCAAAAGGGAAAAAAAACAACATCTCAACTATACCTTTCCATACACCACCATTCACAGCCATCCATGTTACAATTTAACTGTTACCTTTTCTGAGTTATTAGTTATTTTGATAAAGAAATCACATTATGTAATGGAGATACCCAATTTTTGGGTACTTTAATGCAGAGTTCACACTGCACGATTTTAGCACAATTTTTCACTCGCCAACAGGTTTTGCAAAATCGCAGACAAATGCCCAAAATCGGAGGCAAATCGGTGCTCATTCACACGAGTGGCAATCACGCAGTGTGAATTATCAAAGACGCGATCTGAGGGAATGCGACGCTGACGCCCGTGAAATATTTTGCATGCTAAATATCTGGAGCTGTCGGCGATTCACAATCATGCTGTGTGAAATTAGTTCTGATTGAAAAACACATGACCTACAGCCAATGAGAGACCAAGATACAGGGCAGCAGGAAGTTCGGGGGGGAGTATATGAAAGGTAGTTTGAGGACCAGTGTTGCCAAATCCGCGATCTGCCGTCGGGTTTTTCATGTCAGCAGGGTTGAACCCAAATAACGGGATATTAAGCGCAGATGGAATGTGATTGTACCAGGAGAACCACGCACCCCCGAAAAAAAATTTGATCTTTTACCCCCGGAACAAGATTTTTACTGGGACCCCTTGAAAGCAATGGGATATTTTAGGCGAGTTTTGAGTAGTAATTGTGCGGGTTATGAGCGGAAACCTGGCAACCCTGCACCAGAAGAGTTATCGTGATTCGCCCGATTGTAACTCATGAGGTGGAAACCTCCTGTCGTCGTTTCCCATCGTGCAATGTGAACCGCACAACGGAAAGAATGCTACCCCAGATAGGCGTTCAGGGGTTGAAACCAACAGTCATTTGTTGGTCGATGTTTTTGAAAATCGTGTGCAATGTGAACTCGGCATAAGTGGTTAAGAAGTACGAGTCCATAATGATGCTTCCATCCCCTGTTGTCCTCTCACATCAAAATCTACCAACATATTTGTTTGGAACTATTTCAGACTTTTTTTTCTTGTCAACGGTGCTTGATCTGTACATATTTCTCTCCTGATTCAGACAACGTTTTCTCTGGAGAAAGCAATGGATAGAGGACTCGTTTGAAGTTAAAATGTCTTAATGATTGATTTGTTTCTTACAAACATCGTGTGGATTACTTGTGCATTATTGTGATGTTTTTATCAGCTGTTTGAACTCTCATTCTGACGGCACCCATTCACTGCAGAGGATCCACTGGTGAGCAAGTGACGTGCTAAATTTCTCCACATCTGTTCCAAAAGAAAAGTCAAACTCATCTACATTTTGGATGGCATGAGGATGAATACATTTTCATCAAATTTTCATTTTTGGGTGAACTATTCCTTTAAGTAGACAGTACGCGTATAAATGTGTCTTTAAAACAGCCGGTTAATCAATGTATAGTTGTGACCTCATCAGCTGGCACCATGGCGCAGCATTGCTTGCTAATGTCGTATTTGTGTCGGTGGGACACCACGGGGCGAGCGTGCCAGGGCTGGATCCCCTCCCACTCTATTGGCAAGCAATCCTCCATCATCTTCTGCCATCTGGCCTTTGATTAGATCACCACAGTTATACTTTTTTATTACAGTTTTTCCTTTCCTAATGAGCCTGAATGCAACTACCATTTATTTTTATATTCCCTTTCAGATGATATTGTCCAGCACCACGGGACTGTTAATCTACTGGCTGGGCTTGTGTATAAAACCCATGAAATAAATCACATGGCTTAATGTGACATCTGAGAGGATGCAAGCGACTTTGAATGCTTCTGGCTTTCTGCAGCACAAAGACTTTTGAAAAGTTGACATTTACACAGGCTGCCCAGTATGTGAATAAAATGAACAACATCCATTCAAATGTTCTGGGGTAAACACAATTAAAACTGCTCATCTGAAGTGACATGGCAGGGGCAAACGTGATTAATTATGCGGTTTGTTTTGAGCTCGTAGCAGAAATGACAATGCATGAGAGGATTGCACACAGTCTGTCAGACTCAATACATCTCTGCTCTAGTGCTTGTTACATTTATTCATAATGGAAAGACATAAGGGTCATTCTACATTTCACAATGAGTGCCATCCTTGCAGCTTCTCTTTCCTGTATCAACACATTTTGATACATTTTAAACAAAATATGTGGAAATGTAGTCTTTATCTGTATTTTAGATTTTACTTTGAAGAATATTTATTAAAAACACCAAAAGGCAACCCTGTTACCATCATATTTTTAAATTAATTAAATATTCCATAAATCATACAAATCATAATGATATCATCCTTTCTAGCTCAGGTTTTACCAATTAAAGCCTCCTGTTTTATATACTATGCTTACCGAGGTTGCATTTATTTGATCAAAAATACAGTATAATAAAATGAAGTAAACTGTAATATTATGAAATACAATTTAAAATTAAGGTTTTTATTTTAATATATTTCAAAATTAAAAATTTTCAGTATGATACCATTCATAATCTTTGTTACATGATAATGCTTCAGAAATCATTCTAATATGCTGCTCAAGAAGCATTTCTTGTTATCAATGTTGACGAGGTGCTGCTTAATTTGTTCAGTGTTCATTGATGATTAGAAAAATCAAAAGAAAAGCATTTCTTTCAAAAGTGATTTTTTTTGTGCTGTCAGTTTTTATCAATTTAATGCATCCTTTGTGAATAATTTTCAGTTTTTAAATTCTAATTATAATAATACAGTATATTATTTTAAAAACAGGATAATGTTAAAAGAGTATAAATCAACCCTGTTACCATCATATTTTCACCTTTTAAAGTAATGAAATATTCCATAAATAAAAAATCTTTAATTTTCATGTTTTAAAGTAATGAACTGTTCTATAAATAGAAAAAAATAGAAATAGAAAACAGAAAAAAAATCTGTAGAAATAGCAGCATTAAAGCAACACCATGTAACTTTTTCTGTGTTCAAAATGTGCAAAATGTATATAATGAGCGAGTACATCATGAATTCATCTTCCAAACCACGTTTTTGTCTTATTCCGAATCACTACGGCACACTTATAATAAGTACTTCTATTTGGAGTATTGTAGGCTGGTCGGGTCGTCACCGCTGCGGAGTAACACATACCTGCGTGAATCGCAATAAACATAAACTTAGAGAAGTATCTCCGGTTAGAATGTTCTTCCGCGGGGTGTGTGCAGTTCTGTTTATTAACCGCGCTACAGCGCCAAAAGTTACATATGACCCCTTTAACTCTTCTGTAACATCTGATGTGATGTGCTGCTTTAAGTCCTGTCAGCTCTGTTGTTGTCAACCATGTAACTGCTCTATTTATGTCCATATAAAATGTACTCCTTTAACTTAACCTGGCACAATGCAATTTATTATTAACAATAGCATTATGGAATGTTTACAATTGTACAAAAATGAACTTTAATAAAATACAGCTGTCTTTGATTAAGACCCAACAGTGTCGTCAGTCTGTTTCATGATTCTCCATTCAGGATTTCCTCACTGAAACATAGGCCTACTCTACAAACCAAATGTAGTGCAAACAGGTGAATGTTGAGGAAGAGTGAGAGTCGTTCAGGGATTCTTATGTAAATGTCAGAGACACTCTGCAGTTATCATCGGGTCACAATACCAGGCTAGGTGACGTAAAGGGATACTCCAGAGAAATGCTATCCCACATTATGGATCCACATACCTAACTACTGACCATTTTAAATAATTCAATGTGGCATTGCTTCGAGACCTCATGCAAAGAGCAGGAGTGGGTGATTTTGATTTAGTGTTTGGCTGAACAATTGTTTTGACCATGCGGTCAAGAAAAGCACAAGAAGCTTACAGATCGGTTCACTAAACCAAAATGTGTTTTCAGTGGAAGACCCCTTGAGAGAACCACAAATGTCACATGTATGCATTTTTTATGAAGCTTTTCTTGTATGTTGTTTTCTCTTGAGTTTTATTTCTACATGTGCAGCATAGAAAAACAGCACCAAAAGTACTAGAATTAAAATATATTGCTGTTTTCCCCCCCTTTACAACAGATGTTCAGATGTGTTGTGAATGTAGATGCTCTGGTTTTATCTTTCAGGGATGATTGCTAAAATGACAAAACGAGCACTGAATGACTTTAGAGAGACTTTAGAGATTCTCTCAGGATTTCCCCAAGAACTGTTTGCGACTTTTAGCTTTTCACCACTTAAAACTCAGAATTGGGATGCTTTCAGTTCCTCAAGTGCCAAATGAAGGCACCGAGCTTCAACAAAATAGAAGTGGCATCCTTTCACTTGATCGCATAACTTTCTAAATGAATAATAAATGAGTTGACCAACATAATTTGTCTTCATTATTCTTCCTGTTAATTGTACAGAACCTGGGCTAGTTGTTACAGAGACCCAGCCAACAAGGTATATTTTCAGAACATTCTGGCAAGGTTCTCTTAAGGTTATGAACAAACATTCCTTCAGTAATGTTTACAGAATGTTCGTTCCGAGCTATTTGGTCTTAAATAATGTTTTTAAAATGTTAGCATGAAAGCATTATTGAATGGAACATTTTCTTTCTGAAATGTTTTGGTTGAACGTTCCTAATATTTTTTGAATGTTACTACTTCTTTCAGAACGTTCGGAAAACATTAAAAAGTTTGCAAAATGATAAAATAGAATGTTCCCTTATAGAGCTCCCATAATGAAAAAACACTTTTGAAACATCTTAAAAACTGGATGTTTTCAATGTTCAGAGAACATTAAGAAATACCGGTTTCATAACTTAATGGGTTAGCAAAACGTTGACCAAGGGTTAGCAAAATGTTCTTTGGACATATTTTTGTTAGCTGGGAATTCGGGCTGTATCTCATTTACTGTAAGGTTTTGAGTCAAAAGTTCAGTTAGACAAATTTATTTTTTGTGAATTTGGATCCGTCTACAGTTGAGTGAATGGAATTTGCTGTTGTAAATATATCACTGTCATAATTACAGTAAATAGCTGTACATGTGCATTTGTTGCTGCTGTAAAGCAAATAGCACTTTTCAAAAAAATTTGTACACACTCACCAAAATTATGCTGCCTTCCATTGACCTCGGAAATCAGATGTCAGAGCTGGGAATGTCGTCACACCCAAGTGTACCATGTTCCAGTAGAGAAGTCAGAAAACCAAGATGAACGTGTCCATTTTTTAACAATACCGGTCGATTAAAAACACATAAAAAGCGGTATTTTGAACAGATGCCATAGTATCATTTCCACAAATAGAGGTTGGATAGTAGTGTGCACCACTGAGTTTGAGACACAGACAAGGGCAAATAAAAAAATTACTACTGTTTCTCTTCTGCTGATACACTGAGCAGCATTATTGGATTCTGAAGTTGGAGTTTTTGCGATTCCTCCAAGATTCTGAGTCGGAACTCCGACTTTCCAGTTAAAAGTTCCTACTGGAAACTCGGAATTTCCAACTTCTGAGTACAAATGGAGCGCAGTATTACAAACTCCTAGAACCAACGTTTACCATCAGAATAATTTTGAAACTGATATTTCAAGGTAAAAAAAACTTACGTACAGTTGGCAAGAACCAACTTTTAAATGCACATTTTAATGAAATATTAAGGTTTAAAATCCTGTAATACAATTTATTCTGTTGACCAAAACAATGACTTGTGTTACATTTTAGATTTTTTTGCACTTTTTAATTATTATTTTCTGCTTTATAACATTTTACTGTTTGACAATCCACTAATCAGCTAATTATGCCAACATGCCCCATAAGGGCATTTTTCCATGGCATTGATGGATGAAATAGAGCTTTCTTTATAGCCAAAACTTATGTGTCTATACAGAAAATAAACCTACTCTGAAACACATTCACTAGATTAAATCTGTCCTTTCAAAGAAGAAAACAACACCTTAAACATCCTTTGCTCAAAGCAGTGGTGTCACCTGGCTGCTTTTCTTGTGCAGACTGCTCAAGTTCTGCACTTCAAAGAGCCTTTTGCACCTGAAGTACCTCTAAAAGTGGTAGCGAGAACCTCATCTGCATTTCAACAGCATGAGTTTAGTTAAAGACCAAAAAACAAGTTAAATATTTTGTTTCACTGGAAACTTTCTTGTATAAGATGCTCTTTACATCACAAATATGCCAAAAATAACATAGACCTGTGCAGTAAATCATAGGTAAGAACCAGTGAAGTGAGTTTAACATTTTCCATTCTTGGTTCACACGTCAAGGTCTAGCCGTCATCACAGACTGCAACGCACCTGCCACCGAAGTGACTCAAACTCCCACCGCACATCTAATCAAGCATTCGGTTAGGCAGCAGACAGCCTGATCGTTGTGATTTCTTTTTCTATTTTTCCTGAGATGAAATAGCATTATTCGTAATGACACTTTCTTCTCCGGCCTACCTTCGTTGCCTTTCGTGCTCTGCTCCTTTTATTATCTTCTGTCTGCAATCCTTTTCCCAGGGCCTGAAAACTCATTATTCACCCAAATTGATGTGATTACCAGTTCTCAACACTACACGAGTGGAGATTTCTTGGATTTCATTTGTTCTTAATTGATACTGTCATGTTCAAATGGAGCCTGTGGAATTAATTTTGACCCTTAATTGCATCAAGGAACAAAACGTCAGAAAAAGCAATAATCTAGTCTGTATAGTACATGTGTTTGACTATCTAATCTTTGACAAATTCACTTCTACTAAAGTTCCAGCTGCTGGAGATAACGAGTGAAGGTTATATCTTGTGTAGACAGTTATGACATTCTCACTGAACATTCAGTGAACTAAAAATACTTTTCATCTCCTCAACCAACCTCAACCAAATTTTCTTGAAAAGTTTTCTTGAAAAACATCTCAGGTTATGCATGTAACCCTGGTTCCCCGAGAGGGAACGAGACACTGCGTCCTCTAGTGAACACTATGGGAAACGCCATCAGCATGACCGATGTCTGAAGCACGTGTGAAAACACTCCAAATCCATTGGACAGTGCTGTCCGTGACATCATTAGCAGCATCCTAAGAAGTATAAGAGGGCACCTGTATTGCACGTCATCAACTCCTTTGTCTGAAGGAGACGTGAAACAGGCAAGCCCTAGGCATGGCAAGGGGACGCAGTGTCTCGTTCTCCCTCTCGGGGAACCATGGTCACATGCGAAGCCCGAGACATTCCCCTTCAAGGGAACTCGCACTGCATCCTCTAGTGGAGACGATGGATAACGAAATACCCACTATGCCATGCCTTGGTGCATTGCCTGTCCACCAGGGGGCTGTTTCATAAAACAAGTTTACCAAATAAGCCAGGCTTATTTCCGTAGTCTGAACTTCGTTTTCACTTGATTTGGTTTCATAAAGCAAACTTACCATAGCTCAAGCTCAGTCACTCTGGCAATTTATGCTGGGAACTAACTCTTGTCCGGGGCAGGCTGACTGTCAGGCTAAGCTGAGCTCCTCTAACACTGACCAATAGGAACGCATTGATATTCGACTCTCTCACATACAATTATTTGACGTTATCACTCCAAAAATAAAAGTATACAGAAAATGCAACTTAAATAAATAAAAATATAGGCTACAACCGACTGTATTTAATGTATTGTGCCCAAGATTTAATGACTTTGTTTTAAGATATTTAAAAACATTTTAACATGCTGCTACATGTGCATTCAGTTGATCAGCAGTTTCTAGCCATGCAGCCTTTCTCTCTGGTTTTATGACAGCTGTACTTTTTATAGTTTGCAGAACATATAGCAGAACATTAGAACATTACAATTTAAAATTGCTCTTTAAAGCATTAAAACACTAAATTAAAAGTTAAAATCACTAAATAAAAAAATTAAAATAAATAACATAAAACAGACCATATTTGACATGATAAGAGTAATACACTTTAACTAATTTGAGCTAGTAATTAGGGCTGTATTAGCTAGCTTACATTTGATTTACAGTTACTGCCATCATAAAAATACACTTATATGTAGGATTAAAATTCTACATATTGGACATTTAATGTCCAACAACAAATATTTTAGCAGAATGCATATTTTATTCAGAACTATTGCGCAGTTATTCTATTGTGTTCCATCTGTTTAGCGCGCAGAAAAACTTTTTTCGCTAGTTCACTCACGTAAGCCTCACCCACTCCTGACAGCAAAATTAATATATTTGCATGACATTTACAGATGAAAAATATACCTGACATGTCAGTTATGCACTGAAGAAAACACAAAGTCTCAAATGCATTAAACAGCACAAACGTATTCGCTGTTTGCCATGGTGGATCAATTTGATCCATGATCGACATTAAGGGCTGCTAAAGAATAAGCTTGGACAATCAAATTATCCTCACTCATTGAACCTGGATCGAATTAGTGAGATTGTGTGAACTTAAATTGTCATTTATGAAACTGCTTTAGTTCTGAATGATTTGTTAGGTTATTTCAAGTCAGGGTTTGGACTTTAATCCCTGCTTTTCTTAGCGTCTTTTATGAAACAGCCCCCAGGTTAGAGAGCACCACAAATAGTGGCAAACATACACAAATTTAAAAAGGGGGGCATGCCAATGACGCCTGGAGAGCTAAAATAACTTGGGTGAAATGGGGAACCCAACCAACTCTAATATTAAGGAGGGACTTCCCATTCAACCAAGTTAGAGCCGAATGTGCTCCGTACAGACACTAGATATGCTCATGCACAAAATGCATCAATCATGCATGTCCTCAGGTCCTCAAACGGAGGCATGCACTACCTGAAATGTTTTGCAGATTTTTCCCTACACGTACACAAACAAACGGCTCCTGAAGACAAAAGAAGTTAATGACGTGTATTACAGCCGCCCTCTTATACTTCTGGGCATGCCACTAATGACGGATTTGGAGTTTTTTCACACGTGCTTCAGAGACATTGTCATACTGATGGCATTCCCCATATAGTGTCCACTAGAGGATGCAGTGC
The DNA here is from genome assembly GCA_018155175.1 of Sinocyclocheilus anophthalmus. Taxonomy (NCBI): domain Eukaryota; kingdom Metazoa; phylum Chordata; class Actinopteri; order Cypriniformes; family Cyprinidae; genus Sinocyclocheilus; species Sinocyclocheilus anophthalmus. Next base: position 245,677 of record JADLZN010008147.1, on the reverse strand, counting down.
GAGTTACCTTGAAGGGGAACTGGGATTTGAGTTTACGCATAACTGTAAAATAAGCTTAAATAATGTTTCTTTGAAAAAATGTCTGGTTGGAGAAAAACAATATCTGTTTCAATCTATAATCCTATGCATATGTACAAAATTTGTATATGTATGTTTTTTAACCTGATCTTAAAATGATTTAATGTAGTAAAATAAATCCATTTAATTTTCATTTTAACATTTCTTTTATCACAATATTTATTTTAAATAGCTGACGTGACATTTCATACAATTTGACATGACATAAATATGTAAGCTATATTTTATGACTTTTTTTTGCTTTTTATTAATTGGGTCCTTGTGATTTTTTTTCTGTATTTGTCATTGTAATTAAAAAGTACATTAAAATGCAATTCATACAAACATGACTCTGAATCTTCATCTACTATGACATTTATTTTATTTCATTTACTGAATTAAAATCATAGTTTTTTTTTGTTTGCCCATTGATTGTTACAAAAATAAATAAATATACTAAAAAAGCATTAAAATGTAGAAATTCTTGGGTAAAAATAAATGTAGGAGTAAGAAGTTATTATTATAATTTTTATTTTTTACAACAATTATACTGAAAACGTGTGTGAAATCAAAGCCAGCTGGGCGTAACCAACACTGTGTCATGGTAAGAAAATCCAAAAACAAATGACGCATAGCGTTTTGTTCGGGCCAAACAGATTAACCCTGAGTATTAATATTCATGATGTTGTAATGAAGAAGAAAAAAAACCTTCGAACGCTCATGTTTTTTGGAAAGCTGTATGATCACGCCTATATTCGACGTTCACAAAAGCAGATAGTTAGGCTACACCACTTAGCCTACGTTTTTTTTAATATAAATTATTTGTAGAATTTATTTATTTATTTTCCCAAAAACGTGAAACCAACGTGTGGACGCAAAGATTGGATTTCTAAGCAATGTTTATTATGAGACTCGTTATGTAGGCTATCCTTTTTACTCCTAATTCACATCATTTATTATTACATCCTTGTCAATTTCAAAATCTAAATGACGAGGCACTTACTTTTAATCAATAATTAATAAGAACACAGTCGCATTACAGCAGTGACTTGTCAATTAGCCTTAATTGACAATCTTATTAATTAACCTTTCTTTTTAGCAAGCAGCGCTATCGAGCCCGTTTGCTGAGAGAGAGAGAGAGATCCAAACAACAACAACCAATCGAGTGAGGAGCCAGAGGTGCCCGTGAAATCTGCGCACGAGGGGGAGGATGACACCAATATTCCCATCCACGCAAAGTTTCCCAGCATTTCATCTCGACACTTTCTGCCCATCTGTTCGCCTGAAGTCCCGTCCAGAGAATCAGACAGCTGCTGATGCTGATGCTGATGCTGATGCTGGAACAGGGACAGGGTTTCAGCATCCTCCTCCTCCAGCATTAGTCGAGTTCGGGCTCTCCACCGCACTGTCGGCACCAACGCTGGAGAAAACACAGCTTTACTGGTAAGATCGCTTTGTATATGGTGAAAATGTCGTGATGTAGAGGTTTAGAAATAACATAAACTGTGCTTTATGTATGTTGTGTCAACATTTGAGCAGATGTGCGAAGTGAACAGTTTAAAAGTCTCAGAAAGGGACTTGCGTATGTGAATTCCTCGTGGCAGTAGGTCTGTGTTGAGTAGTTTTGCAACTGATTTTCATAATCTGAATCGTGGTATGTGATATGAAATGTATCAGAAAAGCTGAATTATCCTTAAGGTATTTTAAAGAAACTTCTGCTTATTAGAAAAGTCATTAAGAATGTCCAGCAATCTAGCATCTGAGCATAAAGTCAATTCATGGTGCTTTATGGGAAATGCTGATATCTGTTGATGGAAATTATAACTGAAAGGAGGTCAGAGTGTTTCCACCAAGTTGGAATTTGAGACTTTATAGAATGATCTAGTTGACAGCTGAACGTGATGAGGAAACAATTGGAGCAAAAAGTAATTCTGGGAAAGAATAATCAGAAAATGCACTCGAGATTTCCACAAGCGGGATTTAAAACGTAATACCTCTCATGTACTTGTCAGCGTGCATTGAAATTCTATAATCTCAAAAGATAATGTGTGCTTCTTGTCAAGACACGAGGATTGTTTGGTTGTGCAGCTTGAGAGACAAGATTAAGGATAATGTGAGGGTGAGAAGTATGTTATTGCACTTTATATAGACTAAGAATGATGTCTGCCCTTGTGGAGCGTTTATTACGGGTTCTCCCTCCTGGAAGGATCTCAAGGTTATGGTGATTATGGTTTCCTTTTCTCTTAAAATAGACCATTACTTATTTCCAGGAGACCGTATCTCGATTCAGACAGACCCTTCAGACGAGACATAGTGGGGTGCAGTTATCATCTAGCAATAAGCCATCTAAGATTAGTTTCAGACGCCCCTTGCATTATTCGGTACTGAGTTCAAGGGTTTTTTACTTGACCACAGGGATTGTTCTGTTGTGATCTTACATGTTATATGAGCAATACGTAGTATTGAGCTGCATTTCATAGAAGATTTCATGCACAAGGTGGAAGAATGGTAATGGCAGAAAACTATTATAACCTATTTTGAAATTAAAATGTGCACAATAGCAACAGATGGTCATAGCATGTTAAGTTTATGTAGTTTAAATGGAAGTATGTGATTCTCAACTGGTGGGTCGATATACATGGGTCGCACATCAGTGGAAAAAAGATGCTAAATGCAAAACATAAAATGCATCTAACCATAAAATTGAGGTAGCAAAATATATGGCCATGTCAACCTTTAAAAGGGAGAAGAAATGCCTTGAATATCTTTTGCTCTTGACGCCAAAGGCTCTAATTTATGTGTCATTTTAATGAAGTTAGTCAAACTGGGTTTGCATTATAAGAAATGGAACAAAACTGAAAAATATGGCATAAGAAGTGATTTTGGGTCGGTTCATACTTGATGTCCAATGTAAAATCTTGTAGACTATATTACAGCACATCAGTGTCATAATAAGTGATTTTAGGTTGGGTTCGTTCTTGGTGTTCGACGTGAAATCTCCATCTTGCAGCAAAACCATTTGAGAACCATTGCAATATATATTATATGGTGTATTTCTATAGACCTTTCTGTAGATCATTGATTGTTCATGTACCTTTCATATTTTCCAGCAGAGGGTGAGGAGGTTCAAGGTGAAAAGAAGTCTTTACGTGTGCTGTGTTGAGGGTGTTCTCAATGGGCAGAGATCATATGTCTGTCTGATGTGAAACTGCATTAGCCTGTGAGGGGAAACTTCCCAAACTAAAAAGGTGCTGATGAAAACATCAAAGGTCACTGGATGGATGTAACACATTTTGATGGATTGTCAAACTTCATCAGTCCGATGAAGATGACGTGTCTAGAAAGCACTGTTTTTTTGTGACACTTGTGTTATGCTTAAGCTGTCCCCCGGTGCATTCTGAACACCCATCTCCTAAGGAGCGAGGTGACACGGTGAGATTCTTTAAAGGACACCCCATGGCAGTTAGGCAGAGGATGGGCTGAATTTTGAGATGGTGGGGGGCCTGAGTTTTTACTACAGCCCCGTGGCTCGAAATCGGACATTTTAACAATGCTCCGAAAAGCTTGTCACAAATTTTTAGTCTTCGCTTTGGTGAAAGATACACAGCTAAAATGCATCTTAAAATGAAAAGGTTCAGTCAAAAATTAAGATTCAGTCATCAATTAGTCACTCTCATGTCATTTCAAAACTGTATTATTTGCTTTTATTTGTGGAATGAATGTTGATGCTTTTCTTTTCAATATGTAATGGAATACTGTATATATAAATAGATATGGTGACCATATACACGCTACCATTCAAAAGTGTGATGGGTGGGTACAGTTTTTTTTTAAATGTTAAAATAAAACAACATGATATTGTGAAATATTTTCAGTTTTCTATTTGAGTAGATTTTAAAATGTAATTTATTCCTGTGACGCAAAGCTGAATTTTCAGCATCATTACTCCAGTCTTTAGTCACATGATCCTTCAGAAATTATTCCAAAATGCTGATTAATTCATAACAACATTTCTTATCAAAGATGAAAACCGTCGTGCTGCTCAATATTTTTGTGGAAACACAGTGATACTTTTTTTTGAGGATTATTTGATGAATATAAATTTTAAAAGAACAGAATTTATTTGAAATATTTTTGTAACATTTTAAATGCATTTGCTGTCACTTTAGATCAATTTAATGCATCCTTGTTGAAAAAAAAAGTAATTTCTTAAAATATATACTGACCCAAAACTTTTGAATTATAGTTTTTGCACAAACACAAACTGCCATTCGTATGCATATATGCACACATTTTAAGGATATATAATGAAATGAAATATGCGGGTAGGTTGCGGAGGGTAAGTAAATGACACGGAATTGATTTGTCATTTTTTTTGGATAACTGGCACATGGGTGCCTTTAGGGAATGAGATGGCGGGTTTTATATAAACATTTTCTAGCATAGCTTTATACTTTCTTTCCTGCTATTTTCACGTTCTCCCTCATAATAGCCTGCTCTGGAGCCGTAGAGCAGCTATTCTACAACCATGATTTTCTGATAAATTGACTTGTCTCTGTATAGTTGGCCTGCCCAGATGGATTTGAAACACATTGCCTTGGGCCACTTTGAGGTATTTCAACATGGCTATTACCTTCAGTGTGCAACCTATGTAGTGAACTGCCCTTCCACCATCCAATAGGGAGACTCATATTTATGGAAACTCAGCAGTGTTCCTCAGAACTGATGTAAATCCACTACAGCAGAGAGCCACGCTGTTCCTCTTCAATCAGAGATGCTGAGGGCTTCTCTGGCCATGAACCTACATCCATAACACTGTTTTTTAACTGCCATTTGCGGCATGTCATTGTCCTCTTGCCGAAGGTCGAGAGAGCTAATTCCAAAGAAAGAGATGAGGGTTCCATATCGCCAGGTGTTTTGAATCTTAATTGCGTCTGTGTAAAAGATTATCTATTTTTTTTATAAAGATTATAGTGGAAAATATTCGATTTTTAGATGGTCTAGATAGAGACCAGAGTTCTCCTTGGATGCAAATCTGGGATTTCATTATTCGTATTAGCATCGATCAGGCGAAAATTTAGCAAACTGTCAGACAATTTAGGAGAGCATGGCACAGTGTAGGTGTTTTGGGCTGGTCAGGATGTTTAGACAAAAAAAATAATGTTTTTATACGCTATTTGAGAAAATCACCCTATGAATGGTCACTTATACACTGAAAGTTTTCACTCAGAAATTGTTAGTAAATTTCACAAATAATTGCAAAGAAACAGCAAGTAACACATTGGATTAAACATGAAATATGAAGACTGAAACAGTATCTTCTTGTAAAACATTTAGAAAAATCATTTTTACAGCGTATACAGTAGTTGTCACTCTTGTCATTCCAAACCTGTCTGAGTGTTTTTCTTCTGTGAAACACAAAAGAAGATATTTTCAAAGTCATTGAACACCACTGACATTGTATGAAAAAAAAAACATTGTACGAAAAATCATCAAATGATGACAGAATTTTTTTTTTTTGGTGAGCTATTCCTTTAAGATTAGATTGGAGTAAGTATTTTAAAAGAGAAAAAATTAAACACTTCAAGACAACAGTCATCTTAAGACCAAAGGAATGCTTTGGTTAGGTTTGATCGCTCACGTTATTAGTTGTTGACTCAACAGTACCATCAAGAGTCTGTTTAATCAGAGGTTGTGATAAGCCTGGCATATCTCAAGGTCATTATAAAGCTGTCAATTACCCAAGTGACTCACAGCCGCTAATATGAGTCAAATAGCATTTTAATGTCTGCAAGCACAATAAGGTACCAATAAAAAGGTTGCCGAAAAACATTAATATTCCCCTGGAGAGGCAAGATTCTTCTCAGTAATACCTGATGCCTGACCAAAGTGTTTGATAGCAGTAGTTGTTGTCAGCTTATTAGCTGCCTGACAAGAAACTTACAGCTACAGTGAGAATGACAGGATCCAAATCATGAGGAACAAGCTAATGAGCTACTAGAGCTTCTGTCAAAAGAGTCAAACTCTTCAAGGTTAATGGAAGAAGAAAGCACTTTGGCACAATTCACTCTTTTGTTTTTCGACCTAATCAATTGGATCTGACCTTGTAGACTTAGTCAGCAGCTCACAAATAATGCTATGGACATGGTCCATAAAAATTTGTATGGACATTCTGCTACAAATGTCGTCTTTTGTGTTTGAGAAAGGAGAAAGAAAGTCCAGGGGGTTGGAAATGACAAGAAGGTGAATAAATAATGACGGAATCTTCATTTTAAGGGTGAACTGTTCCCTTAAAATGTGCTTTTTGACCTCAGCTTGATTTAAATGTCTGCTGGAAACACTGTAACTCATTTGCCTTCGTTTTTGTCTTTTTGGTTTATTCATTTCCTCAGTTCTTTTTATCTCAAATGACAATGAGCATTTGATTTGCACAAGTAGCGAATCTCTATGTACGGTTATGAAAGCATGTCGCTCAGACTTGTCTGTGTGATATGAAAATTAGATGATTAATTTAGTTCTGCCTTATGTAATTTCACACACTCCCTTAAATTCTTGAGTCACTCTCTCCACACACACACAAACCTCTGATACTGCTGCCTCTGATATATGCCATTATATCTCAGCATGTCAGTGCTGTGGTAATACGAAACTTTATATCCTCTGAAGGACACATCTATCAGAGGTATCATATATCAGATATATTATGTTCTCACATCTGACCTCTATCTTAGAATGCTTTACTGCATTAGTGACTTCTTCTACACATTTTATTTTGGCATTTTTAATAAAGGTTTTTAATGGTTTAGCCAGTTTAAATAGTTATATAACTCTAGCTAGATAGAAAAATCATTCAAATTCTTTTTGCCAGTTATAATGTCACATTTGCATACATTTCATATCAATATATATGCATATTTAATATATAGTGAATTGTGTTGGTTTACTGATGTGAAACATTATTGGGAAGTGCCATTCTTGCATTAAAGAAGAGATCCAAGCCATATTTAGCGACCAGAATAGATATTTGGGGGTGGATCCTTTAGACTAACCACCGAGAAACACCCTAGCAACCACCCAGAACACTTTAGCAACCGCATAACAATGCATTGGCAACCACTCAAAATGTTTAGCAGCCACATAGCAACACCCAAGCAACCTTGCAGAACACTCTGGCAACCAACCAAATCATCTATCTGACATCTAGCAATACAATAGCAACCACTAAGAACACTCGAGTAAACACCTGGCAACCACCCAAAAAATCTAGCAATGGCCTAGCAACCACCCAAAATGTCTAGCAGCAACCTAGCAACCACTCAGAACACTTCAGCTACTGCATAACAATGCCCTGGCAACCACTCATAACACCCACCCACATAACAACACCTTACCAACCACTTAGACCACTTTAGTTATCACATAACAATGCACTGGCAGCCACTCAAACAGTTAGCTTCACATCGCAAACACCAGACCAGCCTCTTAGAACACATTAGTTACCACATACAATGCTCTGGCAATCACCCAAGGTGTGTCTCAATCAGCTCCCTAGTTCAGTAGTCAGGGCACTGATCAGGCAGTCGGATTTTAAGGGCTGTCTCAATCGCAAAATCCTTCCAGTCCACTGGAATGTTCGCGCCCTGAAAAATCCCACAATGCACCACAAAAACTAGTGGGCATTGGAATGCTACTAGCTTCCCTTACCAGAAATTAAGCCACATTTCTGAAGTGCTAAACATAAATCATACGAGCCATCAATAAATATAATGATACGCGATAAAAGATTTGAAAAGACAACACGTTTTTTACTATTTTCGCATAAACCCACTCGCTAATAGACAGGTAATGAACACATTTAATTATCACTTGTAATTAATATTCGGCTGAAATGTTGTAAGGACATGTAACAGAACAATGTTTTTAAAGAGAATAAAAATAATATAAAAAAGAAATTGGTCCTGCCTGTTGTTGATTAATTCCAGCAATGACCTTCTACAATGTTGTCCATTGACGTTGTATGTAGTCATGTAGCCGGAAAATGAGTAATCACTGTCCCAATGTGCAGTGAGATAGGGTACTTACCAGTGACCGGATTCGTGAGCACGATATACTGATTCACGAAGTCTGGAGCTAGGGAGCTGATTGAGAAGCACCCCCAAAAAGTTTTGCACTGGCCTAGCAACCACTCAAAACCCTTTAGCTACCGCCTAACAGTGCCCTGGCAACCACTCAAAACATCTAGCTGCTACATAGCAGCACCTTGGCAACCACTTAACACTTTAATTCCACATAGCAATGAACTGGCAACCACTCAATGTCTAGCAGCCACATAGCAACACCCAAGGAACCACTCAGAATGCTCTGCACTGGCCTAGCAACCACTCTAAACCCTTTAGCTACCGCAAATAGTCTTATCAGAGATCTAGCAATACAATAGCAACCACTCAGAACAAAACCATCCAAAACATCTAGCAATGGCCTAACAACCACTCAGAACATTTGAGCTACTGCACAACAATGCCCTGGCAACCACTCAGGCACAGAACCCTATCTTGTCTTGCTAATTTTTTTTTTTTTTTTTTTTTTTTTTTATTTTTTTTTGTTTTTTTTTTTTTTTTTTTTTTTTTTTTTTTTTTTTTTTTTTTTTTTTTTTTTTTTTTTTCATGGCAAAGTACCACTTATTTGTATTTTTTAAGTGGTTAACTTATTTTAATTTTAGTCAAAACCGGAAGCACTCTTTTGCTGCATTAAAAAGCCCTTTTTTTTTCAATTCTTATTGATTTTATATTATTTCATTCGCAAAAATGCAAATTGTAGAGGTCCTCTTAAAAGTTTGTGTGATAAATTATGCTCTTTAGAGCTGTGAAGGATTGAAACTTTGGAGTAGATACTCTCAGTAAGGCATTCCCTGAATCAGCTTCCCACTCCATGTGAGATGAATGACGTAATAAGCTGGTGTGAAACTCCTGACAGTTGGTTTGGAGGAGAGAGAGGATATTAGCAGTGGCTTAATTACAACACTTACTCAATCCAGAAACTCAGAGTGGTCGGCGCAAGGAATAAATTATCCAAAATGACTGCAGCGGGAGTAAAATATTTGATGCTTTTGCCAATCTGTATGCATTACAGGAGTCAAGTGAAGTCAAGTTAGATGCACTGCTTACTAAAGTATTTAGGAAATAGTTAGGAGTTTAACAAATCTGTTTACATTTCACTTAACAATTGCATTTGTTTTGTATGTTTTGAGTATGTTTCCATACTATACTTAACAAAAATAATACCGTTCTTGGTAACACTATTGTAAAGTACAGTACCATTTATTAAAATTAAACTGTTTAACGGAACTGAACATTATTACATGATCATTCAGTTCTAGTATTTTATTGAATAAGATTCTCTATTCCCTTCAGACTGACTGAGGTTGACATGGTAAACCTGTCAAGTAAATACTGTGTAAAAATGTGCTAATATGTCAACATCTTTTAAATCTGTAGTTTGAGATATGATTATTTTTATTGCTTTTATCACATAAAAGCCATATTAGGGCAAAGAAAAGAGAACTCTGAGATAAAAGGGATAAAGAGAGAATTCTACTGAGAGAGACCTCCATCTGTCAGCTTAACAGACAGGATGACCTGTCAACATCCCGAGGGATTTTTTTGCAAAGAGTATTAGTTGAGTTCACGCTGTTATTAGAGCAGAATGAATCGTGTGTTTTGGTGGATACACGTTAGCTAATTCATTAAATTATTAGCTGAAAATACTTGAGAGATTTGCAGTGTTTTCTCCTTAAACAAGATGTTTATGGTCAGATTTCAAGTCCACAAACATCTGTTGGATTAAGGGGGCTTAATCTTTCCCAGAGCAAAGTTAACTTTTGTCCATTTTAATGCCAGCTAACAGTCTTTATGTGCTCCTTTTCCTCCAGGTCAACCAACTAGCTGTCTGCAAATAAATGGAAGGACCTAAACAATGAGTCATCTTTCATCTGCTGTTTAACAGTTTTGTGAACGCCTAGCTGCTCCTCAAATAACTTTGGGACTTATGGAGGCCTCTCCAAACTCGGACAACATCAGCAACACCTCAGTTGGGTTGGGCCACAGAACATGGGCAGAGTCCAACGTCTGCCCTCCCTCTGTGAGTGGCACGACCCTTCTGATTGTGGCCTACAGCACCGTTATTGCGGTGGGATTGGTGGGCAACACTTGTCTGGTCTTCATCATATCCAGACAGAAGGAGATGAGGAATGTCACCAACATCCTCATCGCCAACCTCTCTTGCTCCGACATCCTCATGTGCCTGGTGTGCCTCCCCGTGACGGTCATCTATACGCTCATGGATCGCTGGATCCTGGGTGAGACGCTGTGCAAGGTCACGCCGTTCGTGCAGTGCATGTCCATCACGGTCTCCATCTTCTCGCTGGTCCTCATCGCATTGGAGAGGCATCAACTCATTATCCACCCCACCGGCTGGACGCCCGCCGCAGGCCATTCCTACCTGGCCGTGGCGGTCACCTGGATGGTGGCCTGCTTCATTTCCCTACCCTTCCTGTCCTTTAACATCCTCACTAACGCCCCGTTCCAGAACCTCAGCATTCCGTTCAACCCATTCAGCGACCACGTGATTTGCATGGAGCTCTGGCCGTCCGAACGCAACCGTTTGGCGTATACCACCTCGCTTCTGCTTTTCCAATACTGCCTACCCCTGCTTCTCATTCTACTCTGCTACTTGCGCATATTCCTGCGTTTACGCCGTCGGAAAGACATGGTGGAGCAAGCCACCGAGGCCCGGCAGAGGAAGGCGCGGGGTGCTCAGCGCGTCAACGCCATGTTGGTCGTAATCGTGGTCGCTTTTGCTCTCTGCTGGCTGCCGCTCAACGTCTTCAACACCGTCTTTGACTGGTACCACCAGGTGCTTCCTTCTTGCCAGCACGACGTCATCTTCTCAGCCTGCCACCTCACGGCAATGGCGTCTACCTGCGTGAACCCGGTGGTGTATGGCTTCCTCAACACCAACTTCCAGAAGGAGCTGAAGGTGATGCTTCAACGCTGCCATTGCGGCTGGGGCGTTCCAGAGACCTACGAGAGCTTCCCACTTTCGACGGTGGCCACTGATGTCACCAAGGTGTCGTCCATGCAACGGGGCTCTCTGATGAGAACGGAACAGTGTGCTCACTGCTAAAGAGATGGCAGGAACGGAGGGAAGAATGAGGGGAGGGGTTGAGGATGAGCTGGCACTGTTTCCATGGAGACGTGGAATCTCTATGTGGGTTTCTGCATCAGTTCATACCCAAGAGATCTAAAAACAACCTCAACCCACTGTTGCCGTGTTTTCCGGGGTCCAGGTCTGGAACATGGTGTGATTTTTATTATTTTTTTTTTTTAATGACAGCTAGGGTAGTCAGGGCATCATTCCTGTCTCCGTGTACGACTTGAACGGGATAAATATTACATCAAGAATGTGATTATTCCTCTGATGACACTTTCAGGCTGTTATGTTAGGAAAGGAAGGACTGATTTATGAGGCTTGATTGTTTTAGCGTTCATTGCGCACCAGACATTTCACATCAAACAGCAAGTTGTTGTTATAATGAAAGTACTTTTCATGTACAATTCTTTCAGTTATTCATTAAAATCACTGTAGCAGGGAATCGGTGCCCTCACCAAAGTATTTCTTCTGTTCATGTCTGGTTTTGTTGTTGTTGTTTGTGTTGTTGTTTAATGAATTGTAGCTATTACTATTTATTGTGTTACTTTGGTGAGACAGCTTGTGCTGCATTTTAACTTTGAATCGTGCCTCTGTAATATTGGGAAACATATTGAGCATTGGTGTTAGCTTAACAACACATCCATCTTCTGCTACAATAGAGACATGACTGTGCCAATGCCAGTTTGGTATTAAATATTTTCTTGATGATTGAAGTTCAGTTTCTAACAAAGGTGTTTGGTGTTTACGTTCTTGTTGCCTTATTAATGGTAGTTCTGAAAGTGTAAATAAATTTGGAAACATGACATCCATGTAACGCCAGTAACTGTTTTTCTTGTTCGTCTTCACTCTCTTGTTCAGTGCCGATGTTGGTAATTACGTTGCATGCTTTTCCGCTCATTACTGAAGAAGAAATAATTTGCATATACAGCAGATGTGCTTGTATTACTGATGCATGAGCCACTAAATGTAGGTAACATTCTTCCTGAGGCATCATCTTTTTGATGCCCATCAAGGTACTAGTCAGTTTATTCAGTGTGAGGCAATTTGCATCCTGCAATAGCAATTAACAGATACAAGAGTGAAAATGTTTTACAGCATCCCTGAGGTGATGGAAAACATGGGGAATATTAAAAATTGTGGTTTTGTGCTTGTGCTTTGCATTCATGGTATGCATTTTATTACCTCATTATTAACCCATGATTTAAGTGTTGCTAGATCCATGCGCTGTTTGATCTATAGGTATGCTTTTATATAAAGGTCATAGCAATTATTAAAAGTCAGGGGAAGAGCAGGAAAATAAATATAAATTTTGACACATTGGGAGTTAATTGCTAATAACTATAATGTATGAGAATGTCTTACAAAATTGACTAACAATCGTCTTCCTCAGGGATAAACATTCACATCGGGACTTATTTTGTTTTATTGGAGACATTTAAAAGTTATTGGAATCCAGATTCATGTTTTTTTCTTTTCTTTTTTTAGCAATTGAGTAATTATTCTTAGTGAGTCTTACTAAATTCACATTATATTAATATATTATTTGTTAAGTAATACGGAAAAAAAAAAACACTAAAAATTTTTAAAAACCTAAAATATTTCATGTGACTTAACACACAAAATAATTTTTTAAAACCCTCATGATCATAAACAACTGGGGGGAAAAACATTTAAATGTCATGGAAGTTCATTAGTAATTAATCTCAATGATGATTCTCATTATTTCAGTATAGTAAGTCTTGCAAAAAAACACAAACATTTTTAAATACCTAAACTACATTTTTTATATTATTATATAAATGAACCTTTTCTTTAAGCAAAAAAATGTTGCTTTATTTAAAAAAAAATATTATTAAAAAATGTTAGATTTTATTTTTATTTTTTATATCTTGAAAGATTTTGTCATGCAAAATCATTTTTTAAAACCAGTATAATCATAAACAACTGGAAAAAATATATAAAGGTCATGGAAGTTCATTGGTCAAAAGGACATCTTGCATTTTGTCACAGAGAGAGGTTTCATTACGCCAGATCATGCCGCTCTTCAGTGTGCTGTCCGTGACATGACATCCCAGGTGCTGAAATCACATCCATTCTTCCGTGAACAGAGTCCAGGTCAAGGAGTTCTGTTCAGAGGTGTTGCTACTCTCAGGTCGCTTGATTTGTTGTCTCACGTGTCCCATTTCTTTTCACTGCTGCCACGGTTTTCTTATTAGAGGAGTTGAAACGTGTGGCACACAGATAAAAGCTCTTTACCTAACCTTGTTTTCTCATTCTTGATAAGATGCACTTATTTTATTGTCCCCCATTGATTCCACACATTCCAAGAAAAAAAAAAAAAAAAAACAAAAAAAAAAAAAAAAAAAAAAAAAAAAGAAAAAAAAAAAAAAAAAAAAGAAAAAAAAAAAAAAAAAAAAAAAAAAAAAAAAAAAAAACAATCGCAGAAAGTCAAGTGTTTTGAATACATCCTCCTTGGTTCGTTACTTTATGTTTTATGGCCAAAGCTTCAGGGGACGCACCAGCAAAGGAGAGCCTTGAGATTATAAAAACTGATATCACGTTTGTCGAGGACTGCCGTGGGTTTCTGCGCTGCCTCATCAAACTGAGCCCTCTTGCATTATATTTATTCAAACGTCATCTAAAGATGCCTTGTTGGCTTTGATGTGTACAGCTTGATATGACAGAATCTCCCCTGTAGTCTTTCTGCAATCAGATTTACTTGCAAATGAGCCATTTTGAGAGTCCTGTGTGTTGAGGCCATTACCTTAGCTATTCAGCAGATTTTCATGTGATTTATTGATGAAAATATTGACCATGCCAATTTTAACATGGAAATTAACATGGAAAATGTATCTTTTTGTTGATCTTTTGATAGCATGTATTTTATTTTTGTTCTCCTTTTCCTTATGCAATTGATTGTATATCGTATGTTTTCTTTAATCTTATTCTTGTGACCACTTTGAGATGCTACATTTTAAGCACAATAGAAATCGTTTATTATATTATATTATTGTAATTATATTATGATTATTTATCATATTAGCATTTACGAAACCGATTATTTATCATATTATCAGTTAAGAAACATTAAACCATCCATTTAGACTCTTAACAGGCAAAGCCAGTTTTAAAGGAACACTCCACTATTTTTGAAAATAGCTCATTTTCCAACTCCCCTAGAGTTAAAAAGTTGAGTTTTACCGTTTTCGAATCCATTCAGCTGATCTCCAGGTCTGGCAGTAGCACTTTTAGGCTGTAGCTTAGCATAGATCATTGAAACTGATTAGACCATTAGCATCTCGCTCAGGCGCTGCGTGATATCATTGTGCCTGCTGTCCTTTGATTTATTACGGAGTATAGTTCCTAGCCATATCGTAACTTTTCATTTTCCGTCAGTCTTAGTACACGATGTAACTACAGAAGAGTCAAGTTTTAAATAGGAAAAATATAGAAATTCTTTGGTCATTTTTGAGCGAGATGCTAACGGACTAATCAGATTCAATTTAGCTACAGCTAAAAGTGCTACCGCTAGATCCGGAGATCGGCTGAATGGATTCGAATACGGTAAAACTCAACTGTTTAACTCTGCTGTTGTGTAAATTACTCTTTTATTATAATTCATAAAGTTTAAGAGTCTGACCTTGACCAGTGCCTCGTTCTGAAATACTGATATACTCTTTTATGGAAATACTTAATTAGGGAATGTTTATGATTTAAGAGTTACAGATTACAAAAAGTGCCACAGAACAAAAATGACCCATTTATGAGTTATAATAAAAGTTATAATAAGCCATTGGTTAGATAACACGCTTTTTTTCTCAGGTTCTGCTGTTTATATGTTTCCACTATACAATGTTCTGTACTACAATGTATGTCTAGTAACATATCTATGCTGTATTTGTTTTTTATTAAAGGGGTCATATGATGTTGTTAAAAATAACATTTTTTTGTGTATTTTTGTAATGAAATGTGTTTATGCGGTTTAAGGTTCAAAAAACACTATTTTCCACATACTGCACATTATTGTTTCTCCTCTATCCCCGCCTTTCTGAAATGCGTCGATTTTTACAAAGCTCATCGTTCTGAAAAGCGAGGTTTGCTCTGATTGGCCAGCTATCAACCTCAAGCGTTTTGACGAAATGTTACGCCCCCTTGTCCAGATTGTGATGCCTTGTCCCGCGTTGCATTGCAATGTGCCGCGTAAACATAAAACCATGTTTGCATTTCTGTTTGGAGAAATGTCAAACTACAAGCGCTACTCAACACTGCTCAAAACTCGCGTTTGAATCGTCAGTGGCAAATTCTTTAAATATAAAAAACATACTTACAGTCTGTGAGTCAGAACAGCCGGCATTGTAGTCTACTCTCCCAGGATCAGGAAACAGTCCTCCATAAAATGCGGTGCACATATCTGAATATTTGGGTTGTACTTTTCTGGAACAATGTTGTAAATACAAGTTAACCATTGATTTCTAGTTGTGTCCATTTTTGGAAGGTCAAACAAAGTATTTTCGCTTTCACAACAAACACACAGCGTCTTCTGGACATGGCGGCAGCAACAATACTACAGCGAGAATAAAAGTTATTTCGCCTTTCTTTGCGTGAACATTTGGGCGGCGTTAAGCAAATCTTCCTACATCGTGACGTAGACATGTGGGGGCGTGTTAGAATGAGCCGTTTTAGGTAGGTTCTTAACTTTTATAAAGAATATATCTCTTTGGATTTGAGACTTTAGTCTTTGCAACTTTACAGATCTTCTTTATGCACCAAGAGCTTGTAACACTCCAAAGAGAAAGGAAAAATTGAAATCGCATCATATGACCCCTTTAAGATGTAAATCTAAAGTCACAGCCTAATTATATATTTCACAGAAATTGCCTTTTATCTTTTTTTACATAGCAGCTGGATATTGCAGCATTATTTTATTGCCATTCTTACAAATGGACTGTCTCTTTTTATGTTCCTTAGCTCATTACTTTTGGTCGCTCAAACTACACTTCTTTTCATCTGGAGCATCAAGACAGACCACTAAAAAAAAGGGGGTTGCTTTAAAGCTGTGACATGAATCATTGTATGTCATTTATATGTAAATGCATATGATTCAGCCATCCAAATCCTTTGATTTCATATTTGGTCAAAATGCTTTAAAATCAAGGCATTTATTTACACCTTTCTGTACAAATGAAAGCTTTTGTTTGTGCGTAGTATTACATCGGATGTTTATATCCCGTAAGTGACAGATGAATTGTGGGATTTTCTGCGTCACAAACGTTGTACATTTGGCAGCTGCAACAAAGCCTGTCTCCCGTGGTCATATTTGCCAGAGATCTTTAAAAATGGGAGACAACAATCCCAGAGGACTGTTTTAGATGGTTTGTGAGTTAAGTTGAGCACTGTTCCAGTTCTATGGCTTTGAGCAGGGGTGTATTTTTAAACCCAAATGAAGTCATCTTGGGTGAGCCGATTGCGCTCCCTCTGCTGTCTTTTCTCCCAGCCAGCCGTTAACCATCTGCAAACTTTTGCATTATTCATAGTTTTTTCCCCCTCTCGTTCTCGAAATAAAGAAATAAGAGATCAGAAGCGGGCCAGATTATTCCTCAGCCTTGTCTTTGCCATTCCTTCAAAGGGCCTGCCGGAGAGCACAGAGGGTGTGATGCCGCTCGCTGACAGCCAGTGTTGCCAACTAATGTTTAGGGGAAGTTGCTAAAGGAAGATTGATTTGTTGCTAAAAATTGTAGGTAATTGTGCGGTGACGTCATTCAGTAATCACGATGCAAAATTGTGTCACTGCATCAAATCTCAGCAACAATTTTTTTTTTAAATATGTTAATTTAGATGTGTTTATAAAATAATATTAATGCATAATATAATTTTGAAATATAAATAACTGTATTTTTAAATACAACATTGAATTATTAAACACTTTCATATTTTTTTTTTTGAACAATTACAATTTAAGTTTTTTTTATTAGCTAGTAAACTAGTAAAACTATACATTCTGAACAATTATACTTTTAAGCAGTGTAGTTAGTTAGTGTGCTACACTCTAAGAAAAGTCTGTAAAATAGGGCACAATCTATTACTGAGAAATTTTCCATAATTATTATTCACACGTTTTTTTTACCTACATTTTAAATTACGCACTGTATTTTGTGTTTTCGGGTTATGGATAATGTCCTGGAAAATTACTACATTTTTCATTTTTCTAGATATTTTTCTTGATCAACAATCTCAAGTACGAGCTACTAACAAGGTGTATCATAAATGAGCAATTATTCAATTATTATTATTATTCAATTAAACAATTGCTAATAGCAGCCAACTTAATTCCTGTGAATTGTGTACTGCTAGGCACCTTTGGTTTCCTGTTTTTGTGTAATTTAGATGGAAAATGTGTGCCTTTTTATCATTTGAGTCACAGCTGCTAAAATTTGCCAAATAAATTTTAAAAAATAGCTAAATTTGTTGCTAGGTGCTTTTGGAAGAAAAAGTTGCTAGGGTAGTCTGAAAAGTTGCTAAATCTAGCAACAAAATTGCTAAGTTGGCAACACTGCTGACAGGAGGTGATGAAGGGCTCTGCCAAACCCACTGGAGGGGAGCGAGACAATTCTGCCCGTCACCTAACTAGATATTTAACACTTCTATTTAAGACAAACATCATTACTCGTTACTTAAAGGTATAGTTCACCCAAAATTAAATGCCTGAAGGCCCATCATTGGAACAGATTTGGAGAAATGTAGCATTACATCACGTTCTCACCAATGGATTCTCTGCAGTGAATGGGTGCCGTCAGAATGAGAGTCCAAACTGCTGATAACAACATCACAATAATCTACAAATAATCCACATGATGCCAGTCCGACAATTACCATCTTCTGAAGCAAAAAGTTGTGTTTATACGAAACACAAATACCATATCTTTAATCCATATTAACACTTCCTCCAGTGAAAAAGTCCATCTCCTGTTGTCCTCTCACATCAAAATTCTACATGTTTTTTAGAACTGTTTTCAATTGTAAACAGTGCTTTATCTGTGCATATTTCTCTCCTGATTCAGACGAGATGACGTTTTCACTGGAGAAAAAGTTGTGAAAAATACTGTAGCCAGAAGCAAAGATTTGAAGTTAAAAACGCATTGATGGTTTAATTTCAAGCACACAGCTTTTCACTTCACAAGACTCACCCCAAAATCAAAAGAGAAAAATGAGTATTACACATAAAGAAAATAATCACATTTTAGCACTATTAAGATTGGTTGCATTGTTAAATTATTTTCATGACTAAAATCTCATGATGGTGACAAATTAGGCTAGATTTTTTTTTCTATTTGATTTAATTACATCATGACTTTTATTGTACTGCTTTTAAGCTAGTTTTACTATTGAAATCGTTTTACAATAATTCAATATTTATTAAATGCTTTTAGTTTAAATAGTGAAGTGAAGGCCTTCTGTATTAACATAATGAGAAACAATGAAAATAACTTTTTTTGTAAAAAAAAAAAAAAAGTGTATTACAATTCATTTGAATTTGGCTGAAAAAACACTTAATCGTCATGAAAACAATGTCAGAAATTTAATGCAAAAAACTAATTTAATAGGACTAAAATAGGCAAATATAGTAATATTTCATATTTTTCTTATGATTTCTTTTAATTTTCAGTGAAATGGTCCAGATGTTTCTTTCTAGATTGAAAACAATGTCAGTAAACCACATCTTAAAAGCATTAAAGTCAAAGTTTTTGGGTTTATCATCCTTTATTTGTCATTATATAGCCATTGCTTATTATCTTCAATCAGAATCAATTAACTCATTCTCAAAATGCTTACATGATTCTGCTGGTACCTTTGCAGCCTAAATGACAATGTCTTCATCAGAGACATCAGTGCACAGTGCAGTTACCAGCTTTGCATTTGTCGCCATCTACTGGTGTATTTAGCTATTACAGGCACTTTAACACCCCATCAAACGTTTCTCACAGATAAAAGAATTTCAGTCATCCTTGCATTTTAGTAACACATAGCATACATGTGTTTGTGCTGATTTAGAGCCATGTCAAGCTGAGAAATGATGTCTTTATACATCCGTAAATATGTCTCTCTTTATTCTGAGAATCCTATACTACAGTGCATTTGTTGATTTCCTCAAGTGCATTATCTTCATTCATTGCCACTGTTTTCGTTGTCGTCCTCAAAAGTGGCATCTGCTCGTCCCTCGGGCTCTGGGTAATTCAGGATGTGTCTGTTGGCCTGGATGAGGTACTGCTGCTGTTTGAAATATACTTTAAGCACTCCCTTGATCACCACGAATGCAATGCCACCCTAGAAGAGGAAAAGTGGGTTAGGATTCACACTTCCTAATGAAATTCCAGGTTGTATAGTAGACACTCGCCGCTCTCGACTCTCACCAGGATGGTGCGCTGCAGGTTTGACGTGACCCTGCGGAATAGGAGGCGTCCCACAAGGTTGGCGATGGAGGGGAAGATGAGGGCGCCGCAAAGGGTGCGAGACACAGAGAGATGGTCTCCTCCGTAACTGCCCTCCACTGGGATGCGGGGTATAGGATGGCCCATACCTGCACAAACGAATTATATTTTTTTGCTTAAAAAATTATGCTTTTTAATATATTATATTTAGTATTCTTATTACAAATATTACGGTATGGATTATGATAAAGAATCATAAATACTAAGACGGTTTAAAGGAACGGTTTATCCAAAAAATGAGCTATCCACCACCACATATTTATACACATCAAATGGAATGACAGGGTGAATAAATAATGTCAGAATTTACATTTTTGGAAGAAACAGCATTAATATTTTGCATTAGTTCAGTTTTCATTTTAAATTTAAGCTTTATTCATGTGCTATTGTCACTTTTTTAACAGTTATATTTAGCTTCATGTTTTCATTTCATTTTTTAAACATTTAGTCCTTTCAAAGAGTTAACTTAACACTATTAATATGTTTATCCAGTTTAATCCTAATTTAGTCTTTTTAGTGCTTTTTAATTTTTTACATTTATATTTAGCTTTATTTTTAGTATTTCAACAAATTAGCTTCTGTTTTCAATTTTTCAGTTTTCATTGTAATTTTAGTTGAAGTTTTAGTCATTTTGTTATGTGCTTTTGTCATTTCCATTAGTTTTTGTTTTATTAAAAAACAATTATATGTAGCATTATTTTATTGCATTTTCATTTTTAGTAATTTTTAATACTTTCAATGATTTTGCCCTTTATTTTATTTTGAATTTTTGTAATTTTGTTATGTGCTTTTGTCATTCTTATTAGTTTTATTAACTTTTTATTTAGCTTTCATTTTTAGTTTTAGGATAATTTATATACTATTACAGTATAATAAACATTTGAATATTTATTAGTTTTAGTGATTGCTGTGTGCTTTTTTCATTTTTATTAGCTTCTATTTATTAGTTTTTGTTTTTTATTTTAATTTTAGTTTAAGTTGTATCCATTTTTTATTATGCATTTGTTATTATTAGTTTTTGTGTTTTAAAAAAAATTATATTTAGCTTTATTTTTATTTCAGTTTAAGTAATTTTAGTACTTTAACTTATTTCAGTAAGTTGGCAAGGCAATATTTAAAGATTTGTACGTAAAATGTTTAATAGTTACGTTTTTTTATTTGAAGTTTTATTAAAAAGTTTTATTAAGTTTTATTTTATTAAAAATGATTTTTTATTAATGAAAATGGAAAACAAAAATGTTTTAATAGTTTTAGATTTAGTTAACAAAAACAACACTGGGATGAACTATTGCTAAGTTTAACCCTGTTTTCCACATACCAGGTACAAGCCCGCTGAAAATCTGAAGCTTAGAAGAGTGTCGTTGCCAAAGCCGCACAACATAATCCTCCCAGCGAATCATCTTCCCCAGTACCAGCATGACGGGGATGGTGGGCAAACCCATGAGCAGGAAGAGAGGATCCGCATGCTCCATCACATCCAGACCCTTCTTATGGCCCACCACCTGAAAACAGAGTAGAAAACGTGTTCAAAAGAGCCCTGGAGAGCTGAGCTTCACTCATCTTGTCTTTAACACACCTGCATAACTGTGACGGCACCGTAAGTAACGGCCGACCAATAGACGGTCCCCACCACGACTCCAGCTGCGGTGAACGGACTGGCCCTGGACAGAGCTCTGTCGACCTGCTGAAGGAAGTACACCAGAGGCCCTGGAGGAGAGACAAAATGACACACTTAACACTCCCCTACTAAATCAACAAAATAACAGCCAAACAGAACGTCAGAATATTCGGCATTAGTAAGGCCCCGCAGAATCTGGGCACCTTTGTCACATCTTCTGAGCTAATTTGTCAAAAACATGATCATTTTAAATGGTAACGTTTAGCTTCAAAACACGTGCAAAATCATGTTATAAAACAGTGTTTATTATTATTTATACACTATTATAGTATTATATAACAGTTTTGAATTAGCTTTTAGAATTCTGATATTTTAGTTTAGATTTTAGTAATTTTGTTATGTGCTTTTGTCATTTTTATACATTTTTGGATTCTTTATATTTTTATTCAGAAGTGTATATACATTTTTTTTTTAAGTATATTTCTGTATTTTTATATTATTATTACTTACTAGGATTTAAGTTTTTAGCATTTATTTATTTTGTTTTTTTATATTTTTATTAAGCTTCAAGTTATTTCGATTTTAGTTTGACTCATTTTAGTACTTTAACTTGCACTTATTTCATTTCAGTTACCTGCAAGTGCAACATTTCTATTTTTTTCGGGGTTTTTAAGCATTTCTATTCATTTTTGCTTTTTAATTTTACCATTTAGTTTTAATTGATATTTATTTCAGTTTTAGTTTGAATCATTTTAGTACTTCAATTAAATTTAGCTACTTGCCAAAGCAACATTTTTCATTTTCATTTAATTTTCTAAAATCTTTTTTTATTCGTTTTTGGACTTTTCTTATATTTGTATTTAGCTTGAATTTATTTTAAGTAATTTTAGCACTTTTAGTCATTTTAAACGTACACTTTTTTTATTCCCGTTAGTTGCCAAGATCTGATCTAAGTTTTGTATTTTAATTTATTTCAACTTTATTTCAGTCAATATAAATGATCTGTAATAGTATTAGCTTTAGTTACAATAACGACACTGCTGCAAAAACAGAGCTGAAAGGACTGCACTCTTATCAGGAGCAAATTATCCAAAA
The DNA here is from genome assembly GCA_018155175.1 of Sinocyclocheilus anophthalmus. Classification (NCBI taxonomy): domain Eukaryota; kingdom Metazoa; phylum Chordata; class Actinopteri; order Cypriniformes; family Cyprinidae; genus Sinocyclocheilus; species Sinocyclocheilus anophthalmus. The sequence goes on along the minus strand of JADLZN010008147.1, from coordinate 223,213 downwards.
TATGTAATAAACAGGCACTGATTTGGTGCATTAAAAAAAAGTGAGAATCCATGACAAGATACACAACAAAAGTGGAAAAAGGTATTAGTACGTTTCCCTTCAAAAAAAAGGTGACGTGCAAATACTCACCTATTTTGGGGAAAACGATCTGGTATTCAGTGCTACATTGCGGGCAGCTGACGGCTCCTCCACTGTTTCCCTTCTGTTTTTCGTCCAGCCAGCGCTGTAAGCAAGACTGATGGATCCACTTGGTGCAGCCCTTACACCGGCACGGGCTGACCCATTCTGCAGCTAGATCCTCCTTCTCCGTGGCAAAACACACCCAGCAGTGCCTGTCGGTGAACAACAGATTACATGAGAACTTAACTAAGAGTACTACTAACTAGTACTGTGATTCACAGCTAACTCACTTCTCTGGAGGTTCATCTACACTGGCCATCTTATGTCAGGCTCGATCCACGGTCTCCAGCTCAACCATGAGTGAGCCAGAGCAGGCTCAATGTGCAACACCTATTAATACAGACCATTAACACATGAATGCAATACTTAAATACAAAACTCATATTCATTCAATAACACTTCCGCTGTAAGTAACATAAATAAATATGCATAATATGTTTGGTCTTATATTATGGTGATCAGCACCATTATATTACAAGGATTTCAAAACAAATCACTAAAAATTGTTTGTATTACTACAGTATAAGATGATACATAACATAATTATATATTTATTCTTCTAACGTCTGTCTTTGTATTAAAGATGCACAATGAATGTTAATATTATAATAATAGTTAATCAGGCTCAAGTTACGTATGGATGTCATGTAAGAGAACATTTCTAACTTAACAAATTGAAATTATGTATAGATTTGACACTATTTTCAGTCGGAATGACTCGCACTAAACTACCTAAACAACCCCAAACCTCATTATTATTTACGTTTGAACAGATATAAACATACCGAAACTTGTCATTCAGGCAACATTGTTACCCAAACTCAAATGTAGATCCTCACCTGAAGATGTTTTGCAGATGTAGAGGTTTCTGATACGCGTTTAGTTTAGGTCTCCGGCTGATTTGACACTTTCAATTTTGTCGGAGGACAGAACAACAACCTTACGAAGAACAACTTCCGGATAAGCCACTTCCGTATGTCAAAATAAATGTCCCTAACTTGCTCAAATGTCCAAGAATGCTTCGTTTGATGTATTTATTTATTGTCTTAATGTCTTGTTATAAGAGCATACATGCATGAAACTAAAAAGTAAAAGTGTATTTGATAATTGTTAATGATTTTTGATCTTAAGATTTTGAAATATAAAAATAAAGCATCCACTCTGCTGCTACAGTCGTGTCCTCTCCATAATTTTGCTTCTAATCAAAAACAATTTATTAAAGACATATATGTCCAATTATATTTTAACATAACATATAAATAAATAGAGAAAATTACACACCTTCGTTAACAAAAGTTAAAAAAAACAAATAAACAATTGTTTTTAGGTTGTCAAAATGCGCCTGCGAACCAAACGTGTTCGTATTGGCTAAATGAGCTGTCACTCATCTCCTGGTTACGCGGGTTTGATTGGCTCCCTCCATAGTGCGGTTCGGTTGACGCATCACCGCTCAGCCTGTGGTTATACTGCAAAGCAGCGACGGTTATTTTTTATTCACATGAACAGAAAATCATAAACGCAGCTTCTTGCGAAAACGTTGACCGAAAAACGCACTCAAGCAGCAGGCTGAACATGGAGTCGTATGATATTATAGCAAACCAGCCGGTCGTGATTGATAATGTGAGTATGATGTCAGCAGCCCTCCACACCCAGTCTGTGCTAAAAGGCTAAAGCTAATGCTATTGTGCCAAAGTCTGCGCTAGCCGGCTAATGCTAAATAATATGTGTTTAGGATTGTATTTATTTAAATAGTAATGTGCACAGTTTCACGGCCGATTGACTTCATTATGTAAAGCACGAGAGTGTATCTGTCTTAATTGCGATATCTTCAAGCATTAGCTGCTCAGTTTGATGCATTGGCATAAAGCTAATTTGGCATTAATTTCAGTGGTGCTTTGAATTTATCACTCAAACTTTAAATAAATGATTCCACGTTGTTCATATTAATGAAATACTGCAAGATGCATGGATGTCAGACACCATCTGTCAGATACAAGATACAAAATTATTATTGTTGCTAAGATGTCTGGATGTGACCCCCGCCTTATATATACAGCCACATTTATTAGTATGAAATAATTAGTTAGAAATTAATTTTAATAAAAACCAAAATGGGGAAGCTAGTGATGGAGAACTAGTAAACCTGAACCGGTAATCTGAATGAAGGTGGAAGATCTCAAAGCCTGAATGTGTCACTTTGATAGGTTACTAAAATTATGAAAACTTAGTAAATGTCAGTGATGTTTAGTGAAACATTATGGTGTTTTCTCACAGTGTGGCTCTTCTGGAGGCTGTAGCTGGTTGGTTTCTTTTAGCTCCCTCCAGCTCTGTCTCATGACTCAAGAACAAACAAGGAGGGATCAGATCAATAGATGATTCATTTTACAACACATTCACAGTTTGAGCTTTTATAGTTCAAGTTTACTTTGAACTACCTCGCTGCAAAATTGCGTGATGTGTATTGTGATTTCTAACTTGTCTTACAATTTCTAATACAGGGGTCTGGAGTTATTAAGGCTGGCTTTGCTGGAGATCAGATCCCTAAATACTGTTTCCCAAATTAGTAAGTAACCATTTAATTGATATTACTGCATTAGGATAACTTTCAAAAGTTTGGGGTCAGTAAGAATTTATTTATTTATTACTGACTATATTCAGCAAGGATGCATAAAAAGTGATCAAAGTGGCAGTAAACATATATGTCTAATGTTACAAAAGAGTTTTATTTTAAATAAATGCTGTTCATTTGAAGTCTCTATATATATCAAAGAATCCTGAAAACAGTTTTTTAACACTGATAATAATATGTAAAAATGTTTGAGCAATAAATCAGCATATTAGTATGATTTTGAAAGGATCACGTGACACTGAAATGCAGCCTTGGAGAGAATAAGAGACTTATTTATGTCAGAAACATTAAAAAAATCTTACCAACCCCAAACTTTTTTAACAGTAGCGTGAAACTATATACAGTATGTGTATATATACTGTGTACATCATCAAATTTGTCATATTATGCACATTATGTTTTTAGAAATACTGCCATTTGTTTGTACAAACAAAAATAACCAAAAAAACATTTTAGTAATGCACTGTAGTGTGAATGTGGTGTGGTATTAACTGGTAAGCTTTATTTCTAGTGTGGGGCGACCCAAGCATGTTCGGGTGATGTCTTGGCCCTTGATTGGCGATCCGTTCATTGACCAAGCGTGAGGGAACCCTTTTTATTTACTTGAAATTATATTTTACAGACAGTATGACTTCCCAACATAACAGTCAACTTGCCACAATATTCAAGGCCAAAAAATATTGGCCAGACTTGACTTAACCCGTGGATGTGACTGGTCCTTAATATTTATGTATGTTTACAAAAAGAAAGTTATTATAACTGGACAATAGTTTTGCTTCACATCTGCCTTGGGTTATTCTAATTTCATAACATCCATAATTCAATTAAGTTCAATTCATGTTTATTTGTATAGCGCTTTTCATAATGCAAATTTTTGCAAAGCAGCTTTACAGAAAATTAAATTTTCTACATTATATTTAGTAATAGCTTTTCAGTGGTGACTATTTCAAGTTGATGTCCATATGGCAGAAATCGAACAGTTAGTTAATGTCATGTAATCAAACAGACTGTGAACACTATTAACCCGCACTGATTATATGTTGCAATCAAACTTGTAGCAGAATTTGGTAGTTTATGTTGTTTCAGGTTTGGCATCATCTCTTCTCAGGTGTTCGGTCATCTCTAGTGCATTCTTTATTTCTGTGGTATATGCAGGAGCACAGGGGGCTGCTGTCTGTCCGCTATCCTATGGAACACGGTATTGTGAAGGACTGGAATGACATGGAGCGCATCTGGCAGTACGTTTACTCAAAGGAACAGCTGCAGACCTTCTCCGAGGAGGTACGGTTTTAGATTTTAAGAAATAGTATAGTATATAATAGATGTACAATAATTATAGGTAATTATGTAGTGTGATTATTATTTATTGTTTTATTTTTTACCTTGCGAACCTCCGACAGTCATCTGCTGGAACGCCCCTCTCTCCTCTCTCATGAACGAGCATACGACAGAGAGCGAAGCTGAGATTACGGTATAGAAAGATTAAATATGATATTTTTCATACACAAATGGATGATTCACTTCGAACGGCCTTTTTAACCCTCGGAGGCCGTGTTGGCACTTTATGATGGATAGATGCACTTTATTTTGCTTCAAAAGCTCGACCACCATTCACTGCCATTATAAAGCTTGGAAGAGCCAGGACATTTTTAAAAGGATTAGTTCACTCCAAATGAAATTTCTTTGATCATTATTGCTCACCCCATGTCCATCCAAGATGTTATTTCTTTCTTTCTTTCTTCAGTCAAAAAATACTTAAGGTTTTTGAGGAAAAACATTCCGATTTTTCTCCATATATGGACTTCAACGGGGCCAATTTGGGTGAAGGTCAATTGTGGTTCAAAGTATATAACTTTTTTTTTTTTTTTTAGAAAATGACCAATTGTTTCGCTAGATAAGACACTTATTCCTCAGTTGGGATCGTGTAGAGCCCTGCATTGAAACTGCAATTTGGACCTTCAACCCGTTGAACATCTTGGATGACATGGGGTGAGTAAATTATCAGGAAATTTTACTTCTGGAGTGAAGTAATCCTTTAAAGGGGGCATAACACACAGTTTCACCCAATCTCATGTTGATCTTGAGTACATATAGAGTAGTATAGCATTGTTCATAGCTCCAAAGATTCTTTAGTTTTATCATATTTATAAAATAAAGATACAGCTTTACGATTCTCTCCAAAAACAGCCAAGCTCCTTGAGGCGTGCTGTTGGCGGAGCTAAAGAGTGACGAGCACTTAAGCGCCGATTATCAACAGAACACAGACATTTGATGCAGCTTCACTTAGCGTCTGCAGTTCTGGATCATGACCGGGATCTTTTTAGCGGGACCGCTCCCGTCTTTTCATACAAACGATGTAGAAGAATCCAGTCTTCGGAACTGGGCATTTGTTTTTTAAAAATTTCGTCAACAAACCCACTTTGAAACTCCATTTCTGGAGGGGGGTTGGTGGGGGGATGAAGGAGTGCGCAGGTGTACCGGAAATTGGGGGTACGGGTGGCTCTTTCACAACAAACGGTAGCCACGGGGGACAGAACGCGGGGTCGTTCGGAGGAAGTCTGAGACAAAGATCTGTCCCGGACAACCAAAACCACGGCTTGGAGACATTCTTCCTGAGTGAGTCCTGTGTAGCGCTGCCGCCGGATGAAGCGCGCTGATGGGCACCATCTCGCTCTCACTCTGGTAAATGCTTGCGCGATCTTCCGGGAGAAATGCCCATATAAGGAGTTCCACCCTCGTCTACGTCATGAAGAGCCACGATTGAAAAAAAAAAAACCTCTCCGAAACTTTTATGAACCCGGAAGGACTATTTTTGGCACAGAAATACTCCGTCATACGTCCAAATTGTTTTTTGAAACGTTGTCCATGCTTAGCATGAGAATACAACTCTTAAACATTGTAAACAACTCTGAATGTATGAAACAGCATTGTACCCCCCCTTTAATATAACTCTGATTGTATTTGTCTGAAAGAAGAAAGTCGTATACACATAGGATGGCTTGAGGGTGAGTAAATCATGGGGTAACTTTCATTTTTGGGTGAACTATCCCTTAACCATTCATATTTTTTATATATCTCGCAGCATCCTGTACTGTTGACCGAAGCGCCGCTGAACCCCTGTAAAAACCGTGAACGGGCTGCAGAGGTGTTCTTTGAGACCTTCAACGTGCCGGCGCTGTTCATCTCCATGCAGGCCGTGCTCAGTTTGTGAGCTCAACACTTTGAATTTCATTATTCCTGATATCACACCTCCTATTCCCTCTCTCATGCAAAACATGTTTCCTGTCTGACAGATACGCCACAGGCCGAACCACAGGTGTGGTCCTGGACGCTGGTGATGGTGTGACACACGCTGTCCCCATATATGAGGGATTCGCAATTCCACATTCCATCATGCGCGTAGACATCGCCGGACGTGACGTTTCCCAATACCTCCGCCTCCTCCTGCGCAAGGAAGGCTACGATTTCCACACTTCTGCGGAATTTGAGGTTGTGCGCACCATCAAGGAGGTACGGGACTCCACATCTGGATATATACGACATGTTCTGTGCAGTTCCTTCTTGTTGGAAATTATCATCTAGATACGAAACGATGAAAAAATGCTGTTTTGTTTTCCAGAGAGCCTGCTACCTTTCCCTCAACCCCCAGAAGGATGAAACTCTAGAAACTGAAAAAGCACAATACACACTCCCTGACGGAAGCACTCTAGATGTAAGAATGAGGTTGCGCGTGTATGTAGGCCTGTCGCAATAATCAATATATCGACTTATCGCACAATATATGTACATGACCTCAATCATTTTTTGACGCAATATATCGCCCATTATATTTACTTAAAAATTAATGTCACCGTGTTTTTTACATTCCACTTGCGCCTGTGTCTTTTGCAGCTTCTCGTACATAACATGGTGTAGTCATGAGGTGCTAATCCAAATTTTAAAAATGCTTCTACAACAAAAAGTTGCATCTGCTGATATGGTCTTGTTTAGGGATCTGTGCCTTTGTGCATAATGACATCAGACTGCTAAGTAGTGATTTTTTTTTTTTTTTCCCAGCAATAGTGTGCACCCTTAATTTACAGAGAAAAGAAAGTCGGGAAAAATCTGTAGATGGAAAAATCTCCATACAAGTTCTTTGTGCATTTTTCTTATTTTGTACTTGTTACTTTGCACTTTTTGTTAGAAAATGTTTATTTACTATTTATTTAAGTTTTTTAAGGTATGTAATATTTTGATACTTAATTTCCATGATCTAAATATTCTTAAAAATGTAAAGTTTGTTGTCATTTGGAAGCGTTTTGGCCTTCTTGCATTATTATGCTGTTAGATTATGATTTTATATTCAGTGGCATAAAATGGTCTTTAAAATGACAATAATAGCGCTTATCGCAATTATTTCTGGGGCAATATATCGCACAACAAAAAGTTGTTATCATGACAGGCCTAACTGTATTTAGTGTAGATCCTATGGGGTCATAAAATTACACATCATATCCTGGTTTTATTGACATTCAGTGGAGGTTCAGTTCAGGTTCTTCCTGAAGTCAACATGAAATGGCATTCAGAAACTTCCATAACGTGGCTCATTTTTTTTCTTTTTGGAATAAAGTGCACCGATAACTTGCTCGTGATGGCGCCGAAATTGTGTATTAAGAAAGTAAATAGTGACAATTTTAATTTCACATTGACTTTGATGTGTTACTCACAGCTGTTTATCTCCTGCAGATCGGTCCAGCACGGTTCAGGGCCCCAGAGCTTCTCTTCAGGCCTGATCTGATTGGAGACGAGAGCGAGGGTATTCATGAGGTGCTGGCCTTCGCCATTCAGAAGTCAGACATGGATCTGCGACGCACGCTCTTCTCTAACATAGTGCTGTCTGGCGGCTCAACGCTCCTCAAAGGTAGCGCGAAGAGATCAGTCGAAAGCATCTTTCAGTTCTCCATCAGTGACCGAACTGAAACTCTATGTTTGTTCCTCTCAGGTTTTGGAGACCGGTTGTTAAGCGAAGTGAAGAAACTTGCACCCAAAGACGTTAAAATTAAGGTGACTGCCACAGCTAAGAAATGGGGTTTAACTATCACATGTGTTGTGGGGGAGGGTCTGCTGTGGGTGGTTGTGGGTTATCCTAGCTGGGTAGGTTGGTGTGTCTTGTTTGGGTGTCTCTGTGCTGGCATGGGAAGGTTTCGTGCTGTGCATATCTTCGGGGCAGTCAGATTGAGTGCTCTTGGTATGTCGTGTCGAATCCTAAAATCCATACGAATAGGCGAGTGGTTAGTGGGATGGATTCATGTGGTTTTCGGGGGATGTAGTATTGTTTCGGGTGGGTCGGGGACTAAAGGTCGTGTGGTTTGTATGGTTGTGGGGGGTTTAGTGTGGTATGAATGTTCCAATGGTGCGGGATAGTTCCGTGTATGAGTCTCGGTCCTGGTATTCTCTATCTCTCGAGGTGCTGTGGTCCAAAGACATCGGGGGGGAGAGTCTGGGGGGGCGGACCTGAAAGAAACGGGTCATAATGTTGCAGCTGGTTTGGTACGGAGAAGAGGGGTAAGAATCACAGGGGGGGGGGGGGGGGGACCTTAAAGTGACATTTTAAAGAGGTTAATGTTAATAGTTTCATATATTATGCTTTACTCTACTTATTTTTCATCAACAAATATCCGTCTTGATTGAGCCTGACAGCATTTCTTTCAAAAAAAAAAAACAGACCTCAAACTTTTGATGTTAATGATGTTTTTAAAGTGTTTTGGTAATTTTATAGTGTTTAAACATATGGTAGGGGGGGGGTGGGGGTGGGGGAGTGGGGGGGGGGGTTGGGGGGTGGGGGGGGGGGGTGGGGTGGGGGGGGGGGGAAGTCTGTGGGGGTGGTGTGGAGGGCTGGGGGGGGGTGTGGGGGTGGTGGTGGGTAGGGGTTGAGGGGAGAGGTGGGAGGGGGGGTGTTCGTGTTAGCCATAGGTTTTGTGGTTGGTTTTTTGTTTACTCTTTATTTTTTGTTGTGGTTGTAGATTGTATTTTTTTTTTGTTGTTTGATTAGGGTGATGGGGAGGGTGGGGGGGGTGGGGCCGGGGGGGGGGGGGGGGGGGGGGTTGTGGGGGAGTGGGGATGGAGGGGGGGGGTGGGGGGGGAGGGGGTGTGTGGGAGGAGAGTATGAAGGAGGAGAAGAGGGGGGAGGGTGGGAAAGGGGGAAAAAAGGACAAACAAAGACTCCAAATAAAAAAGAGAGAGGAAGGGAGTGTTGGTGAGAAGAAAATGGATGGAGAGAGCGGAAGGGGGAAAAGGAAATGAGGGTGGGGGGGAGATAGAAAAAAAGGGGGGGAAGGAGGATGGTGATTGGGGGGGGGTCGGGGAGGGTGTGGTGTGGATGTGGGGGGGGGGGTGATGTACAACAAGAAAATCTGAGGTGAGATATATAAGAAGGAGGAGAGGGTGGTGGGGGGTTTGTTGGGGTTTGGTTGTGTTGGGTTGGGTTGAGGGGTGGGGGGGGGGGGGGGGGGGTAAGGGAGGGAGAGAATGGAAGGGAAAGGGGGAAAAAAGAAAAAGGAAAAAAAAAAGAGAGGGGGGAAGGGGCAGAGAAAAAGGATGGAAAAAAGGGGGGGGGGAAGGGGGGGAAGGGAGAACAAAAAGGAAAAAAAAAAAAAAAAAAGGGGGGGAAAAAAAGGGAGGGAAAAAAAAGAGAAAGAAGTGGAGGGGTATGGACAGGTACGTAGGAGTGGGACGAGCCTGCTGCACGCGAAACCTGGAAGAAAGGGGCGCCAAGAAAAGGACAGAAACCTGGGGGGGGGGTGGGCCGCGCCAGCCACCTCAAAACTGTGACGGGTGGGTAACCTCTCTCATCTCTGCCTTTCACACCCCGCCTCGCGCGCGGGGCCGCCCGCGGGGACCCGCCTCCCGCCCCACCCACGTCCAGACGGCAAACCCTCCGACCGCCACGCCAGCTACAGGCCGCCGGCCCCGCCCAGCTCGCGTGCAGCCCTACGAGTAGCACTGGGGCAGAATGCGACCGGGCATCCCTTGCTCGTTCTGCACCCATCAAACACCGAAAAAAGGCTTTTCAGGGCATCAGTCAATACTTTTAACTATCGTTTCATTTAAAGCCAATATTTCAGTACAGCGCTTGGATATTTATTACACTGTTTACCCTGCCCTGTATGATATTGTCATATCTATTATAATGAAACATGAAGGTGATTGTTTTACTCTCTTGTAAGAATTTCATTCCAGAAATGAAGAGATCGATCATTTTCTTTAAATGTTGCAATTCTCAGCATAGTATTTTTATTCTTATTTGACACTTTAATGATGAACGTATACAATAGAAAAAAGCATCGCTCACCACTACAATTCACTGGAATGGACACTACTGTGTTTCCTCTCTGTGTCCCTCCCCTTGACCGTCTTGAGGCTGAAACCACTCTGTAGCTCAAAGGAAATTACTTATATATATTGAAATATGAAGTACACGGTAGATAGCTAGATTTATCGCTGCTTGAAATGTCGACAAGTGTTATTGTACATTTTAACATGGAATCATCGGTTTATGAAAAGGGGCGGCTTAAAGGAACATTTTCAAGTTGTTTACTGTTGTTTTTTTTTAAATGTTGCTCTTAGAATTATGTTTGTCAGCTTTAAGTTGTAAAGCATAGTTGTTATCGCACAAAAACTGTCTTGCGAACATTAGCCCTTTCGAGTTAAGCTTTTCCTCTGAACATTTCCCATGATTCTCATATTGTTAACTCAAGAACCAGAACTGTTGACTGAAGCTTTAATTAAGTCGTCCAGTGAGTTTTTTTTACGTGGCCATGAGACGTCTCATCATTGTGGCACGATTTCAGTGTAAATTCAGAGTACCCCCGAATTCCAGATTAGTGCATGAACTCAACAGAACGACTGAGATTGTGTGTTGTTTCAATGTAAATCTCATCGACGTGGATATCCAAGGCAGAGGGTGGCCGAATGGATTTAGAAGCTCTTCTGGCACTAGTATTTCTGTAGTGTTTGTTGAAAGAGAGCTGCTCTCTAATGGGAAGATGGGGCAGCAGGGTTACATTTAAGTCCAGTTTGTCCAACCTAAGATTCGCCTTACTCCAGTGTCGTCATTGGGAAGTCGGAGCATCTTGGTTGTTTTTCTTTTTCAAGATATAGAAATATCATCATAAGCCTTGTGTACAGTGGATTGCTATTCAAACTTAAAAAACAAAAAAATAAATGACGAACATGTCTAAAATGTACAAACCTGTTTCTTCAATTGTTGCTTTTTCTTTTAATTTTGTAAATTCAATATGGTAAATAAATTAATGCTGTCTGAAATAAACTTCTGTGAGTTATGTGAACACAAACAGCAATAAAAGCGTTTGTCTGCTTGTGCATTGCTGCTGATGTTGTTAACAGTGGTTTTCAAGACTGCTGAAGTTTTGTCACATGTAGTTGGTGTGAAACTCGTTTGTTTTTTTAATGTAAGTCTAGAGGTCCCTAATTATATTAAAATGATGTAATAACATATTAGAGTTAATTACTATTATTGATTGTGAAATATCGTACAAGTCACAAAAATTGACTCTTTTATAAAGATGTCCATTCAAACCAGTTTTGATGGCTCAGAACGCCTAATTCTCCATTGAGCTCCATTCAAATTCATTTTCGTCTTAGTGGAGACAGTTAAACACACAAAAATATAATCTGTTGAATCAGTTAGTACCTGACGTACAAATAGAAATAAAAAAATAAAATTTAAATACATTAAGATAGTTTCTGTTCCTAATCATGTTCTGCATAATGAGTTTGAATCATTACCATCAAACCGGAGGTACAGAGTCCCAAGATTCAACAAAGTTAGGCTGAAACACTCTTTTGTGCATCAGGCGATCCTGGAGCTGAATAAGACACTTAATCAAAAATGAACATGGTGTAGTTGTAGAAGTGTAGTAGGAGGGTAAGGCATAATGTAATGTTTAAGGGAGTGTAATGTCTATTGTGTGTGGATGAAGTGCATGTTGCTGTTTAAAGGATGTTGATTGTTGTAAACACAGATACTGTCATGCAAGAAAAATTTCAGACTCGTCTGACAAAGTGTTATATCATCATTACATCATCATCATTAAGTAATTTCAAACGACTGTGATTCGACCATCATGATCAGCGCTGAGAAAAGTAACAAGCATCACGTGACCAAATCATCTTTGTATTGCTTCACAAACAGTCTTGATAATATTTTTTATTAAATAACGACACGAGAGAAATGTCAGTGTCCATTGAAATGTAAATCCACAGTACGGAAAAACCAAAACAATTATTTAGCCCCATCGTTCCTGTCCAATCAGAGAAGAATTTCGATATTTTAACCCCGCCCACCTCGGTCCCCTGTCGTTAGCCTTGCACGATCGCGCTCTATTTTCAAAGTCTCTGATTGGCTGCAGTAATGACGGAAGTAAACAGTCTTCTGCAGTAATCGGAAATGCTTTGATGATTTACAGTTACTTGGAGTTTATAAACAATAAAAACAGACACTGAAGAGTCACATTATAACCTCGGATATGAGAAGAGTCACGCTGTTTGTAAATGGAGCCTCACACAATGGCAAGGTGAGGGTGTTTTGTTACCTATTGTCTTGCTAATATATAATTAAAGGCGTGCTTGCTGAATAAATCTCCTTTTGTTGCTCCTTTTATGACTTTTACATCAGGTGGTGGCAGTTTATGGAACTCTAGCTGATCTACTCTCAGTTGCAAGCACAAAATTTGGAATAAAAGCTGCCAGCATATACAATGGGAAAGGAGGTCTTATTGATGATATAGCCCTCATCAGGTAAGAACAATAACTAGCTCTCTTGTATATAAAAAAATGCATATTTACACCTGTACAATATCATAAACATTAAACACTTGGTGTTTCTCTGGAGCAGAGATGATGATGTCTTGTATATATCGGAAGGAGATCATTTTGTTGGTGAGTTTGACATTATAACTTGGATTTGGTGTGTGCTTCTCTTAGATCTGTCTTCTGTTGCCTTAATCTTAGTCTTAATTTATTAATGTCCTACAGATCCACCAAATAACCTAGAGAGTCCGCATGAGTTTCATTCCTGGGCACACACAGATTGGATCACCCTCAATGTGGGAGGCCGACGGTTCACAACCACACGGTGATGTCAAAACACATCACACTAATCTTAATAACTGTAATCCATAATCTAAACCATCACAACCATCATAATCAAACGTCTTTTTTGCATTATTTTCATGACAAGCAAGCACAAACATTTAATTCTCATTACTATAATGTGAAATCAAATATATGGTTTAAATGTAATTATTTAAATATGTTCATTTTAATATAAATAATATTTTTCTTTCATAGTATTTGTTGCCATGCAATTAATTATGCTCATTTAAATAAAAATAATAATAATAGTATTACAAAAATCTTTTACTTTATTATGGTGTTGAGGGTAACTAATGATAATCATCAATGATAACAATGGGAATTATTAAAAAAACAATCTTTGAATGCATTACAGCAGAGGTGCCCAAACCAAACCACCATGCCATATCACAAGAGCAGGGGAAAAATAGGAAAAAACATGTTTTTGAAACATATTAATTTCTAATATAGTTGGATATAATGCTAAATTTACTTTTGCACACAGCGTTTGATTTTTGGCCTTCCCTATTAAAAATGTGATCACTTTTGAATTACAGTAATGTACATTTTGGGGGGAAATGGGCTTAATTTTCATGAAAATTGTGTCACATAATTTTATTTTATTAATGCATTTTTTTTCATTCATTAACGTATTTGTGACATTCATCCACTCAACCCATTTAATCTGCTCCACAGCTGAGTGACGAATTTAACACTTTAACACTTTTCTGTGGTTGTTAGGAGCACTTTGGTCAAAGAACCGGAGAGTATGTTGGCTCACATGTTCAGAGACAAGGGTGAGGACTGAACTGATGATTTTTCTGTCTACTGTTCAAAATATAATTTGTGCATGTGCTGCCTTACTGCTTTTATTCATCCTGCTCTTTTTCGCCTGTCATTTCCTGGCAGATGTTTGGGGAAACAAACAGGACGAGCAAGGGGCGTATCTCATTGATCGGAGTCCAGATTACTTTGAGCCCATATTAAATTACCTGAGACACGGACAGCTCATTATCAATGACGGCATCAATCTGCTGGGTAAGACAGTGGAGACATGTACCGTTTTGTAGCATTTTAAGTGTTTCCAAAAGGGTTGTTACCGAAAATCATCATAATTTAGTTTTCAATGAGCATTTTCCTCCCTCTTTCTGAATATATCCTGCTTTTGGTATTGTACCTTTGATTTTTTGTGTGTGTGTGTAACTGACATTCTAATATGCAAATGAGCTCTGTTATGATTGGCTAAGCTCTTTGCATATGAAATGAGTACCTATGGAAAATTATTTTATGCAGGCGTGCTTGAAGAAGCTCGTTTCTTTGGAATCGAACGTCTTGCTGAGCAGCTTGAAGGTGTTGTTAAGGTAAAAACTAGGCTGAAGATGTTATATAAAGGTGAAAAAGTGACTTATTCAATGTGGAAATAAATAACAATGATGTCCTGCTTCAGAATTCTCAGCCTCCCGATGATCACTCGCCCATCTCCCGCAAAGAGTTTGTGCGTTTTCTGCTTGCCACTCCAACTAAATCAGAGCTTAGATGTCAGGTAGGAAGCAACTGAATATTTGCACTGGTTTCATTTTTATTGTATTGTGCATTATCTCAATGTAAACTGTTTCTCCTAGGGCCTGAATTTCAGTGGGGCAGATCTTTCTCGTCTTGACCTGCGTTACATCAACTTCAAGATGGCCAACCTCAGCCGCTGTAACCTCACACACGCCAACCTCTGTGGTACCAACCTGGAGAGAGCAGACCTCTCCAATGCCAATCTAGATGTAAGGATGTACCTGTCAGGGACAGGCCTGTATGATATTTCACCCAAAATAAAAAAAGAAACAAATACAAAATAAAATTTTGCTTAAAGAAAATTAGACCTGTTTTTTGGAACATTTTATTATTTACAATTTTTTTTTTTAATTAATGTATTTGTTTGTGTAATTATTTATTTATTTAATGAGATTAGGCAAGGTCTCATTACTATATAATAATAAGTTATAAAATCTAAATTTGAAAATTTTTAAATAGTGAAATATGTTCCCTACTGTTCCAAAGTTTGTTGTTTATTTGATCAAAAAAATATATAATTTAATATATTTTTGAATGTAATTTAATTCTGTGATGGCAAAGCTGAATTTTCAGTCTTCAGTGTCACATGATCCTTCAGAAATCATTCAAATATGTTGATTTGCTGCTCAAGAATTTTTTTTATATTATTATCGATGTTGAAACAGTTGTGCTGCTTAATATTTTTGTTAATACTGTGATACATTTCTTTCAGGATTCTTTGATGATTAACATTCAAAAGAACAGTATTTATTTTGTTATATATCATTATACATGTCTTTACTGTCACTTTTGACCAATTTAATGTGTCCTTTCTGGATAGAAGCTTTGATTTCTTAAAAACTCAAACATTTCAACAGTAGTTTATTTATCATGGTATTTGTTGTCATACCTTTAATTACACTAATTTAGTCAAAATGCATTATAGTAATGAGAATTTTGGACAGTTTTAATTGTCATGAATATCTTTATTGTTAAAAATAGGCTTCATTTTATTACTGCAAAATATTATTCATATTATATATTATTTATGTCTGTCTGTGACACTGATTTGGTCTTTTTGCATGTGTTTCCCAGGGTGCCAATTTACAGGGTGTGAAAATGCTTTGCACCAATGCAGAAGGGGCGTCTCTCAAAGGCTGTAATTTTGAAGATCCCGCAGGACTCAAAGCAAATCTAGAGGGTAAAATGATCATGATCAGACTTGACTTCTGAACTGCTTTGCTTGGATCTCATATTCCCAAGACGTAATGCCTGTCATTTCCTCAAAGGTGCCAATCTGAAGGGGGTGGATATGGAGGGCAGCCAGATGACGGGTATAAACCTCCGGGTGGCCACGCTGAAGAACGCCAAACTCAAGAACTGTAACTTGCGGGGGGCCACTTTGGCAGGAACCGATCTAGAGGTGAGCGAACATCAGTTTAGTTTCAAAATCGTTCTGTAGATTGTCACGTCGTCTTGTGTGTTTCACTTTCATTTGTTTTGTCAAACAGAACTGTGACCTGTCCGGCTGTGACCTTCAAGAGGCCAATCTGCGAGGCTCCAACGTAAAGGGGGCCATTTTTGAGGAGATGCTGACGCCACTGCACATGTCACAGAGTGTCAGATAGCCTCCTTCAGTAAGACTGCGACCTCTTCACAGAGCAGCTTTAATTAAAAACCTACCTGCAAACGTAATGACTGTCATGTGACCTTAAGCCTGTTGATATTATCTGTTCATCTGCTGTCTACTGTTGCCTCAAGAACATTTATTTTGATGTATTGCATTACTATGGATGGTGTTTACTACATTTCTCAAAGCAAGATATATATTTTTGTTTAACGTGACTTGCAATTTTCTGCATTACATTGTATATTTGTGCCAAGCTTCTACATGTGTCACTGCTGGTCTGTGAACTGAACATCTGATATTTGTGTTTTTGCATCTGATTCTGATTTAGGAATGCGGCTGTTCTGCGAATGTGCAATTTTATACCTTTCCATATGTGCCGATTTTACACTGTTTTGCTCGTTTCACTGTTAACGTAGGTTTTTTCGGACTGTGCTGCATGCAGAAGGGAAAACATCCACTAGAAACGTGCTAGTTTGATGTCACCAGCCCTGTTAAGATCCAATAAAGTCAAACACTGGAGATTGAAAGAACTTTTTGGCTTTTTATTTTTCCAATCTCAACTGCAACGCACTTGTTTCAGTGCAGACAGTTTATTGCAATATTTATGATAATATTATAATTGTTTTGATTAGCAGATGCTGTATAGTTTGTATAGATCATTTTTTTATGACAATCAGATATTTCAGTCTCATTACTCATTACATTCTAATTTTTTTACTTGAAATAAAATAAACATTAACTGAAATCAAATAAAATATAAAAATAAGCATTTTATTTTAGAAAGTTACCAAGGAAGGCATCTTATTTTATTTTATTTTTAGTTGTTTAGTTATTTTAGTTCAACTGTTTTAAGAAATAAGGAATAATACAATATAATCACATTTTTAAAATAAAATAATAACAATGAATACAATTAAAGTTAAAACAGAAAATATATTTAAAAAAATAGTAGTATATCAATAATACTATAATGACACTGAATATTTATATTACATTTTTAAAAATAATATTTATATATCATGGTATTTGTTGTTATGACTATGCTGATTAAAAAAAAATAAAAAAAATTCAAATGCATTACAGTAATGGGAAGTTTGGGGAAAATG
This sequence comes from Sinocyclocheilus anophthalmus, assembly GCA_018155175.1. Classification (NCBI taxonomy): domain Eukaryota; kingdom Metazoa; phylum Chordata; class Actinopteri; order Cypriniformes; family Cyprinidae; genus Sinocyclocheilus; species Sinocyclocheilus anophthalmus. The sequence continues at coordinate 205,992 of JADLZN010008147.1, read as the reverse complement.
TGCTTTATTGTCATGAAAACAATGTCACAAAATTGTATTCTTAATTGTCTTTTTTGACGTGTTTCATCATTTGAGTCACGTATTATAAAGCATGTGGAGACAAAATTATTTCAATAAATTATAACGTCAACTTGTGAATATGAAATATAGGTTTACTTGCTTAGTGAATGTTATTTATCATTAGTCATAAAATCAACCGATTCGGTAGTACAACAGTGAAATCATCATGATGCTTGTACAAATGTCCAGCAGAACATCAAGCCGCCAGCAGGGGCAGCAGTGTCTCTACAACAACACTCACAAAGCGTGTTGATGAGACGTGTAGCCTGCTACACCTTCCGGGAACAGCTTCAGCTCATCCATGATGGTCAGTAGCTCATCACAGCAGATAAGTACTGTAACAGACCGTGAAATCTGTTCACCAGGATGCGCTGCCACAGTGATTGATTGGACCTGAGTGTGTGGAAAAACCATCAACAGGAGCAGATGAGCACTGCTGCTGACTGAAGTCCCCTGTCGTAGTAAACATCTGCCCAGCAATTAGGCATAAATATTATTTACACATGTACAACACTGTGACAGATGCCATTTTATATCGATAGTTTTAGAATTTTCGGAATAATTAAAATTCCGAGCCAAATCATGCCGAATTCCATATTAATGCACCATATTAAAGGGGTCATATGATGCGATTTCAAGTTTTCCTTTCTCTTTGGAGTGTTACAAGCTCTTGGTGCATAAAGAGATCTGTAAAGTTGCAAAGACTAAAGTCTCAAATCCAAAGAGATATTCTTTATAAAAGTTAAGAGTCAGCCACACCTACCTAAAACGGCTCGTTCTAACACGCCCCCACATATCTATGTCAGTATGTGGAAATATTAGCATAATGCCGCCCAAATGTGCACGCAAAGAAAGAAGGCGTGGTTTCAGGAACGCAGTAGTGTTGATGCAGCCATGTCAGGGAGACGCTGTGTTTCAGTGCGAAAGCAAAAGCAGAGTAACTCGTCGGTGGTGTGTGTGGGAACGGTCCACTCACCGGAGAGTGCTGTCTGTCCAGCAGTCATATACGGTCAGCTGTCTTAAACGCGGCTGTTGTACTGCATCATCACTGTGTCTGTCACGCGACTGTTCACCTTTTGGGCTTGAACTGATGGTAAACTAACGACATTATTAACTGTCTTGATATTTACTTTGAAAGCTTAAGCTGCGATTATGGTAAGGGACGTTACATTTAATTACAACAGTACTTCTTTTTTAAAGCTTTTTCCATGTCTGCAAAATGGGAGTTGCTATCAATTGTGCTAAAGGGTCTACAGTGGTCTACAGTTGTCCATCAATGACATTAAACATCATCACACCGAACAGGTAAACTCATCTAAGTCACTTTCAGAGCCATGCTGTGTTCATACACTGAACAAAATTATAACGCAACACTTTTGTTTTTGCCCCATTTTCATGAGCTGAACTCAAAGATCTAAGACTTTTTCTATGTTCACAAAAGGCCTATTTCTCTCAAATAATTGTTCACAAATCTGTCTAAATCTGAGTTAGTGAGCACTTCTCCTTTGCCGGATAATCCATCATCCTCACAGGTGTGGCATATCAAGATGACAGCATGATTATTGCACAGGTGTGATTAGGCTGGCCACAATAAAAGGCCATTCTAAATGTGCTGTTTTACTGTATTGGGGGGTCCAGGGGGGTCAGAAAACCAGTCGGTATCTGGTGTGACCACCATTTGCCTCACTCAGTGCAACACATCTCCTTCGCATAGAGTTTGATCAGGTTGTTGATTGTGGCCTGTGGAATGTTGGGCCACTCCTCTTCAATGGCTGTGCGAAGTTGCTGGATATTGGCAGGAACTGGAACACGCTGTCGTATACGCCGATCCAGAGCATCCCAAACATGCTCAATGGGTGACATGTCCGGTGAGTATGCTGGCCATGCAAGAACTGGGATGTTTTCAGCTTCCAGGAATTGTGTACAGATCCTTGCAACATGGGGCCATGCATTATCATGCTGCAACATGAGGTGATGGTCGTGAATGAATGGCACAACAATGGGCCTCAGGATCTCGTCACGGTATCTCTGGGCATTCAAAATGCCATCAATAAAATGCGCCTGTGTTCGTTGTCCATAACATATGGCTGCCCATACCATAACCCCACCGTCACATGGGCCACTCGATCCATAACGTTGACATCAGCAAACCGCTCACTCACACGACGCCATACACGCTGTCTGCCATCTGCCCTGTACAGTGAAAACCGGGATTCATCCGTGAAGAGAACACCTCTCCAAAGTGCCAGATGCCATCGAATGTGAGCATTTGCCCACTCAAGTCGGTTACGACGACGAACTGCAGTCAGGTCGAGACCCTGATGAGGACGACAAGCATGAAGATGGGCTTCCCTGAGACGGTTTCTGACAGTATGTGCAGAAATTATTTGGTTATGCAAAACGATTGTTGCAGCAGCTGTCCGGTTGGCTGGTCTCAGACGATCTTGGAGGTGAAGATGCTGGATGTGGAGGTCCTGGGCTGGTGTGGTTACACGTGGTCTGCGGTTGTGAGGCCGGTTGGATGTACTGCCAAATTCTCTGAAACACCTTTGGAGATGGCTTATGGTAGAAAAATGAACATTCAATTCACGGGCAACAGCTCTGGTGGACATTCCTGCAGTCAGCATGCCAATTGCACGCTCCCTCAAAACTTGCGACATCTGTGGCATTGTGCTGTGTGATAAAACTGCGCATTTTAGAGTGGCCTTTTATTGTGGCCAGCCTAAGGCACACCTGTGCAATAATCATGCTGTCTAATCAGCATCTTGATATGCCACACCTGTGAGGTGGATGGATTATCTCGGCAAAGGAGAAGTGCTCACTAACACAGATTTAGACAGATTTGTGAACAATATTTGGGAGAAATAGGCCTTTTGTGTACATAGAAAAGTCCCCCCCCCCCCCCCCCCCCACCCCCCCCCCCCCCCCCTTAGATCTTTGAGTTCAGCTCATGAAAAATGGGGGCAAAAACAAAAGTGTTGCGTTTATAATTTTGTTCAGTGTAATTGCACTCTTTAAAAAAAAAAAAACTGAAAGAGTTGTCAGAAGCTTCATGGGTGTGCCGTTGAAGTCCTAAGACTGTTGTAGTTCGTTTATAGCCTGTCTAGCTTTTTACTTCTAGCGATTGTATTTAGGCTTCAATATACATAAAAGTTATTTTCTTTTGTTAAGATTGTCATGAAGAATCTTAAACTTTTGTTGGTCACAAAGCTTATTTTCTGCAATAATCCAAAAACCCTGTAGGGATTTTGTCAAGAGAACGAGGGTGATGCTAACTTCTGGTTTGGCCTACAAAAATACGTCATCGTTGCAGCACTGGTATATGAATGTGGTAATCATTCAGCCAGCACTGCTGTTATTTCAGGTGCTTCACTTTTGGAAAACTTACAAGTGACACTTTGTTTGGACTAGGTAAGTCATTGATATTGTGGCCTGAGGTTTGAATTTGAATGTTTGCAAGTTATTTTAGCACCATATTTCCAAGGAATTTCAAAGAAGTAAGTTAAATCATAATTACAGTGTGTTTACTTGCACTTCCAGTCACATTGCACTTGTGAATCTTGAAGACTCATTGGCTGCTTAAATATTTTCTTTGGCTTTTCGACTAAAGTTAGCGACCTCAGAAATGGTGTACGGTCAACCATTCCTGTTTTTAAAAGCGCCCACCCGTTCACCTCCTCTCTTCCATTCCCTCAGTGTGTGAAGGTATGAGTGTGCGTTTGTCTTCCTCACATGGACAGTCCTCATGACTGGCTGCAGTAGCCTGCATGCCCACACGCACATGTGGCCATTCTTCCCACCCACTTCCTCTACCCACAGGCCCGCCAGCGTCCGGCCCAGGGACGGTCTGACCCGAGAACTCCCCACTCCTTTTCCTGTGAGCCCCAGCGGGAATGACCGCAGAGTTATTAGACCTAATGGCCATCTGGGTTCCATTAAAGACGGGCCTGTGTTGTATGTTGGCTGCAGAAATTATCTACCATTGTTTCTGTTTTTAAGTCACCGCAGGGAACATTTTAGCAAACCCCAGAATGATACAACAGCACTTCATTTATCATCCAAGCACAGTTGGGTTTTCTGTGGTATCAAACCATTAGAAAATGTGTGAAATGCCAGCGGGAATTAAACAGGTTTTTTCATACCTGTGGTTGTGATGTTTGGTTATGGTAATACAGGAGTAAAGGTGCCTATTTAGTAGCGCAAGAAAGCCTTACTTCCTACATCCTCTGCCCTTCTGTGTAAAACTAACATGCAGACATGGGAGAATCTCACTTGAAAAAAAGTAAAGTGAAGTGACGTGGCCAAGTATGGTGACCCATACTAGGAATTATTGCTCAGCATTTATCCCATCCAAAGTACACACACACAGCAGTGAACACACACCCGGAGCAGTGAGCAGCCATTTTTTTGGGAGAAAACGGGGAGCAGTTTGGGTTCGTTGCCTTACGCAGGCACACATCGGGGATTGAAGTAGGGAGAGTGCTTGCTTCACCTACATCCCGCCGGGACGAGACTACTCAGATCCCCACAACCTTTTGGTTACGAGTCCGACTCTCTAACCATTAGGCCACGACTTCCCCTTTTACCTGATATACACTATATGATTCAAATATAAATAATTAATTTTTAAGAAATACTGTAATTTGGTGTTTATGAATGAATCAAAAAATAAATTGTATTAAGGACTTTTATAACATTTTTATAAATGAAACTTAATGCATGTGCTTAATTGTCATAAAAGTAATGTTGCAGTGCAACATGTTTAATGTTTCTAAAAGTAGGTGCTTTATTTTCTTTATGCAAAAATTACCTTTAATTTCTTCTACTTTTTTTTTTTTTTTTTTTGATTGACACTGACCTTGTAATGTTCTTGGGTTTCATGAGATCACCCACACTGGTCCCATCAATGGATGAAATTGCACAATCCTTTGTGTAATAAAAGCACATCTTAAACCCACCCATTGTTTCTCTTACTGTGGCCACAGTTGCATAATGTGATAAATATACACCTTCTTTTTTCAAACTAATAGTTTAAAAAGACTGTATACTTAAAAACAGGCCAGCTAGCCTCTGTTGGTGGATGTTGTAACTACATAATCTGGAGCAAAAAGCATTTTTTCCATCGGCTGCCATTAAAAAGTATAGCTCTAACAAAACAAATTGATGGCAAAAACATAATACTTTTCAGATATTTTCCTTCAGGTATTACGAATCACACACATCTGAACTGAAACAATCTGTGTGTGTGTTCATTTTTATGGGGGACACTGATCAATCTTGCTGAGGAAACCACACACGTGTGTTTTTGGAGATGTAGAGGCGTGGTGGAGAGCCGGCAGGCCTTTTGTCGGCACCTGGAGCCCATCCAATTGTGTGGTCGTGGGGGTACAGTGCAGAGAAAAGAAACACATCTGGAGCTTGTGGCAGTTGGCGCCACATTGGGCCTCAGAGAGGAGATGAGAGGGCAGGGCTTCTGAAACATGCTTTTATTAAAGAAACATTCATAAATCATTTCTGATTCATTTAGACAATGCTCTGGTTTTAACTTGCTATTCTTTGACAGAGCAACAGCCTGAATCGATGCCAGACTTTTACAGGAAACCTCATCACAGTCTCACAGGGGCTTTATGGTATAATCAGGAATTATGCTCTTGAATGAATATGTCTGATGGCTGAAGTTGGTATATGGGCACTTTTGTTTATTCTTATATAGCCATGGCTAAAATTGCTGAAAAAATATAGTGAAACATATCTATAAATTGACATTTGTATTAAATACTTTATGAATATGACACAGAAGTCCCCTTTTATGATGCTTTTTCCTTTATGGAGCTTGATAGCCACTGGTCTCTTATGCTTTCATTTTATGGAAAGGAGCAGCATGAATATTATGATAACTATATATTCTATTTCCAGAGAAGAAAGAAAGTCATATGGTTTTTGGAATGGCAACATGGTGAGTAAATGCTGACAGAATTATTTATATTTTTAGGTGAACTGTTCCTTGAATAATGTTGGCATCTGCTTTATGAATCTACATTTACTTATAAGCAAGCTGGGATATACAGTGAACTAAAACTTGATTTTTTTTTTTTGAAAAACGTTTACTGAAATTAAAATGTTTTACATGACTTTTCATGGTCTAAAGTCATATTTTAAAAATGAAGCTACCTCATACTGTAGATGCTTTCCAAGACCATGGGAATCTTGGTTCTTCAGAGATGAAAAAAAAATCGAAATGAGAAATAAATTGATTTTTAGTTGTTCTGTATTACTTTTAATCATTCTGAGTCGCCTTAAGGTCCCTTTGGAAGTTTTACCCACTGGTTGAGAACCACTGATTTAAAGTATTCTTATACATGCTGTATTGCATGTATTACAAAAATATTTCCAAAGGTTTCTATCAGATGTTGTCAGGTGGTCTACCTGCCCTAACTAACTTGAACAAGATGTTCTAGCAATTTAAAACCGGTCCAGCTGCTGAACAAGACGCTAGAAACCATGCAGTGCCCATCCGAAACTAGCAGTCAGATCTTGGATGAAATCTGTCTCATGACTTGAGGAAATGAAGTACACCACTTCGGATATCCTGAATTTGACACATGTCTGTATATGTGGCCGTGAATGTTGACTTAGCGTGGCATGTGTGTTTTCAGCTGTCCCTCCCCTGTCAGCAGAGCTGTTTCCTGTGTGGAGGGCGAGGGGGGCTGCCAGTGTTTATGCCCTGCTAAGGCGGCGGTGTATTTGTTTGCTCCAGGATCCCGCAGAGCATTCGCTCACTCCTCGAACAATAAACATTGGTGATTGCTGACGAAGGCCCTGGTCCTGGCTTCTCCGAACTCCGTTGATTTAGAGGTGCCCGACGGTCTACTGATGTATTCTTGCCCATGGTACAGAGACCATAAGTGTAAATACTCTGTATACACACACATTGTAACATCATACGTGGATGGAGTTTGATTTGTGTCAGGTGATCAGAGGCACCGTTATGGTCCATTCGCATGCAGATGAATCATATGGGTCATCCCACAGTGGAGAAAACACCTACATGGGGGTTTATTTGATCATTGAGCCTTAGCATTTGAAACAGGATGTTCTGTCATGTATAGTGTAAGTATATATTTATGTTATGTTGTTTTCAGACCGCATTAATAAAACAAAACAACAACAGTGAACTAATAGCAGAAACTATAGGACGAATATGAAAATGCGTGGATTTTTTTTTAAAGATAGCAAAGAAAATCACAAATAAGATCTCATTTTTCTACCATAAGATTCATTTCATTTTTGTGTCTATTTTTATATATTCTAGAGCATTTTAGGGAAAACGTCTGCAACAGAGATGATACTTAAAGGGATATCCGTCATCATTTACTCACCAAACCTGTATGTGACTTTATTTTTCAGTGGAACACAAAAAAATATATTTTGAAGAACGATGAAAACCATACCATTTCAGTTCCCATAGTGTGTTTTTTGTCCATACAGTGGAAGTCACTGGGAACTGAAACGGTTTGGTCACCAACATTCTTCAAAAAAACTTATTTTTGCAAGAATGTGTCATTTAATGTTTTCTTTTACTTTAACTAATCTAAACTGTCACTTATTTAGCTCAACTCATGCTAAAAATCATGTTTTTCAGGTTTTCTTGCATGAATCCACACTTCTCTGAAAGATCTTCCAGCAGTTGAACTCGTGTGCAGTTTACAGCAGCCTCAAAATGTGACTGATGGCCCTCGCCACGGAATGAGGCAAGGTTAAAAATACGGAAATGTGGACAGCTCCTCAGCAAGCAGCCCGCCCGCCAGCTGCTCTCCCAGCTCATCAGCGTCTCCAAACTTCAGCCCCAGACCCCACCACAAACTCCAGCATCAACCCAGAGACACTCTCCGACCGGCCAGTGTTCTTCACAACAACTCCTTTCTGCCCATTTCCTTCCATCTCAACATCAAAAATGACTTAAAGCCGAAAAATACAGGGGTACATTACAGCAGTCTGTCCTCACAGCACAAGGAACTCCTGTACGGCTATAAGACGAAGAACAAGTGCTCAAGAAGTACATAAATCATATTTCAGGTAGCCAAAATCCCCATGGGCTGCAAAAACTCATATTCATAAGTATTTTGGTCTAATTTTCTTGTTTCAAGGATTAATAGATAAATTGTTAAATTAAATTTTAAAAAATTGTTTATAGGGATCAGGATCATGAAACGACAAGGTGCTTATTGAAACTTATTGAAACTTTTCACACTTTAGTTTGAGGACCAATTCTCAAATATTAACTAACTATTAACTACGGCTTTTGCCTCAACTCCTGCTGCTTATTTAGTAGTATTGTTACGTTAAGGTTATTCACCCAAATGCATTCGTCATTATCACTCACCCTCGTGTTGTTCGAAGCCTGTAAGACCTTCTTTCATCTTCGGAACACAATATTTAATATATTTTTGATGAAATCTGAGGGCTCGCTGACCCTCTCTTAGACAGCAAGGTAACTACCACGTTCATTGTCCAGAAAAGGACCAAGATGATCGACAAAGTAGTCCTTGTGACATCAATGGTTCAACTGTAAAAGTTACGAAGCTACAGAAATACTTTTGCCACAGAAAAATAAATAACTATTATTATTCACATTTTCGTCTCTACTGCGTCTTTGGTGGCGCGTGTTCACTAATTATCATGACGCAGCATGTGGCGGCGCCGCGCTGACCCAATCGCGTGATGACCGTTCATTATGCCGAATCTGTCAGCGCCGGCGCCGGGGGCACACCAAAGTAGTCTCGGTATCTTCGTAACTTTAACAGTTGCAACCACTGAGTCACAACGGACTACTTTGGCGATCATCTTGGACTTTTCTGACTCTTGGAACGTGTGTTACTCTGTCTATGGGAGGGTCCAGAGCCACAGATTTAATCAAAATATTTTAAATTGTGTTCCTAAGATCTTACGGTTTCGAACGCCATAGGGTGATAAATTATGACCATTTTCATTTTTGGTGAACTAACCCTTTAAGTAATTCTAAGGGTAAAGCTTAAGGGTCTAAAATATGATCATGCAGATTAAGGCATTAATATGTGCTTTATAAGTTCTAATAAATAGCCAATGTGCTAGTAATATGCATGCTAACAAGCAATTAATTAAGAGTGAGAATTGGTCCCTAAACTAAAGTGTTACCATATTATATCATATTAGATCACTGAATCTATTATTGGGTTTTAATTTCTTTTTTTTATGGATTTATTTTAGTAAACTATATAATATAGTCACAAATATAAACCTTTATCATCAGTTTACTATGCAAAACCACAGTTGACATTTTAAGATCGCCCTCTAATGATAAAAAGGATGATGAAAGGATTATGTCATTATGACAGATTTCTGTATTTGTTTATTTTGTGATTCATGGAATAGCTCATTGTTTAGGAAAGAAACAGAAAAAAAATATGATCCAAAAGTTGTTCACACAACTTGAGCAATTCTTTTTAAATAATTCACTAGATTTCAAACAAAATTTAGAAAATGAGCAGCATAGTACAGACGAAATGATAGCTTTTATTTTCATTCATTCATTCATTCATTTTTCTTTTAATCAATCAATCAATTAATCAATATCTGTGCATTTGCTAACAAGCAGAAATTGAAAGCAGGGCTTTGTCTAATTTTCCAGTTACAATAATCTAAAAAATGTCTTGAAACAAGATACATTTACTTGTGAAGCAACACCATTTAAGATATTAAGACTTTTCCTGTATTATTTATAAGTGGATCTTTTCCACTTATTTGAGGTATACGCTAGTTAAAAACAAGTGGAACAATTATGCAACAAAGTAACATTTAAAATATATTTTGGACAGCAAGCTAATTAAAAATAATTTGTTTTGCAGGGAACCTGATCGTGTTTATATTGAATCAGTTATTTTTAGCCTTCTGTGAATCTCTCAGCATGACTAAATGCAAGGTCATAGAAAGAACTTGGCAACTGAACCCCTAGACAGCACAAAGCCGCACTTTGGCCATGGTCAGAAAGTACCAAAACAGGCCGGTTTTGGCCAAACGTGTCTCGTCTGTGCTGAAATCACAGCGCGACCGCAGACCTAGGTATTTGCTCGCCCTTTGTTCTTTAAGGTCCTCGTTTCATTTGTTGGTACACCACAGAGGGTTTTGCATATGCAATGATGCTAAACCACGCAAGCATGTAATTTTCAGAAAATCTGCAACCCTTGTGAACTTTGCAAGTAATGACAGGCTCTCGGATACTGAAAATACTGGATGCATTTCCCATTTAATGGACAATCCTGACAGAAGTGGCAACTGTTTACCACATTACCTCACCATAACTGCATTTCTAGCTGTGTGGCCGTCCACAGCGTGCATTGTAATCTCACTGATCATGATATGACATGCATGTATGTTCATCTTCATGCAGACTGGTTTACCGCAAATGATTGCGTCTTGCACCATTCTGTGCTTTCCGTCGGAATTGTGTTTGCCGGATTGCTCCGTGTGGCGATGCTTTGCCCGGCAAAACCACATTTTGCTTTCCTCGGCATCCATCGCTGCCACTGTGGCATAAAGTTGCGCTAACACTTCCTAAATCCTGAGAGGACTAAACCAGGCACATTTAAACAGCTCGCTTTGCTTCAGAATATCCAGATTTGTTCAAAATACGAAGTATAAAACAACTAACAGACACCACAAACCTTGGAATTTGGATGTCATGTTCCGAAAGGAAAGTGGCAGTAGCTTCCAAAACCAGCTTCCTCTATAAAGAAACTAAGTTTAGGAGAACCTGACAGTCTAGCAGTGAGCGTGAAATTAAAAATAAATTTTCTTTGCAAAAAGAACAACATGAAGCTGTAAGTCTGTGAGCGCTAATCATTCACAGCTGATAAAGTCTTTGATTAGTTTCATGCAATACTTCCAACACATCTTTCTCTGGCCACCACTGCTGCTAACATGTGTTATGCACATTGTGCCTGATAGTTTATTTTGGGCATCTTTACTAAGCTCCACTCTGATTGTGGTTCTGATTAATTATCAATGTGAATTTGACTGCGTTTTGGCCATGTGTCAATCACTTGCACAGCTGTATGTGCACTTGACTGCCACAGTTGTGTTGTGATCAAAGCAGCAGCTGGCGAAAGCGCATCTATTCACTTTCATTAGACATTAAAGATGTTAAAGACAATTTATACAAATGCAGCTATATCAATAAGCAAAACACCTCATTAATGCAGAATATCGTCCCTGTTAGGAATGATAACAGGTCATTTAAGGTCAAATGAGAAGCTTGTCTGGCGGGTCAATTTGTGTCCTTCATAGCTTAAAAATAAATTGCTATTTTTAAGTTTAGAATTGTAATAATGTGTGTAATATTTTGTATTATTTTTAAAACTAGTGTAAAATATTTTTATAATATAAATATTTTGAGTATTTATAAATAAATACTTGTTTAATTTTTATTATTTTTATAACTTAAAAGTGAAACAAAGTGGTGTGTGTGTCTATATGGTCATAGAAAAAATCACCCCCCCCTTTAAACTCATGTTATCACATTTTGTTGCTTTGGGCAAGCCTAAAAAGGAAAGACGCAATTGTTGTTTTTTTTTATCCACTGATTTACTGTCTGGCGGAAATCCACACAGCTCACCACCAATATCATCCTTCCCTGCAGTAAAGCATGAGGTGTAATATCCTGATCTAATGGGTGTTTTTCAAAAACAATAAAAAAAGCTGCACAGGATGGAGCACTTTCAGGATAGGAAGGAAAATGATGGGCAAAATCTTCAAATTCTGAGGAAAATCTGCTGCCTCTGTCAAAAGATGTTTCCCCATGGTAATAACTTTACCTTCCAACATCACAATGCGACCCAACGCGAACACAGCAAAACCTGAGCACACAGTGGCTGAAGGAGCAAGAAGGTGCATGGCCTAGTCCAGCGCCCAAACTTAACCCCACTGAAATCTGTGAATGACGAACCTGCAGTCCTACACAACGCTCAAATTTACTGAGACTTGAACCTTTCTCTGCACATAAAGTGGAAACTTAGCAACGTGACTAGATGTGCCAAGTTAGTAAGACAAATCCCACGACTAAAGGCGTAATAAAGCAAAGGTGTTCACAGAATCTGACACAGGGTATTTTGTGATCCTTTTTTCCAATCAGGTTAATCATGTTTTTTTTACATTTCTGACTGTTAGTGTTATATCGTTCACTTGGATTTATAATTGCACTGATTAACTACAGCTGGATAATAACAAAACTGTGTCTTCTTCATTTCCGGCTGCAAACAACAAAAGTGATTATTTTAAAGGGCGATTGTACTTATATGTATGTATGTCCCTGAACAAAATAGTAAACGCACACGTTTTTGTGTTTCCCCATTTTTCATGAGCTGAACTCAACGATCTAAGACTTTTTCTGTGTACACTAAAGGCCTATTTCTCTTAAATATTGTTCAAAAATCTGTCTAAATATGTGTTAGTGAGAACTTCTCCTTTGCCGATATAATCCATCCACCTCACCGGTGTGGCATATCAAGATGCTGATTAGACAGCATGATTATTGCACCGGTGTGCCTTAGGCTGGCCACAATAAAAGGTGACTCTAAAATGTGCAGTTTTTTATTGTATTGTGGGTCGAAAACATCAGTATCTGGTGTCACCACATTTGCCTCACCAGTGCAACACATCTCCGTCGCATAAGTTATCATGTTGTGGAGTGTGGCCTTGAATGTTGGGCTCCTCCTCTTCAATGCTTGCAAGTTGCTGGATATGGCAGGGAACTGAACACGCTGTCGAAACCGCCGATCCAGAAGCATCACAACATGCTCATGGGTGACAGGTCCGGGAATGCCTGGCCCATAAAGAACTGTGATGTTTTCAACGTCCGGAATTGATGTACAGATCCTTGCAACATTGGCCAGGCATATCATGCTGGAACATTGTGATGGTCTTGGATGAATGGCACCAAAAGGGCCTCAGGATCCGTCACGGTAATCTCTGTGCTTCAAAATGCATCAATAAATGCACCTGTTCGTTTCCATAAGCATTTGCCTGCCCATATAACACCTTAACCCCACCGCCACCATTTTAACTCAATCCCAACGTTGACATCAAAACGCTCACAACCACACACTTCCATAATATACGCTGTCTGCCATCTTCCCTGTACAGTGAAAACCGGTATTCATCCGTGAAGAGATCACCTCTCCAAAGTGCCAGACGCCATGGAATGTGAGCATCTGCCCACTCAAGTCGGTTACGACGACAAACTGCAGTAAGGTCGAGACCCCGATGAGGACGACAAACATGCAGATGAGCTTCCCTGAGACGGTTTCTGACAGTTTGTTCAGAAATTCTTTGGTTATGCAAACCGATTGTTGCAGCAGCTGTCCGGGTGGCTGGTCTTGGAGGTGAAGATGCTGGATGTGGAGGTCCTGGGCTGGTGTGGTTACACGTGTCTGCGGTTGTGAGGCCGGTTGGATGTACTGCCAAATTCTCTGAAACGCTTTTGGAGACGGCTTATGGTAGAGAAATTGTCATTCAATTCACGGGCAACAGCTCTGTGGACATTCCTGCAGTCAGCATGCCAATTGCACGCTCCCTCAAACTTGCGACATCTGTGGCATTGTGCTGTGTGATAAAACTGCATATTTTAGAGTGGCCTTTTATTGTGGCGAGCCTTAGGCACACCTGTGCAATAATCATGCTGTCTAATCAGCATCTTGATATGCCACACCTGTGAGGTGGATGGATTGTCTCGGCAAAGGAGAAGTGCTCACTAACATAGATTTAGACAGATTTGTGAACAATATTTGAGAGAAATAGGCCTTTTATGTACATAGAAAAAGTCTTAGATCTTTGAGTTCAGCTCATGAAAAATGGGGGCAAAAACAAAGTGTTGCGTTTATAATTTTGTTCAGTGTATATAGATTAGTTATAAACCATGATTACTATTCAAAACGGCAGGGTACTCTCTAAAAAATGCTTGGTTGTTTCAACCCAATGTTGGGTCAAATATGGACTAACCCAACTGTTGGGTTAAAAAGCTAATTTAAAAATGTAACCAAAATTTAACCCAACTGTTGGGTGTAAGTATGATTTTTATCTGATTTTATGTTTTATGATTTTTTTTCATCAAGGAAGCATTTAATTGATCAAAAGTGACAGTAAAAAATGTAAAATAAATGCTGTTCTTTTGAACTTTCTATTCATCAAAGAATCCAGATTTTTTTTATCACTGTACAAAAACATGAAGCAGCAATAACTGTTTCAACCCTGATATTGATAAGAACCATTATTAATAATCAAGCACCATTATCTTTTCTTCTTCTAGGAAGTCTTCTATCAACAATTTTTTTTCTGACATCATGAGATAATGACATCATGAGATCAGAAAGTGAACAAAGATAAGTATATCTTTTGCTTTATGTTTGCCAGTAGCTGTGATCTTAAAATGTCAACTTTTTTACAATGATTTTGTGTAGTAATCAAATAATAATTGAGTAGTTTATGTTTGTGGAAGTATCATCATGCAGTTCTGTAATAGGCACCTTGTAGTTTCATAACATTGAAGCAAGGTCAGTGCCGGTGGCAAAACAAGTACAGAAGTGATAGCAAAAACAAGTCCATGAGGACCATAAACCATGAAGACTGTGTGTCATTATGAAAAATCTTAGGGTGGCAACCCACTCTGAGCCTGTCATTTTCACCGTAATGAATGCCTGTTATTATGGATGAGCACAAGAAAATGACCATAGTTTCCAGCAGAAATGCAAAATGTATTATTATAATACAATGGTTTTCAGTGTATAATCATCTAAAACTACAAAATACCAACAGTTTAGGTTTTTTTTCACTTGAGATGCTAAATTTGATCCAAAAACATTGAGAATTGCAAAAACCAGGATAGTGACAAATGAGCAGAAAATTACAGTTTTAGCTGTGTGTGAAAGTAAAATGCAGTGGGGTTTAACAAAAGTTACAAAAGTTCCAGGTTGACAGACCTTTAACTACTTTAAGAATACAATCTGAATCTGTCTCGAGGGTTAAAACAGGACAGAGTTAATATGACAACAGTGGCACCACATAAATGCTGCTGCAGGCAGAAACAATAATCAATCCACTTGGACTCTTTTTAGTTACTGAGCAAGTCGAAGGCGAGCTGGCGAGGTCATGTCAGGGGATGGCCAGTAAAACAGGCACATTTCATACTTTGCAGTGTTTACTGAGAGCAGCGTGTTCCTGTCTGGCCGCGAAGTACAAACACAGACACAGGCCTGTTTTAGAGGGGAACAGCAGCTGAATTTAAATGCGGGAATCTAGTGAGAGGAATGTGTCTAAAATGCCAAAATAAATGTTAAAATATTGACTTTTTTAATTGACCCTATTTACTTTTTAAATGCACATTCATTGTTTTATTGTATTCATCTGTGCATACTATTCCGGATAAAAAAAAAATATATATATATATATATAATTTTATTTTATTTTTTATAATATTTAATCATAATGGTTTGCACCATTTACCTTTTTTGGTTGACATCACACACAATGACAATATGTTATGCTGTATAGAATTTTTGAACCAGTGTTATTTGGTATCACGAGATGCTATTTATAGTTTTTTTTTATTTTTGACTTGTTTTTATTTTTATATTTTTCATTTTAGTTAAAGTTTCAGTAATTTTGTTGTGTTTAATACATATATGTAGTTTTTATTCATTTTAATTTCAGTTTTAGTTTCAATAATTTGTAGTACCTCAAGTTAAACTAAATAAATGAAAATGTTGGCGAAACTGAGAAAATATCATACAAAATATATAATATAATTTTTTTTTTTTTTCCGAGTAAATTTTTTTTATTTTTTATAGGTTTATAGTTAAGGAATAATTCACCCAAAAATATAAATTCTGACTCATTTCTCACCCTCAGGTTCTTCCAAACCTGTATGAGTTTCTTTCTTTGTAGAACACAAAAGATATTTTGAAGAATGTTGATAACCAAACAGTTGACGGTAGCTATTTCTATAGTATGGGGAAAAAAACTAAGGAAGTCAATGGCTGCTGTCAACATTTTTCAAAATTGAGGGTGAGTAGCCTAAATGATGACAGATTTTCAGTTTTTTGATGAACTATCCCTTTTAACTATAATAACCGTGATTTGACGTAGTATCCGTATTGTCTTTTGCTGCTATTGTTCACCACTTTCTGACAGGTAAGATAAACGTTTTAGACACAAGATACAAATCCAGCCACTCCCTGATAAATGAGATGAAAATAAGCAAATGAGACCACTGTTGTGAAGAAATCAATACTTTGACAAAAAGGTAGCATCTGCCTCCAGCGTCATTTTGAGATGCACGACCTTCTCATTTAGTCCTGTGTACTGTTCATATTTCAGGACAAAAAAAGTGTAACTTTTGTTGCAATATTTTGTTAATAGTGATCATTTGTACGGTTCATGGCAGAAGTTCAAAGACTGGCGTTTATCCACTGTTAATTCATGAATACTGTATGTATCAATTCTTTTAACAATCTACTATCAATCACCCTCCAAATGATTCTAGACGCCTCTCAATGAGGACATCCATCAGTGTGTTAGTGGGAGCCGAACAGCTGAAATGCCAGTTCTAGCATTACCGCTTCTACTGCATTGATTCTGGTGCCAGTTACAGTGATACTGTGGAAATGTCACTTCATTGTTTGTGATTTAACCAATGTTTGACCCTTCCAGTTACAGCAGTAAACGTCCCTCCTATTGAGTGCTTATAATGGAATGCAGGACTGTGTCCAAACAAAATGGAAGTGTTACTCCAGTTATTGATTGGTGCAAATGCTAATTAGCTTGAACCCTAGATGAAAAAGATCAACGTGATGGATGAGCAGACTGCTCTATTTAATAAAGCTATATTTAAATTTTAATATTGTATTTTTATTTTATGAAACTTACCCCCAGTTTCACAGACAAGGTTTAAGCCTAGTCCCACACTAAAATGCATGTCTGGGTTGTTTTACATATCTTTATGTTTGACATATCTTAAAATATGTCTATATAGACTATATCTATTTGTATCAATACCGCTTCACTGAGATGAGTCAAAACATTGATACATACTTGTTTCTTACACATACAACATTGTAATTGTAACCAGAGACTTCTAAAACACACAGCACACACACACACACACACACTGCTGTGAAATACCCTGTAAACGCATCTCCAGATGTTAATGCTGTGGAACCTAGACCTGCACTAGGTGGTTTTTCTATGATCCAAGTCGTCCACTTACCACATCAGATGTTCATAAATGAAGCAGGTGGCTCCTGCGCTGTGGTGTGTGGATTGAGAGAGCTGGATGGGTTCAGCAGATTTCAGACACTCACTCTGAAAGGGAAGTGAGCAAATGGAGTTGAATGTTGATGTAAAGCACCTCATAGGAAGCCGTTTGAAAAATACAGCGGTGTCACAGTAAAAAGGTAATTCATCAAATGCACTTAAAGTCATTTAGAACCTGAACTGCTTTTCTGTTTTACTTCTCGATTTGTCATCAGAGGTTTTGTGTGACAAAATCTTAAATACCCAAGACATACTCATTTTTAGTAAAAAGCTCGTTTTTAGATTTTCCGATGAAAATTACCTGTGCAAACCTTACCACCATGATGCTAAGATGTTGTGGGTGATTGCTAAATACTAAATGGAAATTGTTTCATGTACTGTAAGTGAAATTTGGCCAATATATATATTCCAACAGAACTCTTCTTCATGGGACATTGATGAATACAGTTGACTGGGTAATTATTGACTTGAACAGTAAATGGAGTCTTTATTTGTTTTTGCAGTTCATATTTTCAATCCAGTCACATTAAGTGCTCTGAAACCACATGACATCAACTGAACCAATCAATCCAATTAGAAACGGAGACTCATACAATAACCCACCCATTGTCTGTCTGTCTGTCCGTCCGTCCGTCCATCCAAAATTGCTTTATTGGCATGACTGTAAAAAAAATATATATATATATTATGGAATATATGTGGAAAAATATAATAATAACATAGATCAAAATTATAGAAGCAAACATAACAATTTCAACATAATAAACAGTGTAACAAATTAGAACGTGTGAACATTTGATACCACAGTGTTTATCAAACACACACATGCTGAGGGTCACTGGACAGAAAGGGAAACATACAGGTCAGATACAATACACACATTCTCCTGCTGTCTCTCAGGTTGTGGCACATCCACACATATCTCGCAGCCAGTGCTGCTGTCTGTCCCACTTCTGGTACTCTTGATTTGTTCCTCTTCAGTCATGGCTGTAAAGTTCATGATTTTTGTGAATTTGTTCATGTTTGATTTAGCAGCCATGTCACCCTGTAGCCCAAGACTGGTTACCCACTGAAGCTAAGCAAGGCTGAGCCTGGTCAGTACCTGGATGGGAGACCTCCTGAGAAAACTAGGTTGCTGTTGGAACAGGTGTTAGTGAGGCCAGCAGGGGCTGCTCACCATGTGGTCTGTGTGGATCCTAATGCTCCAGTGTGGTGACGGGGACACTATACTGTCAAAAAGCACCGTCTTTCGGATGAGACGTTAAACTGAGGTCCTGACTCTCTGTGGTCATTAAAAATCCCATGATGTCCTAGTAGGGGTATAACCCCGGCATCCTGGCCAAATTTGCCCATTGGCCTCTGACCATCTGTCTATCTATCTATCTATATACCGTTGTCTGTCTATCTATCTATCTTTCTCTGTCTGTCTATCTATCTATGCTTATATGGTCTGTCTGTCCTGTCTATCTATCGTTCTCTTGCTATGTCTGTCTATCTATCTATGCATTCCTCTGTTGGCTGTCTGTCTATCTATCGTCGTCTGTCTGTCTGTCTGTCTGTCAAACTATTTATTCGTTCCTGTCTGTCGCTTCTAATCTGTCTATCTATCTTTCTCTGTCTGTCTATCTATCTATCTGACTGTTTGTCTGTTTGTCTGTCTTTCGTCTATCTATCTATCTATCTATCTATCTATCTATCTATCTATCTATCGATCGATCTGACTGTTTGTCTGTCGAGCTGTCTATCAATCTTCTCTGTCCTGTCGTCTATCTATCTATCCTATCTTCTCTGTCCTGTTCTGTCTGTCTGTCTATCTACATCTCCTGTCTGTCTATCTATCTATCTATCGTTCTCTGTCGGCCTCTATCTATCTATCTATCTATCTATCATCTATCTACTATCTATCTACATCTATCTATCTATCGATCGTTCGCTGTCTGTCCTGTCTAATCGTTCACGTCTGTCTATCTATCTATCTATCTATCTATCTAGTTATCTATCTATATGTCCTATCTACTATCTAGTCATCTATCTATCTATTCTCTCTATCTATTTATCTATCTATCACTGCTATTCTTCGCTGTCTATCTATCTAGCGATCTATCTATCTATCTATCTATCTATCTATCGTTATCTATCTACTGTCTATCTTCTATCTATCTATCTATCTATTCTATCTATCTATCATCTGACTATTTCTATCTATCCATCTATCTATCTATCATCTATCTATCGATCTGTCTATCTCTGTCTGGCTGTCTGTCTTCTGTCTATCTATCTATCTATCTTCTGTCTGTCTCTCTTCTATCTGTCTATCTATCTATCTATCTATCTATCTATCTATCTGACTGTTTGTCTGTTTATCTGTCTATTTCTATCTTTCTGTATTTATAAATAATAAGTGTATGTGATTGGTAAGACGCATTGCATCTGCATTGAGTTTCAGAGGTGAATGGGAGGATCTCACTGGGGGGCTGGTGGAGGGGGGCAGTGGAATTCTTGAATCCTCAAATCCTGGAAGTGGGAGGTACGATGAAAAAAAAAACCTCCTTCATATTCATTTCGAGAGGAAGAATCGCTGCTGTGAGCGACAGAGAAAGCGCAAGACAAACACGCACATTCGCAGCAGTTTACTTCGGCGTGACTCGTAAATCTCCGTTCGCCGCGAGACACCCGCGCGAGTTTACGAATGAAAAACTTCCCAAACAGCAAAGACGTGGAAGTTTTCTCACGGTCCCTCTACGCACCTGGACCAAAAGCTTTTGTGTGGTTCAGCTGGTTTAAACGTGACTCTTTTTTTCCTCGCTACTTTTGCCAAAACACGCGCGCTGCACGAGAGAAATCTGGCTGAGTGGCTTGTTTTGATCAACTTCAGCGTGGGACATTTTCTACGGAGAACGCTTGTTTTGGAGTAATGTTTTACAAACCTAAATAACTCCCACAATAAGTGCTCTTCAACACAACCCAGTGCTCACAGTAACATCCAGAGGTGAGTGTTTTTTAACTTTGAGAAGAACCTCAACATTTTACGTGTTAACTGATAGCCTACCTGTGATGTTTATTTTGATTGAAGTAGGCTATATGAAAGATACGCCCGAGTCGTAAGAAAAACACTTCAGGCACTTATATATTTCTGCGTATTTTAAAGAAACTTTGTTTTGCACGTTTTATGTAGAGAGGTCAATACAGAAGTGTTACAGCCTATATTATTGAGATATAAAGATAAATAGTCTATATGTGTACTATAGGCTACATGTATAGAACCTTATACATGTAGCCTATATGCATAGTTGTGCTTTTTAAAGTAAATTATTCCCATTTCCATTGTATTTGCACATTCATGAAGAGACAAATCATGAATAGGTGCTCACAGCAGGAGTAGAATAAGAATGCTACATTGTGTTCCCTCAATTTGCATATCAATGAATATGAAAAGTGACCTATTTTGAGCTGTAAACCCCTAGGTGGTATTGCCTGTCCAGTGTTTCTTATGGATGCATTGTGTTCCTTGAGGAAACAAACCTTTCCAGGATCTGTTTCTGTGTTAATGATAAATCAGGTTTTTTTTGTGTGTGATTTAACTGAGTTGATATTGCCTGGCCGACCTCTGTTGTAGACTTTAGGGGGAAAGATGCACTAGTAGAGTCATTCTAAACATCTTGGTCAAGAACCATTGAAACTGAGTCAGTCCCATGCTCGAGATGTTACGCTAATTTAGGGCCACTTTCTGATCATGAGTGAATGTGTCGGCATGTCAGCATCTCTTGAGGATGACTACTTCATTCCACAAGCATTAATTTCAGAGATGATTTATAAATAAAATGATATTTTTCAAAACCCCAACCTCCCTCCCAGAGGAGCCCATATTGACTTATTGTGGCACTTTGTGCCGAGTTACAGCCAAATCTCATAGTATGTCAACTGGAGCCCATCCAAATTGAATGTGTAATATTGGATGCGCTGAAAGACGAGCTGCGTCCATGCACCAGGTGGTTATTCCTGCTGCTGGTTTCGTCCAGAATTTTAGATATTCCATGAATCATATTTATGGTTTATAACTTTTGATGTTCCAAAAGGAGTTTTTTGTAGCAATGCCACAGAAGAACCATTTTCTCCAAAGAACCTTGACAGTGAAGTTCTTAGTTTGAGGAATATTTTAATAATCTAAACAACCTTTTTCCACTAGAAAGAACCTTTTGTGCAATGTAATGTTAAAAGTTCTCCATGAAACAATTGATGCCAATTGGAAGAACCTTTATTGAAGAACCTTTATTTTTAAGAGAGCATAACCACTAATGTAATTTCCATTTTTCAGAGTTTTTACTGTGTATAAGAGATTATGCAAAACGAAGCCAACAGAGGTGTGGATAGGAAGGCAAATGGCAAAGTAATTCACTTGGATTTCCTTTCCTAATCTATACAATTACAGGTGTAAAGCCTGATAACTACCCAGACAGTCGAGAATAGGGGTTGGTGAGTTGTGGGTTGGAGGGGTCCTGGGATGGATTGCATGACTATCTCCCAAAACAAACACCAAGTCGAGGAATGCCATGCATGGATGCAGCAGCATAGTAATTAAGGGTCCGGGCTGGACTCTCAGGGGGGTAGGGAACACAGCAAACTCAGAACTTTAATTATCACAATGGGCTTTTCAAATGCTCCTTTTGCATTACTGTGGAGAACTCTGAAAGGACTGCTGGTTTCAATGCTGTTTTGGTGGCAATAGTTGAGTAGAATTTTCTTTGTTTGGATTTATCCATTTAGAAGAGGCTTTTGTCCAAAGCAGCTTGCAAAAGAGAATAGTACATGTATAAACAACTACTGAAAGGTTATTTAGGGCCAGATATGAAAAGAAATAAAACTGTTTTTGTTGTTTTGTTCCTATGTTTTTTTGTTCCATTATTTTGAATTATATATATATACTTATAATCATTTTTATTTATGGTTTTGCTGTCTGTATATTTTTAATGTTTTACTTATTTATTTAGTTAGTTATATGCTTTTTCAATATTTGCTAATCTTTAATATCCTACCTATTTTTTTATATATATTTGATAGT
The DNA here is from genome assembly GCA_018155175.1 of Sinocyclocheilus anophthalmus. Taxonomy (NCBI): domain Eukaryota; kingdom Metazoa; phylum Chordata; class Actinopteri; order Cypriniformes; family Cyprinidae; genus Sinocyclocheilus; species Sinocyclocheilus anophthalmus. The sequence continues at coordinate 183,533 of JADLZN010008147.1, read as the reverse complement.
TTTTTTTTTTTTTTTTAAAGAGTTTAGTTTAATTAAGCTGACTTTTTATTTATTTTTTTCTCGCAGTTAAACTCGAATAAAACAGCTTATTTGAGTAATGTTTTAACAAAGAAAATACTATTAAGTCCTTTGGAATTTCACGTTTACTTACCGGTTCTTTGTAGTTATTTTGAAATTTACTACATTTCTGAGTGAAAATTGTTATCAAATTATTTTTTTTATTATTATTATTTATTTTTTATTTTTTTGTGTTTTAAACGTGGAACGGGCGTTAGTTTTTCCTCCTGCACATAATGTTTTAAAAAGCACAAGCTATCAAGCATGAGCACCATTAATCTCTCTTTTTTTTTTCAAAATCCATCAGACTGGTGGTAGGACTGTGCAACATGTTAGCTATTATTCTTCTAGAACTTTACACGTTTTTTTTTTTTTTAACATGGTTTTCGTACCTGTTGTTGAAAAACACGTTTATTATAGCTCATCCAATAACATTTCTTTGAATCTCACCAGTGTGCCGCAGTTTAATGTGTGAAAAAGTGCCATGAGTAACTCCACATTCTCATCAGTTTAAGAGATTCTTAAATTTTACTGCTTTGACACGGTTATGTGCCTGGGAGGTAAATGAACTGCGTTTATGGCCTTATCATAAACCCGCTGCACATCAGGATTTAGGATTTTTCATTCAGGGTCGCCACCCACTGCAGAACGACCGTCTCTTCATGTACTTGCCTTTAGCCGAATTACTCTGGCATAAAACCATCCGACAGCTCTCAATAATGGACGGACATCCCTCGTTTATCATTCTTATGAGGCGATCATAATTAACAGAATTGGATGTTGCTGTACTTCAACTCCTCTAGATGAAAACAGATCATGGTTGAGTATTTTAAACACACTTGTGCGAAACTGAGCCTTGCAATGAAGGTGCTAATCAGTTAAAACAACTTTGTTTACATTCACTAATACTCTAATTCCCCTCATTCTTAGTAATGAGAGCAAAACATGTGGCACCAAATTGTGTTGTTTCAGATTGGAAATTGTGAGTAAAGTAGGAGGTGCGAGAGCAAATGGTTTGCAGCATGATTATTGGAGGAGGGGGTACAAAAACAACCACCAGATTACGGGGCTTTTGTTGGGTAATGTTTGGCAGGGATGGAGGCGTGACTGGTGTCAAGTGGCGAGTCTTAGGGGGTCATAGCATTAACAGATGTGTTTCACACCACCAGGATGGCCTCTCTACACCTACTCAGGGGGGCAGCTGCTGTCGGGTGAGGGGTCGAGAGGTTTGGGGCCTCTGTTGTCTTTATACTTGTGGGAAAACCATGTTTGAACTACTTTTTGATTTGTAAGGTACCTAGTTGAAGTTACAGCCTTTTCTTGGTTAAGTTTAAATTTTTTGTAATAGGATGATTGTTGCTTTGAATTTAGGAGATTTGTTATTATTTATCCGTGGTTGTTTAATTGGGTGGTGAATTAATGCATGAACAGTTGTCAATGCTAATTAAACTTAATATTTAAAAGCAATGGAGCCTTAGAAGTTGAATTAGTGAGTACCAGATGGGCTTCATGGCCAGGTGACAGTATTATTTCAGTAAATGAGACCGTTCTGGTCTTTGTAAGCAGAGCGTGAGTGTAGTTGGGCTTATATTTTGTGGCTCTTTGATATAGTTATAAGTGGGAACTTATACTACTGTTCAAAAGTGTGGGGCTGGTAAGATTTTTTTAATGAATATAAAGTATTTTATGCTCATCAAGGTTGCATTTCTTTGATCAAAAATACAGTAAAAACAGTTTTATATGTTGAATAGTAATTTACAATTTAAATACCTGTTTCTAGGTAATATTTTTAAAGGGGTCCTATTATGCTTTCCCTTTTTCAACTTTAGTTAGTCTGTAATGTTGCTGTTTGAGCATAAAAAAGATTGATTTTATTCCTCTGATGCAAAGCTGAATTTTCAGCATCATTACTCCAGTCTCCAGTGTCACGTGATCCTTCAGAAATAATTCTAATATGCTGATTTGAAACTTTTGAACGGTTTGTTGCTTGAAGTCCTTAACTTGTTCCTACTGCAATGTGATGTGTCTTCAAGTGATTTTGATCAGAATAAAATTGACTCGTTCACAAAATTAAGAGTAAAGACTGCATATTAGATGTTTATTTGACGCTTTATGTATGCAGTTTATCATTTTTGTGTTGCCACAGAGAATTATGGAACGTGTAGTTTTATTGTGCAATCCTGTTGCCACAGTCATCTAGATTTTTTAGCATGTAAAGAATTATTTTCCACTATAAATAATCTTTTATAGAATGGAAAGGCTCTGAGGATTTTAAAGGTTCTTCATGGAACCATATATTGCAATTAAAAAAAAAAAAATGGGGAAAAAAATCTCCAAAAGCCAGATCATTCCAATGAAAAGTTCATTTTTTTCCTCCTTTGCATCTATGCATATAGCGTGTAAGACTAATTCCTGTACACATTCTCTTTTTGGCAGGTAGCTCTATGCTTCCGGTGTTGATGGGCCAGTGCTGCCCACAGCTGTGTGAATGAGCTGACTAGGCCCACCCTCCTTGCCCAGCTGCCGTGGCATGACTTCTCTCAGGATGATGAAGTCATGGCATTTGCTTCTCCTGTGGGTTATTCTAGCTCAGTTCCCCTTGGCCCACTCACGTCCCGCAGTAACCGAACAAGGTAAGTTTTTCCAGTTCCCATGTCCACTTCCAGGCTGTTCATAATCTGAGGTGGCACAAATAGAAACAAATGGAAGAAAGCAGCACATCTTTTACTTGCGTGATTTAGGTTTGAATACATTCATTTGATGTTCGTTGGTTTACACTTGGCTCCAGCTCATGCAGCAGCAGAGTTCTGGTCACGGCTCTGTTTTTGATGTGGAGTTAACTAGCGGAGCTGGAACTCATTAGGGTCTGATGTGCTGTAGGACTCCAGATGCTTTTCCTTTATGCATCCAAAGATCTTTGGGGTCTTTTGCTCCTTTTTGAAACCTTAGAGGTTCAGATGGATCATGGTGGAATGCGCAGCATTACAAAGACTTCTCAATGTGCTAAAAGATCTCCAGACACAATGACAAGAACCTCTATAGGGCAATCAGGAAGGAGGGGGGGGGGGGGGGGGGGCGTGAGATATGGCTTTGAAATCATTATTCGATAAATCTGGAATGCTCATTAGCTGCTTCTCTCTTACTCATTGGTTTTGATAGTGGTGTTACGGTCATATGGTTAGTACAGTTGTATTTATACCTCCTCCCCACACACCAATATGGATAACACATCGTCCTATTTTAGTCTAGTATGTGTTTTTTTGGTACTTTTTATTAAAAATGTCTATATAGTTTTAATTGGATATTTATTCGTTTATATTGTAGTACCTAATTTGAACCAAAAATGGCAACTAGGCTGAAATAAAATGAACTTAATTTATTTAGAGTAATGGACAATAGTCTAATGGTTTTAGTTAACTGTAATAACCCATAATTAAATTATTTATTTTTTATTTTAAGTAAAATAAAATGAGTTTTTTGTATTTCAAGTAATGAAAATTGCTTTATGGTTTTAGTTAATTTGTATAACACACACACATATACACATAAACACACACACACACACACCACACACACACATATATGAGAACTGTCTGTTTGCCTTCTTGCCTGAATTAACTTGTTGTAGTGACTCTGTGCCCAGGACAATTACTAGCCAGGCAGGAAATCCCAGAAGCAATCCATCCAGGCTATGACTTCCTTTACTGATTCCCAGCCAAGTCCAGAGCTTAGCACCAATCCTGGTCGTTGCGGAGAGACGGTCGGCTATAAGGATTTGAGGCTTGTTTTATTGAAGGTTTAGTTCATTAAAAGGGTCATAATGATCTGAAATACAATGACATTTAGGCTTTTAAAAGATGTTGCGGATGAATAATGAGGTGATGACAGATGTTGTCCACTTCAGCTTGGACTGACTGACCAAGACAAATGGGTCAGGCCTCCGCCTCCCTCTGAGAAAACACATTCTCTTCGCTTCGCTTCTTCGCAAGAAGCCAGCTCGGAGCGGTCTAGGGGGGGGGGGGGGGGGGGGGGGGGTGAATTCGAGGCACCCAGATGTGCGTTGGTAGGCGGCTCGTCTATGAAATCATGCTTGTGTTTTTGGGTCGGTCAGACTGGGAAGAATGACATAGGAGCATATCAAGACTTTTTCTGTTTTATGGAAAATGTTCCGTTTTAATTTAGTTCGATTATTTTCTAGCAGTCATAAACAAGTATTTTTTCCACTGAATTTCTTCAGTAAACAAAATGTGCTTCCAATTTTACATTTTCCCCATTTCGGCTGTTTAGGTGGTGCACTTCTCTTCTTCTAGCTTCTCGCCTTTTTTCAACCTGCTTCAAATATTTAAACCTATGAGAAATTGTTTGAATTGTGCATTTGAGGTCAATTTAACTGCATTTTTATTGAAAAAAAAAAAAAACAGTGTCCGGCTTATGGCAAAAGCTCATTTCTAGATGAAGCTTGATGGTCCAATACTTTATGATATTCTGACAGTACATTCACCACATGAACTGTTTGAAGGAAGTGTGTATGTGATTGCCTTGATTTTGAACTGTTTGAAAGCCCAAAAAAGGGATGACGGTCTGTTCTGACAGGATTGTGCAGAACAGAGGAAAAAACAAATAATGCATGCAAATAATAATGCCACCTAATGCAGTCTATACTCTGATTGGTCAGAAAATTTTGGTGGTGCCCGTAGATTATTTATTTGATTTATTTTTATAGGGGCATTATTTTTATTATTTTTTGTATTTTAAGAAGTATTGGTCAGCAAGGATGGCATTAAATTGATGGCAAAAGTGAGAGAATAAAGTATCATTGTGACTAAAATATTTGTTTGCAAATTAATGCGTTTCTTCCTAAAATTTCTATTCATCAAGAATCCTGAAAAATATCAGTATAAATCCTAGTTTGCCTTCGCCAACCAATGATAATTAACCAGATGGGCGACAACTGTCTTTAAATACTAATGATACTAGATGTTTTCTATGAGCATGCAATCGCATATTAGAATGATTTCTGAAGGATAATGTGACAGGACTGGTGTAGTGGCTGCTGAAAATTCAGTTTTGCATTTACAGGAATAAACTAAATGTTAAAATATATTAAATAAAAAAATACTTATTTTAAATTGTAATAATATTGTACTGTTTTGCTGTGTTTTGATCTCATAGATGCAGCCTTGGTAAGCTTAAGCATTTTCATTTGAAAATAAATCTTACAGACACGCGTAAAGAAAAAAAACAAACCCAAACCTTTGTTCAAAACAATTGGCTACAACATTGGCTTGTCAATAGTTCATTCTCTGGTAGAAGCTAGCTAAATTAGGCACATGCTAACAAGGACAGGCTCTTTGACATGTCATCAAGCTCATAAACGCATAGTCTGCAAATTTAACAAATAAGTTGCTGCTAGCAGACTACATTAAATAACGCCAGTCAGAATTTGCAAATACAATTGAACTATTCTAGAGGGCAATTTAGAAACGGCTTAGACTCTTAATGTTGCATATTGTTGTGCCTATATAAGACAGGGTAAGATTGATGTTTTTTATAGACATTTTTGTAATTTTTTTGCCAGTATGTGTTTTTTTTATGGGGGGGGGGGTGTTGGTGTGTGTGGGGGGGTGGTTGTGTATGTTTGGGGGGGGGTGTGATGGGGGGGGTTTTTTTTTTTTCTTTTAAATCAAAACCACTTGTCTATGAAGAATTAATAAATGCTAGACTCCTCTAAAAAAATAACTTATCTGGATTTATTGCAACAATAGTCACATAGCCAGGGTTTGAGTTTAGTATAAAGGCATCAAAGGGCATGCTGGGAGATGTCAGCCCTATTAACTGCAGTTGTAAGTGCTGTTTTACTTGTAAATGTGAGGTTTAGGGGTGCACGTCATATTTCTGCTCTAGTAAGTGACCGGAATGACTGAAAATAAAATGAATGGATTGATATAGGATGAGACATCAGTTCTTATTTTATTTTCAAGACCAGCATCTCCCTCAGCCTCAACCTTTCCTGCACACCATGCTTTTTTTGTTAAATTGGGCTGAAGCGAAAGTTGATCCCAACCCCCTCTCGTCCCGTTTCCCTGCTGGGATTAAGGGGCCTGTGATCCAGGAAATACCTCCACTTGGCTCAAGTGAGATCTCCATGACAACTAGCCGAGGAACCTGCTGTTACAGGCTCTTCTCCGTCTCTCCAAACGTGCTCTCTTTCCCCCTTCTGTCTCTTACGGATCCGCTCACATTGTCAGGAAACACTGTGGCGGGACGGATTAGTTTGTTTGACAATTAAGGTGACTTTAGGTTGGTGGGGGGTCTCTTTGAATGGGACGGCAGTATGTTCTGGCGTCAGGGATTTTTGGGCTTTTGTTTGGTATGTAGTGAAACTCAGGCCTAATAAGTGTAATGGGCCACAGGAGGTTAATCTTTAAACTGTTTAATTTTTTCTTCAGAACTTCCCCCTCTTTTGTAAAGGAAGTATCGCATTTTGAGTTGTGCGAATCTAATGATAAACATGACTGGACCACATTACACCTCAAAAACAAAATAGAAAAAAAGAAAATAATTATATTCATAATTTATAACAGTTATATTTTGCTGCACTATATTTAAGAAAATAGCATATTAAGGCTATTCAGGTTTTGTGCATTTTGCTTTTTTTTTCTTTTTTTTTTTTGGGCCATCTTATTCGTTTCTCGCAATTTTATATTTTTATTATATTCGGGCTGTAATACCGATATCAATACTTTCTGAATTGTCCATACCATGTTTTAATTAAATTATTTTCAATTATTATTTATTTTTTAAATGATTAAATGCAGTACAACAAATACTATCTGATATATAGATACTTTACAAATTAAATATCTAAAATCATTAAACCATAATTTTTTTCACATTCTAGTCAAAAGAAGAGATTTTTTTTCATTACTGTAATTAGCTTTTTTGTATCATGTAGTGTGCTTAATTATAATAAATAATATAATCATGCAAAAATGTTAATGCTTAAGGTTGCATTTCCTTTGTCCAAAAAATATTAATTATTTTCTATTAATTTTAGGTTAAAATATGGCCCAAACATGATCTTGACCGGTTTTGTGAGATTCACAAAATGTAGATCACAGAGTTGTTTTCGATTATCTGATTTATGCATTACTTTCTCATTTTAATCTTCTTTGACTTTGTGGCAGTTTTCTTATTCTTTATTTCTTTTGTTGGTGGTGGTCCTGTCATATTTTTAAAGTTTCATGCGTTCGTTTTTTTTCACTTCCATAGTTTTCTTTCCCCATGGTGCTTTAAAAGCTCTTCCCCCTTTTGTTAGTCATGGCCCTTAACTTTAAGGTTTGTGGTTCTTCACTTTTCTTTGGACAAGAGTCGTCTCTTGTTCACACTTTGTTTTGAAATGCTGATTTTGATCCAGTGCCCCCTTTGCCAAACATTCGCTGGTCTTCTGTTCCACCACTAGTCCGAACAGAGGTGAAAATGGAGCTGCACACATTGTTCCCCGGGGTGCGTTGGTGCTGCAGTGCTTGGCTCAAGACGAGACCGCGATCACATGCCTAGGGGTCATCTGGACTAAAGACCACGCTGCAGTGCTGAATGAAGACCACATGCGGGTGAACGGGGGCCAGATGTAGATCGGGTCAGTGGAGCTGACAGACTCTGGGCTTTACACCTGCACTGTCCAGAGCTTGTTCGGCAACCACTCTGACTGTTTTATCGTTAATGTGACAGGTATGTTTTGTAGGAGTTTAGAGAGGATGAGCTTTGTGTTTTCTCTTATCGAAGAAATACAAATTTCTTCACAAACGACTCTTTTTGTTTTTGTGGTATTGCTGATGGTGTGTTTTTTCAAAACCCTTAACTCATACCGCATGGTTTATGCTATGGACATGATATCTGAAATTATGTGGCTTGTTAAAGAGAGTTGTTCTGCTACTTTTCTAAGCAAACGAACAAGAAAACAGGTGACAAAATGTCATGTCAACTAATATTGAAGGAGGAATCTGAATCATATTTAGAGACCAGAATATCATAGAGGCTCTTTTGACCCTTCTGGCCTGGTGGCTATGTCGCTATCCATGTATTTTTATATACATTTTGGGATATTGCATAAAAAAAACTGTGGATGTAAATGCCAGTATGTGCATAAAATATTAAGGTGAATATTATTTTTATCTGATAAGAAAATGTAAATAAACTACATAAATTCATTGGTAACACATAATTTTCATATTTTTTTACGTAATTTTATTATTTGATACTGATATTTTAATTTTTTAGTTTTTGTTTTTTTTTTTTTTTGCAATTTCGTATTGTTCTCCAAGAGGACATTGGAAAATTTTCATAATCATTTATAGTCCTAAAGACTGCATGTCAATGTTTCAGTTTCAATTTATTTTTGTTTTTTTATAATTAATTAAATGCAATACAACAAATAATATCTTGATGAATAAATACATTATAATTTAAATAATATCTAAAATCATTATTATTTAAAAAAAAAAAATTCACATTCCTGTTTCACATTCCTGTAATTTGGATAATTGTAATGTGATCAATTGTCAAGAAAATGTTTTCTTTCATTTCATTTTTTTCTTTATTTTCTTTATCCGAAATGTAATAATTATTTTCTTTTAACTATAATATGTTAAAATATGGTTAAAATATGACACAGATGTGATTTAAGCAACCACATAGCAACCCCCTGGCATCGTGCAGGCAAGTTTTGCACAGGCAAACACCACTTATTGTCTTTTGAAGTTGTTAAAAACTAGTTTAAGTTGCTGTTTGGGATTGTATTGTTGTTATAGATGAGCAACTGAGACATTCAGATGTCGTTTCTCTCTGTTCAGCTGTGGAATGTGTCAGGCGTTGATTGTTGAATTTGTCAGACTGCTCCCCAGAGTGTGTGTGTTTGCGTCTGTGTGATTGTCCGACACTCTGTGAAGGGCGGATGCGTTACTTCATCCTGATCACTATTCAGATCAAGCAGGAATACAAAATCACCAGAATACTGTGAATAAATAAAAGCATTGCAAGCCTCTCCTTTCTCAACCTGTATTTTTTTTTTTTTTTTTTTTTTTTTTTTTTCTATTCTTTGCTTCATGACTGGTAAAATTAAACACTTTAAGGGATATAAATCAAGACATTAGCAGGTTTGACAATCAAGGTGGACAAACAGACAAATAAATAACCACATCTGCATGTTCTTTGCTGAAATCTAAATCATGCATGATGAGTTCTGGACTCATGCATGGCTATATTCTGACCTTCATGGGCGGCTGTATGAATTTATTCTCTGACACACATCCTGTCGACTTTGTCACAGGTCATGCAGTAGCGTCTTCCGAGGATGAGGATGACGATGAGTCATCATCAGAAGAGAACAAGCCATCAAGTAGCCAGGAGCTCTTACGTAAGCATGCACTCTCGTTTTCGGGAAGGAAATCAAATGATGAGTTGTTTTTTGTTATTAATACCATATTTCCTCTGTAGCGATGGCACCTCATTGGGCCCAACCTGAAAAGATGGAAAAAAAGCTTCATGCCGTACCGGCCAGCAAAACGGTGAAATTCCGATGTCAGGCCGAGGGAAACCCGACTCCGAAACTACGCTGGCTCAAGAATGGAAAAGAGTTCAAAAGAGACCAGCGCATCGGGGGCTATAAGGTACGTTTGCACATGAACAGACTTCAGTAACTGACTGATATCACTGTTATGTGGGACATACAACCCTCATTTACTCTGCACCTGACCCGAGAGAACGAAAGCTGATACCTCAGCTTACAATAGGCCAAAATCACAGCCTGAATCTCTACACCCTGAACCCGACACCTGAATACACACACCCTGATGTTAATGTGCAGGAAACAACGGAGCTCTGGTTACAAATAGTTTGCCGTAGTGATTAGGGCTTGGCAAAATATTTGTGATGATTTGCTGCCGATTTAAAAATGGATTCAAGAGAGTTTGTCACACCAGCCAAGCCATATAGAAGTAAACAGAGGGGTGAAACTCGTTACCTTTAAGGCCCCAGAAAATGTAAAAATGACTCAACATACAGTAGAGAGACAATGTGCAAATATCAAGACAAGAAGTACCACAATGTGCTAGAACAATTCAAATTAAGCAACATCATTAATATCAAAGTGATTTTGATGTTTATTTGGCCAATACGTTCCCTTCAGGGTGCATTATTACAATAGTTTTGCAGTTACAAGAGCATTAAAACAAGCATAAGTGTCTTTAAACTTGAGTAAACTTTCTTTTCTGTGAATCAGTTTCAGAATCATGATTCATTTACGAATCAGTCAGTCTGTTTCAATGAACTGCTTCAAACCTTTTCCCATATGTGTTTTTTTTATGTAATAATTTTAAATTACTATTATTATTATTGTTGTATTGGTCAGCATAAATGAAAATTATTAAATATTGTTCTTATATTTATTCATACTTCTGTTTGGTAAATGATGGACTCTTTAATTTGAAATTAATCATTTTAAGCCATCAATAAGCCAAAAATACATATATATGTATTTCACATAAGAGATTTGTGAATGGAGTATGCATACCTGGTTTTCATTTTATGTGTGTGTATTTGGAGAACATATTGTGTGAATACACTTTAAAGAATATTTTATTTTCTTCTATTCTCAGCTGCGGGAACACATGTGGACCATAATCATGGAGTCCGTGGTGCCCTCAGACAAGGGCAACTACACATGTCTGGTGGAGAACGAATATGGAAGCATCAATCACACCTATCAGCTGGATGTAGTGGGTCAGTCATCTCTCAATATCGACCAGTAGCAGTTCAGGAATAAATACTGTGCTTAAATAGAAATCTAACAAACCCTGTCTTGTGTATATTTCAGAGCGATCGCCTCACAGGCCCATCCTGTACGCTGGTCTCCCTGCAAATCGAACAGCTGTAGTCGGCAGTGATGTAGAGTTTGTTTGCAAGGTCTTCAGCGATCCCCAGCCTCACATTCAGTGGCTCAAACACATACATGTGAACGGAAGCAAACTGGGACCTGACGGACTACCTTACGTACGCGTCCTAAAGGTAAAGGTTTACATAGACATGCAGTCAGTTTGCTTAAAGCTGACTAAAATGGAGCAGTTTCATATAAGTGGTCCATACATATTAGGATGTCTTGGGTTGGGATTGGATGTGATGAATTTGGTCTCTTGTCATCTCCAGCACTCGGGGGTCAATAGCTCGGACACCCAGGTGCTGACGCTCTACAATATCACAGAAGAAGAGGGCGGCGAATATATATGCAAAGTGTCCAATTATATAGGAGAAGCCAATCAGTCAGCCTGGTTAACTGTTCTTAGACATGACGTACAAGGTAACTTAACCACAGGATAATCTGAAGTGATCTCCGCAGAGGTTTTAGCCTTGGGTTTCTCTCATGCTTTGGGTTTTCCTATCCGATTATGCCATGGAAACTCCCGGTCAACCCAACCAATGGCGATAACTCCCTCGCTATGGATTGGGTCTTACTGGAGAGAGTCTCCATGTGGCTTGCCTGATGTGGGTGGAGGTAGATTGAATGTGATGGTGCTGGGCAGGAATATATGATCGCTCTACAGGTGGTAGAAAGTTTTCAGGTGGTTTCCCAAGCATCTAACTGGTTTTTAATCCAACCAGATAGATGCAACGACTCCCCAAAATTTCCCAAGCTCAACGTTGTCCCGCTTCCTCCTCCCTTCCCCTCACGTCCTGGGCCTCGGGTCTGCTTTTCTCGTTCTCTTCCAGACGGCAGGCCTCAACACCACCGACAAGGAGATGGAGGTGCTCCAGTTGAGGAATGTGTCCTTTGAGGATGCTGGGGAGTATACTTGCTTGGCGGGCAATTCAATTGGGATCTCCCATCATTCAGCTTGGTTGACCGTTGTCAAAGGTATCCGGCAACTCTTTTCTGTCCTCTCTAGACCTTTCCATCTAGTCCCAACAGTGGCTATTTGTTTGTGTCATTCGCCAGTTTCAGGTGAACCACGTATAAGTCAAAGAGCATTTACTCAGCTATCACTTTAGCTGGTGTATATTTTGCACCGTTGACAAAGGACGAGGTGTTTCATGGGAACGTGTGTGGCCGTCCACAGGTGCAAATCACCCATGTGTGGCACCAGCATGTCGAGTAGACCAAACATTTGGATTTTAGTGGCATCTTCCCATATAAGTATCATCTTACTGAGGTGCCCTCAGTGGTTTTCACTTCCCATTGGCCTGGCAAATGACACCAGTTATAGCACTGTTTCACCTCCTTCACCTACTAATTTTTCTCTAAATACCTCGTTTTCTCTCTCTGACCTGCTATCTTTGTTGTTTTAATGAGTGGTTAGTGCACATCAAGTCACCTATATTCAGATTAAATGAGTTATAGTTATGCTCATTTTGAGAGTAAGCAGACTGATAACAATTTGCATAAAAGCTCTGTTCCAAAACCTAGTGAGTTACTTTGTCTTCTAAGGCAGCATCCTAACTGTGACTGAACCTCATAAGTGACTTATTGGAATGCTTGACATAAACTGTGACTTCCTGCACCCCACAAAAAGCACAAAGGAGATTCGATTTGCACTAGAAACTGGCGTTAGCATATTGCTAAGATGACAAATCAATAAGCTACTCTAGTGGTTCTCAACCTTTTTGACTCCCCTTAGTTCACAATAATAATCGAAGGCTTCATGACTTTTATGTTTTTCATGATTTACTCGACAAGGATTATAATTTAATAATAATTAAAGCACAAGACTTTTATTAATTTACATGTTATTTCTCGATCTGGAAATGTCTCTTTTAAAATGAGGTTATCTCATGTATCAAGGCAGTGGGAAACCTGGTTCTTCGAAAGAAAAGAAAACATTGTTGAGCTTTTTGTATCTTATTTTAATGCTTGTTTTGTCTTATTTAATCATTTTAAGTCATCTCGAGGCCCTTAGAAGTTCACTAAGCCCCCCTATTGGGCCCCGGCACCTCTGATTGAGAACCTTTGCTCAAAATGGTTCAAACAATATTGGGTAAAATCACCCACTGAACTATTAAATAATTTTTGAACCACTTTTTGTGTGAAGCATGAATATAATGCCTTAAAATGGGATCTAGGTACTGGTATAGTTCTGGAGCAGCGTTATAGTTATTTGACTATAATCTGAAATGATTACTGTGACTTGGTGCTGCATTATCATTAGTTGTGTGGCTATGATAGCTTGATGTCACTTCCTCTATTCCAATGGATTATCAGCTTGATCACTAATATGGGTTTCCTTGTGGGAAAAATAATTAATGATCAAGCATCACAAAATTAGTTCCTTATCTTCTGGAGGATTTGTTTTATTTCAACCACTGTATTCTATTGCAGAACAGCTCAAATCTATATGACCGATGCTCTAATTTAATAACAACCCATCAGGTGTAGCCGTGTGTCACTTTGGCCTTCCAAGACAGTTTGGCCAGGATGATTCAGTTTCATACTTGTGCATGGGATGACTGCAGCCTCACGCTGGTGGAGAATGTGGGGCGAAATACTATGCCACAAAGGAGCCATTATGTGGCCACAAAAGGGTGCTTGTGCTCTTTTCTCAGTGCCAATAGTGTCAAATGCACTGGTTGAAATAAAACCGAGCTCGGTGTATGTGTGGATACGTGTGTGTGTGTGCGTGTGTGTTGTGTGTGTGTGTGTGCCTGTCACCAGCATCTACCAGTGCGTGTCAATCCAAAGCACTGTTTAAGGCGTAGGACACAGTAACAGAGGTGTTCTTAACACCGTACAAGTGATTCAGCCTTATAGTGCTCTTTGCTATGGCAAGCATCACTATTATATCCATATTTTGTCTATATACATTTACTTGAGAAGCAAAATTAGTGTAAAATAACATCAAGTTCAGCATAAACCTATGGAAGCCAGTTTCCGCCACCAAATAAAACATAAAAAAATTTATTGTGACTTTTCATCTCACAATTCAGATTTTTTTTTTTTAAGTTTATACCTTAAAATTCTGACTTCATTTCTCAGTTATAAAGTTAGAATTGTGAGTTTTAATGTCGAAATTGCTGGATATAAACTCACAATTGCATTGAAAACAAAAAGTTCAGGGGAATTGTGAGATAAAAGAGTCGCAAGTACATTTTTATTTTTTATCGTTGCAGAAGAAACGGGATTGAATACTAAACATCCATTTGTATTTATACCTAAAATAAAAGAATTAAATAAAATTTTCTCGAAAAAACAACTCGTTATATCCTTTTAATTTTGCTTGCCAAGTAAATCAAGTAAAATTTTGTTTTGAGGATGTTTTTACTGGAAAACTAGACTTACGAAACAGGGTTATTGTCATTAACTAAAACTAAAACTGAAATAAAATAAATGTAATGTAAATAGTAATATTTAAAAAATAAAATAATAATAATAAAAAAAAAAAAAAAAAGTACTGTGTGAAGTAAAAATGAAAACTGAAAAATTAAAATTAGCGATGATACAAACTATAATAGTTAAAAAATGATGCTAAAATAACACTTAAAATAAAAAAGTAAAATATGCTGTATAAATAAATTTTTTTACTTACTGCGTAGCCTTCTATTTGTCCCATAAGCCCCAACCGCTCCCTCTGCAGTCCCCAGTCAGTCCTACCTGGAGGTTCTGATCTACTGCGTTGGATTCTTCCTCATCTTCCTCATGGTAGGAATCGCCACCATCATCAAAGTCCGCAGCTCCTCCAAGAAGAGCGACTTCAACAGCCAGCTGGCTGTCCATAAGCTGGCCAAAAGCATTCCTCTGCGCAGACAGGTAACAGATAAGGGCCTTAATGTACTGCTGTCCAAAGAAGGGCCCTTGTATCCTTCAAAAGGCCCTTAAAACGCCCCGTTCTACTTCCTCACTCTACAGGTGTCAGTGGAATCCAGTTCCTCTCTGAACTCTGGCGTGATGTTGGTCCGACCTTCACGACTCTCCTCCATGCTGTCAGGGGTGTCTGAGTACGAGCTGCCCCAGGACCCATGCTGGGAAGTCCCCCGAGAGAGGTACACACACTGTGCATCTAGAATTTAAACTTTTCTCACTTCTTTTCCTCTGTAACAGGGTCAAGCTAGAAATTATTTTGAAATCTTGTTCATCTGTATTTTTGTAACAGGCTGGTACTTGGGAAACCTCTGGGCGAGGGTTGCTTTGGTCAGGTGGTGATGGGCGAAGCCATTGGACTGCACAAAGACAAGCCCAACCGCATAACTAAAGTCGCTGTGAAGATGCTGAAATGTACATGGTTTTGCAAAGTAAAAGCCTTAAAAGCCCCATGAAATGGTTTAATGTATGTCTATAGGAAGCTGATGATTAGATAAGACAACATAAAAAAACCCTCATGGTCTTACATTAAAGGAGAGACCCGATATCAACCCTGCAAAAATATTTTTTTATATTACTATTAAAATTAAGTAGTACCTAAAGTAATGTATTGTTTTTCTGTAAAATCCTTTTGAAAACAAGATAAAGTTACTGGAGCAGCAAAATTATGTTACATTTTCATATCTCTACTTGATTGAAATGTATTTTGAATTAAAGTCATTTATACTATTATTATTAGTATTGTTAAAATTACCAAATATTATTGTTCTCTACCCCATTGGCATTTTTTTCCTTGTTTTAATGATAAACCTCACGAAATTGTATAAAAATTGCGACTAAACAAGAAAAGGAATTGGGGGGGAATAATGTAAATATACAGAAAAAACAAATCTTTTTCTAGAATAACCATATTATATATTTATTTAATAATAATAATAATGGTTATTATTTTATAAGGTGCGGGAATTTATTATGTTTAGGTATTTATTTTCAATAATATATTATAAAACCAGACAAAAATACTAATTAAGGAAATTATTTTTTGCAGACCAAACAGACATAGACTTTTAGTCATAAAACTCCAATTTTGATTTCATGGGGGCTTTAAGACCAAACCATATTATTTATCAGATCACATTATTAACCAGACCTCATCAATATTTTGCATGTTTTTATTAGCTGACGCCACTGAGAAGGATCTGTCTGACCTCATCTCAGAGATGGAGATGATGAAGATGATTGGAAAACACAAGAACATCATCAACCTGCTCGGAGCTTGTACCCAGAATGGTAAGAGCCCATCTGATGATTCTATTCTGAAGATGTTGGATCACACTACAAGGATTTCCTCTCTCAAAACACACATTGTTTCAGGCCCTCTTTATGTCATCGTGGAATACGCCTCTAAAGGAAACCTGCGGGAATATCTGCGTGCCCGCCGGCCACATGGCATGGAGTACTGTTACAATCCTGACCAGGTGCCTGTGGAGAGCATGTCCATCAAAGACTTGGTCTCCTGTGCTTACCAGGTGGCTCGTGGCATGGAGTACCTGGCATCCAAAAAGGTATTGTTGACATATTGTGTAATTTATTCAAAAAAATTCAAATTGTGTGCTGAAATTAATGCTTTTTTTGGTCTCCGTGTGTTTCTCAACAGTGTATCCACAGAGACTTGGCAGCACGCAATGTACTTGTAACAGAGGACAATGTAATGAAGATAGCAGACTTCGGTCTGGCCCGGGATGTTCATCACATAGATTACTACAAGAAGACTACAAATGTAAGCAGTCAGTTCTTCATAGTTGTATTTATTATCTAAAAAGTCAATATATGACAAGATGAACGTCTTTATTTCTTCTTCAGGGCCGGCTGCCTGTCAAATGGATGGCACCTGAGGCTTTGTTTGACAGGATTTACACAAATCAAAGTGATGTGTAAGATGGCTCATATGTTTTCAATTCCAGTATATCTTCATACCAGCTCTCTTACTTCATAAAAGTACAGTTTCTTGGTTCTGCTTTGGTACTAACTGAGTGAACTCATGTTGTAGGTGGTCTTTTGGTGTTCTTCTGTGGGAGATCTTCACTCTGGGGGGCTCGCCTTATCCAGGAGTGCCCGTGGAAGAGCTCTTCAAGCTACTGCGAGAAGGTCATCGCATGGACAGACCCTCAGCTTGCACTCAGGAGATGTATGGCACATTATAATTAGTGACTAAAAGATGTTCCTTTTAGTTTGATTAAATAGAATCTTTAAAAACGTTTAAAATGGCAACATTCAAACAAATCAAAAACATTTAACTTCCATAATGTGAAACAATAATAATAATAATATGTTTTTCGAACAATAATAATAATTTACTTTTTTCTTACTTTAGCAGATTTTTTTCTTTAGAATAAAAAGGCCCATTCAGATATTTTGATTAGCAGCTAAAATCCTTCTGAATTTGATAAAATAGAATCTTTTAAAAACATTTAACTTCTATAACACGCCACATTTTTGAATGAAACAGACTTTGTAATTTATTTATTTTAATAAATATATTGCTTTCGATTTAATAATAATTAATTAAGTATTATTAAGTGAAATATTGATCGAAAACAGACTATTTGTGTTATTTATTTATTTTAATAATAAATGTTATTTTTTTCTATATTATATAATTATTTAACTTTTTTTTTGCATTATTTATATACATCGCTCAAAAATGTGTCACACCATTTTAATACAAGTTTAAAATATTCTATATTTTCCACTTTTGGTGGAAAATAGCAGTAATTACATATTTTTCATTAGAATAAAATGCAGTGATGAATTGTGCACAATAAGATTTAATACAAAAATAAATTATTTCATGTTGTCTTCACATAATGGCTCAGTTAAGCAATTGTTTTTTTTCTCCAGATACCTGATGATGAAAGACTGCTGGCATGCAGTTCCCACACAGAGGCCAACTTTTAAACAGCTGGTAGAAGACCTTGATCGCACTCTGTCCATGATATCCAATCAGGTAAGGCCAGCAGACTATATAGGTAGCTACCTTTTATGTCAGCATCCCACTCAAAATGAATCCTCACAAGTGACTGATGTGAAATGCACATCATGGGCAGCAACTCTGTTAAAGGGTTAGTTCACCCAAAAATGAAAATTCTGTCATTAATTACTCGCCCTCACATTGTTCCAAACCCTTAAGACCTTCATTCATCTTCGGAACACAATTTAAGATATTTTTGATTCAATTTGAGTGCTTTCTGGCCCTGCATAGACAGCAACACAACTACCACGTTCAAGGTCCAGAAAAGTACCACGATGATCGACAAAGTAGTCCGTGTGACATCAGTGGTTCAACTGTAAAGTTACGAAGCTACGAGAATACTTTTTTCCGCAAAGAAAAGAAAAATAACGACTTTATACCACATTTTCATCTCTACTGTGTCACACGCTCGCGTCATGGTACTGTCGTGAACGCGCATCCACAAGTGACGCAGTAGAGATGAAAATGTGGAATAAAGTCGTTATTTTTTTGTTTTCTTTGTGCAAAAGTAAGTAATTAATGTAAAGTAATTATTGACAGAATTTTTATTTTTGGGTGAACTAACCCTTTAAGGCTTGGGTCCAAAATGCAAATATGTTGCTCCATCTGCCAACTTGGATGAAAATGTTCACTGTTCTCATTGAAGTGCATTATAGGAATGACTTAATAACGTATATGTTTCCCTTGCAGGAGTATCTGGACCTCTCCGTTCCCCTGGAGCCCATGTACTCTCAGGTCATCCTGAATGAAAGGAGTTCCACCTGCTCCTCCGAGCCAGACTCAGTCTTTTTAAGAGAGTCTGGACCCGAAGAACCCTGCATCCCTCCGACAGTCCCCCCACAACAAACCATAAAATCCTTCAAAAAACGCTGACAGTAGACCTGGAAGACCTGGACCTCCATGTTCACAGAGGATCTCTCTACATCTTTCTGCTTCCTCTGACTCGTAAACTCTGCAGGCTCAGAGACTGAGGTCAGCCTGGGCCGTTCTAGCACAGAAACGCACGCAGGAGGAAATGTTTCATACCAGCACTCTCAAAAACAAGACTGATCACAACAGTGTGTCTCACGTGGGGAACTATCAAACTTTCTGTCCTTCGATTGTCCTTCAGTGGGTTCAATCCTCACAAATAAGATGTTTGAAAAGCATCACAGAAGGATGAAATGGTTGTCGACCCCAACAAAGTCAATGGGGTGGAGAAATAATTTCAAGTGTTACCCAGTAGAGAATGTTGGCTTTGTAAATGTGGTTAAATTTTGTACAAATATGAAATTATATAAACACAATGGTTTTATATTACTATTATAATTATAATTATTTTGTATGAGCTTAATTCATGAACTTAAGAACATGATACACAGCACAGTGTTCTAACCAGTCACAACAGTTGTCACAACTTCAACAGTCTGCAGTGTTTGCTTGACCAATAGCTTGAATTTGGGGCGTGACTATCTGTTTGTTTGACCAATGGCAGATGGAGTAATTGTTTAGGAAACCTGTTTGAAAACAGTAATTTTTTGCTGTTTGTCAATGCTAGTCGTGCAGAAATTACACACTTCACCTTTAAACGTCAAATATGTTCTGGCTGGTTGTGATTGTGTTGCATTTTCTCTTTCACTGTGGAAAAATGAATAACTTATGGTTAAAAAAAATTCATCTCGTGCCTGTATAGAAGATGGTGTCACACAGATTAATGGGAGACTTTCTATATGTTCAAATAAGCTACAAATGAAATCTGTTACTCATTGCTTGCTGTTACGATCGTAAGGTATGATTACAGTTTGTTTGGTGTCCTGAAAGACTAAATTCAAGTGTGAATGAATGTTTAGTAACTCTTAATATGAAACCGCTGGAATATGTATGTCTGTTTAGCATTAGCCTGGTGGTTGACAATCTGTTAGCACCAGTTTCAGAGCATAGCATGTCTGTAGCGTCTTCATAATTTGAAGCTAGACTCTCAAACGACAGGGTTTATATGACAGGATTGGCAACTTGTGAGGAACAGTGTACATTTTGTTCTCAAATAGAGTTGTGATTTTTGTGTGATTGTTTATGGTATGTCCTGATGTGAATTTCGAGGCGGTGGCCATGCACTTATATTCAGGCTTTCACTGCCTTTCCTGTGGGAATATAAATAAAAAAATGTTATATATAAAATATGATCTGAAGCTGGCATTTGTATATGTAGCTCATGCATGCAGGAAATAAATGACAGGCGAACCAAACATCTTAACTCACAGGCCAGTCCCGAGGTTGTTGGAAGGGCAAGTGCGTAAGAAGTTGCCGACCGTCCACTCATGTTGAAAGCTTGAGCGAGAGCTATGCACATGATTAACGGTGAGAAGAAAGTGTTTTCCCCTCTGCCGGCCCTCATCGATTAACCACGCCAACACCAAGAGCAAACACAGCAGCGTCAGGCTATATATCAGGAGGAAAAACTCTCATGCCAGTGAAACAAGACAGCTAAGCACACTGGCTTTAGATCTTTGATTAATGCTAAGCAGTTTTTCAGTAGACTGAATCCAATTTGGCAATCTATTTTACAATCCAAACTCAAAATTCAATCATTCAAGTGTCTCTCGTCTGAAAATATAACAGATACATTTGATTGATTTTAAATAAAAAAATTTAAAGAATGTAAAATTGTTATTAGAATGACACGCTAAGCTACAGTGACTTGAATATCAGGATGTGTTTCATTTGCTTAATCCATCAGAAACCTTTTAGCATCTTTGTCTTTTCAATCTCAGTAATCTTGTTGCTTTTAACAGAAAAATAATTGTATTAATGCCTGGAAATAGGAGTCACATCTGCCGGTCTGTTTGTGCCATCGCACCCCTGTAAAAGCTATGGACTACACACCTGCCTTTATGAGCAGCTAATGGGCCATGAGGTGCAAATAACCGTTGGCCATGATCACCTTTGACAGATGGTCGAGGAAAGTCCTGGATAAACGACTCAAGTGCTGTCATTACAACCAAAGGCCTCAAGACAAACATTTGAGCAAACAAATGTAATTATTTGGGCTCCATAAAGGTGTTACGTTACCAAGCTGTAGGCTAAAGACTTAGCACAGCATATCTAAGACTTTTGAATTTTGGCACACTTTTTCTCTATATAATGTTGATATAGTAACTAGTAAATGCTGTAAATTTGGTTATGCTCGCATGTGTGGAAATATTTAAACCACGTGTGTTACAACTTACCACACTTTACCTTGTGCCCCGTACTCCCCCTACCTGCAACGTTGCTTTTTCCTATCACTTATATTGGGCCCTTTTTGCATTTAAATTGGATTATTCTGACTGCTGACGTTGAAAATGATGCATTTCTTGATTGCCGTTTTGACAGTGTCAGCTTGAATATTTTATTCATGTTCGGTAGCCTAATTCCCTTTAATGTAGGCTATTTGCCCCGATTCGATCTGTTAACCTGAGAAATTTATCTAACGTTTGCCTATATAAATTATTTTGTAAACATTATTTTGTTTTAAGGAGTTAAAAATGGCCCTTATCAACCTTGATTTACATATTCCATCACATTATTTTGACAGTTAAAGTTTTGGGTGGGTTTTTGTGAGCTTTTGGGCTGGAAATCGTCCATCCAGTCTGGCAACACTGACCCTCATGCATTCTTACACACTCTGAGGTGAGCACGAGCGCATTTAGAGTGTGTAATGAGAGCCGATTTCGTGTATGAATATAGAAGCCCTTTGACTACAACTACAATCATTTGAATTGTCATAAAATTATCGTACATTATGGTACATTATGGGATTTTTTTCATTATTGATCGTACAGAGGTCAAAATTATCGTACAAATACGATAATTATCGTACGTCTGGCAACACTGTTCAGTAGTCGTAAACCTTTAGCAGCGTGCTAGCAATTTTTACATGAGCCTATAGCATAAATTTTGTTCTGTGATTATGTTTTTTCATGTTTTGTTCTATACCTCAACATTCTGAATCTGTTGTGCACTTTAAAATTATTAGTTGACTTTGTAGTCCTTATGTTGCAGCTTGTTGAGGTGTTGTCAATAACGAAATTTCACAGGCAAAAAGGTTTGTTGTCTATTGATAGCCATGAGTAAAGCACACCTCACAAGTCATTCTACATCCCTGCACATACTGAGTGTTTTGAGAGCTGTCGCTGCATTGAGGTGCCGGTGTGTCACTCATTGTGTTTATTTCTCGAAGCTCTCATGGTTTCAGTGTCAAGGTGTCATGATCACTCATTACAAGTAACGCGAGTTACGTAATCAGATTACTTTTTTCAAGTAACTAGTAAAGTAATGCATTACTTTTTAATTTACAAGAGAATATCTGAGTTACTTTTGATTTTGATTTTGATATTGACTGACAGCTCTCCTGTCCCCATGTTGAGAGAAATCAGATGTTACTGTAGTTCTAAAATAAATATGAATATGCATTAATTCATCTCACTCACAAAAAAAAACACAGATTCAGTATTCCTCAAAATGAATAAAAATAATGCAACTCAGAATATGACACAAACCTGCAATAATTAAATGTTAAACAACACAAATATCCTTTATGTATTTAATCCCATTCTATTAACCAATGTCTTTGCTTCTGACCTTCGATGATCCAGTTCAACCATAATAATAAGCAAAAAGTGTTGAAATGTCTTCTTCTGCATTCTACTGTACGGATGTAAATGTACTTTCCCTTCAGCCTGAGGCTTATTCATTTCACTTTTGGTGTGCAAAGGCTTTTATATTTGCCAAAAATATAACTTTTTTATTTTAAAAACAAACAAGCAAGCCCTGTCCAGATTTAAAAAGTAACGCAAAAGTAACGTAACGCATTACTTTCCATAAAAAGTAACTAAGTACCGTAATTAGTTACTTTTTTATGGAGTTACGCAATATTGTAATGCATTACTTTTAAAAGTAACTTTCCCCAACACTGTTCATGACACCTGTTTAGCTGCGTGTCTGTCTGTGTTTACGATAGGGCTGATGTGCTGACACGTTTTGATTGGGCTGGATATCCAGATAGCCTATAAAGAGAGGAGAACGATTGTTCAGCCAAGAGGACAAGGTAAGAATAGGACAGGCAGGTTATAAATATTAAAGGCAGATTCTTATTTGCAGTTTTCAAAGTACAGATGAAACGGCATAGCAGTGTGGCAAATATTAGAACAGACAGAAAAGAATCTATTTATATCCATGAAAGAAAATAGTGAGCAAGTCAGACTATGATACAATGTGCAAAGAATAACAAATGACATTTGAATGAGTGCTCATGTCCCAAAATGAGATCATATTTTATAGCTGTAAAACAGACATTCACTTTATTCTTTTCCATTGTCTCATAAACACTCTCACACATTGGCAGCTGTAACTTGATCGGTCTGTTTGCTCTTTTCTCCATCATCATTTATGCAGGAAAGACTACATTTAAAAGCCTTTGTGATGTAACTTTATAGGATAATAACAGTATCGTCTGTCTGTTTATACCAGTTGTTTCCCATGTGTTCCTTTTGCCCGTAAAACACCCAAGAGCAAATTAAGAAACGTTCTACTTGCTTTCTAGGATCACTTGATTAGATGTTTATTTGTTTGGCCTCAGTTAGGAAACAGTACCAGACCACTGTTGTCTTGATTCTGGGAAGTTTGGAAATTGGCTTTTGCTTTTTTTTTAGAAAAGTGTGCGGTTACAATCATCTCTTGTCAATGACGTAATGCAGTTGATCACAAAGGATCAAGGTCAAGATAAATGAATAGCCTTCACCCACTCCTGACTATGGAAGCCAATTTCTGGCACATAAAAAAATGCTTTGGTAAATAATAATTATGACTTTTTATGTCATATTCAATCATGAGATAAAAAATTACGAGATACAAAGTCTAATTTGTGAGATACTTATGATACTGTGTGTATGTATGACTTTATGAGAAAAACTCATGCTTTGGTAAATCATAATTATGACACAAAAACCTTTATGTCATAATTATGATGTAGTATGTCATAATTTTGACTTTTAAGTCAT
This sequence comes from Sinocyclocheilus anophthalmus, assembly GCA_018155175.1. Lineage (NCBI taxonomy): Eukaryota > Metazoa > Chordata > Actinopteri > Cypriniformes > Cyprinidae > Sinocyclocheilus > Sinocyclocheilus anophthalmus. The sequence continues at coordinate 159,586 of JADLZN010008147.1, read as the reverse complement.
AATTATAATTTTTATCTCATATTTGACTTAATAATTTTGTCTTTTCATTTCCTTTTTTATGTTATAATATGTTATAATTTTCGTGGAAATGTCATTTATGTCATTTTCCATTTATGATTTGATAGTGTTTCTATGAACATATTTGTCCTCGGTGGATATTCCTTTAAACACTTTTTAAAAAAATATAAAATCTTCAAATCCTTTTATTGCTAGCAATTTACATATCCTAAACACATAATTTTTCACATCACATTTTTGACCAAACTAGCTTGATCATTGAACAATATTTTCATTCAGGCAATCAGCAATATGTGACCACAGGGATTCAACTACTTTTTCAACAAGAGTGCTTTTTGTCTGGTAAACTGTAAGAAAGTAATTAATGTATTTGAAAGCAGCGCCCCCTTGCGAGTGCATGCAGCAAACATTACCGTTTGATGAGTTTTTATGGACGCTATTGACCACATCATGGACAAATTTCATACAGTAAGCAATGAAAGATGAAACTATTTAGTATATCAGGGAAGTTTTATTTCTATTCAAGCACATCAACTATGCAATATCACCAACATGAACAAAGTATGCCCTTCTTAATCATATATAATATTTCCCATGACCAGCATAGGAAACATATATGAAACATATATCCAGAAATATGTAGTTTTCTCTCTCTTAAAGAATAAAGACTCTTTCATTTCAGACTCGGATTACAATAAACAATAATATACTATATAAATTACATTTGGTAGGAAATATAAATATAAATAATTTTCAGTATACACTAATAAATATGAATAAAAGTTGGTTAGGGTGACAGGCTTCCTTTTTCAACAATTCATGCTAATATTTAGCTTCTCTTGTATTAGGCCATATACCAAAAATGCAATAAATATTAAGAGTCTAAAACAGTTTTATGCTATAAATTACATTGGCATGTATATGCAATGTAATGTGATTAAAGAATCAAGTAGTTGTTGGTTTTTGTGAACTAAGCAAATATTTCTGTTGTGTCCCATTATAAAACTACATTCACTAATTACTCATTACCGTCTTCCACTTATACACATCAGCATGATACATAGTGCAAACTGGTAGTTTTGAAGATGTGCAGTCGTGTGACTCTTAAGGGCTTCCATCAACTGAGCGTTTCTTGGCGAAGAGGTGCGTGGGGTCCCTGTTGCGCAGGTTGGGCTGGATCTTGAACATGGGAGGCCAGCGGAAGCTGGTGTGGCCCTCAATCCCAGAAGGCCCAGCGGCAGCAGGTTCAGGTGGACAGGGCTTGTTTTGAAGCAGCTGGAAGAGTGTGGCCATGTCAGGTCCCAGTCTGGCCACCAGCCCGGCTCGCACCACCTCCACGGTGTCTTCATCGCACTCCATCAAGCTCTGCAGAAGTGTGCTGTAGTACCTGCAACACCAAAGTATGATGCATTAGTATGCACTTTTGAGTAAGCTTATTATATAAAGGAATAGTTCATTCAAAATGTAAAATTCTGTTATTATTTAAACAAAAATTGTTGTCTTTCTGAGAAACATAAATTTTATTTATAACCATTGCAGTTCAAAGTTACCATGTTTGCTAATAAGCTATTAAAACACCATAAAGCAGTGTTTCTCAACCAGGGGTCCGTGGACCCCTAGTGGTCCTTGACGTAAGGCCAGGGGGTCTATATAAAGTATGAATTTTTGTATACATTTTGTATATTTTGACATGTTCCCATGAAAGAAAAATCCAATATAGCTGATGATATGTCCTTGATGATATGGTCAACTAACTTGAATTATACTTGACTACATTTGGTCCTCACAAAGACATACATAGATGAGTCAATTTTGTTCTGGGGGTCCTTGAGGATGGTTCTGAATTGGACTGGGGTCCGGTACGCCAAAAGGTTGAGATTCACTGCCATAAAGCACCGTAAAATAAGTTTAACTTAAATTTTGGTCTGTTCCTCACACAGATGTATCATTTGGCACCAGACGACTTAAAATATAGAACACAATATCCACCTTATTTTAAAGCTGTAAATTTGAATGTGACACTGGCTTCTAGTTATTTTAGCTGTACAAAAACAGCCCGTTATGCTTCTTGCTATTGCAAACTATTATTTCTTATCATATATTTTACAATTTTAACGCATTATTTTAATGCACACTGGCTTGAAACAAATAGTTCTTCAACCGTTTACTGCACTTTGTTATTTTCATTAATGAATCGGAAGTCTCTCGCATTCACAGAAAATAGCTTCCTCGCAAAATAAGGTGTATTATTGCATTTATTACCTTATATTGTACAGTATGTTGCATTAGGATTGTTAAAACACCTTATACTTATTTTATCATATTTATTTTAATATTTTGTCACTGTTTATTTTGTTGTGTGTATCGTTGGTTTAAAGCAAAATTGCAAATAAAAAAAAAACTGAACAAATCGTATGGACTTATTTATTTATTGCTATTAACTACCATTGTATAGAAAAGATCTGCATTTTCTTCATTTCATGGAAGAAAAGAGCGAGTACATAATTAAAATGACCGAATTTTAATTTGCGTCTACTATCCCTTTAAGGCTAATATGGACCAATCACGCATGCCAAACAAGTTCTCGCGCTATATATTACCTGTTTGGGAAGTGGCTGGGCACCTGGACCACGTCCCCGATGGCCTCAGGATTGGATCTGGCCACTTCGCAGATGTCAAGCTTCTTGTAGCATTCCTCCTGCACTTCAGCAATCATCTTCTGGAAGGTGGAACAGCGTTTGATGGTCTGGAAGACCTTAGTGGTGATACCGTTGGCGATGCACTTGATGCTTTCTTTCACAAACGTCTTACCCTGGAAAAAACGAATTGGATTTGCATTGCAAAACATACGGAAAGTGAAAAAGGCATAATTTTGATTTACTAAGTAAAGGGTTCTGGTTAATGAGGCTTTGTACCTCTGTATTAAATATCGCAGCAGTGTGGAGGAAGGCGTTGCAGATCTCATGCATGCCGTCAGTGTCGCAGGTCGAGTTCTCCAGACATGCGAAAGTTGCGCAGCCCACCTGCAGAGCTCCGTTCAGACAGCGGGCAACCTCAGCTGGAGGAAGAAGACAACGGTTTTGGGTGGTACTTTTTTTCAAAGAAGTGTAAAAGTGGACATTTCTTCTATACAGGCAGTCCTGAAGCAACCTAAAGTTGCTTAGATCTTCTAATAATTTCTGGACATTTAACCATGCATACTCCTATAAAGAAAAAGAAAAAAGACAGTTCAATAAAGAAAATAATACTTACTGGGGCTGTTGGCAGAGAACCGTGCTCGTCTAGGTTGTGCAGGTTCTTGATCTGTTCCAAATGCAGATGCAGCCAAAACGAGGAGTAAAACAAATCCGCTTTTCAGGAGCATGTCTGCACTTAGAACCAAACCTAGGATTCAGAACACGAGCTGTTTTGCCGATTCTGTGGGTTTGTGTTTCAGGTTGATGATGGCCTCAGCTTTATACAGATCTTCAGCTGAGCTTGACGGCTCATAAATCCCCACAATCACCAATCAGACCGCAGGATCCGAAAGCTCAAACTTTCCATCTCTTCATAAATATTCATGGGCGGATGATTAATGCAGACCTACCTGCTATGATTTTAGCTCCAGTAAGACGTGCAGTTTTTGAGTGCTGTCATCTATGGTGAAGATCAAAAAGCATTTAGATACTTAAAATTGTATTTATTCCAAATACTGTAAAGTTGCATCTTGCACTCTTAAAAATAAAGGTTCCAAAAGACAATGTTTGCAGCAATATCATTTTGGGTTTCCCAAACAACCTTTAGGTGAGAAGTTCTTAAAATAACCCTTTTTTTTGTAAAGGCTGGGATATAGGCTACTACACGATTTTTGCCCCGATTTTCCGCCGTTTTTCTGTCTGGAGAAGTTGACGCTATAGATGCCAAAAGTCAGAGCCAATCTGCAGATTTGAGTTGATAGATTTCATAGAAAATCGTGTAGTGTATGATGGTCACAGACTCTGATTTTTTTAGCTTCAGACTATGATTCCATCCAGTCGGAGGAGATCAGACATGTTTGATATTTTCAGCTGATTTTAGCAAACGCATATTTTTTTCATTTGTCACGCATCTCCTAGCAACAAGTCGCATGTTTCTGCGTGAGTTTGTTGTGATCGGAACAACTTTAAAGTCTGGTAGTGTGTGATCCTCAATCGTTTAGTGTATGATGGCCAGTTTTCCTCTGTGACTACACTCTTAAAAATAAAGGTGCTTCAAAAGGTTCTTCAAGCGATGCCATTGAAGAACCATTTTTGGTTCCACAAAGAACCATTCAGTCAAAGGTTCTTTAAAGAACCATCTCTTTCTTGCGTTTTTGTAAACTGAAGAACCTTATTTCACCACAAAGAACCTTTTGTGAAACAGAAAGGTTCTTCAGATGTTAAAGGTTCTTTATGGAACCATTTAGACAAAAAGGTTCTTCTATGGCATCGTGAAGCACCTTTATTTTTAAGAGTGTATGAGGCCCAGTGTTTTAAAATCTGTTCAGATTTTAAAAGTCGTGAAGTATTCCAGCTTTTAGTGTGAAGATCTGAAGCACCTTCTTACACAAAAAAAACCTTTTATGCAACGGAAAGATTCCATTTATGTTAAAGGCTCTTCATTTATTTACTTTTAAGAGTGTAGCAAATCTAAACCGTCAAACCAACTATTATTAAAAAAAATTCAGATTTCTTATGATTCTAAATGATGTTTGGTTTACATTTTCAACTTGAGGACTTGTTATAGAAATGATATTCCCCTGCAGGCAGGTCACTCTCAATGGCTTCTTTGTTGAAAACAACTACAGTATGTTTGGTTTGGATTTCATATCACTGTGATTTTGTTTATGCACATCTCTCTTGTTCGCTTTTGGCTGCAGTACTAAAAGTTTCAGGGAGTTTTGTTGACACCTGGCACAGATAATTGTGCTAAAGGTATACGAGCGGTTTTTTACAAAGTCAAAGGACTTCATGAAAACAGACAAATGTAGCTTGTCAGAACTGGTCATGTAGTTGATTAAACACCTGTTCCCACCGTTTGCAGTGCTGGGTCTGACGGAGAAGCGTTTATCAGTGTCTAATCAGTGGATGTTGGAAAGGCTTTAGAGGAAGTGATGTTTTCCATGATGAATTTCATTAGCCTCAAGAAATTTCCTCCCCTAAAGGGTTAATTACACTGATAATGATCAAAGCGCTCACTGGTTTTGAAGGGGGCTGGAGACGTAGCTATTTTGGTTTTATTACCTTTGTTCACACAGACGTCTGTCTGTTACTACTGAAGTAGTGCAGGAAAGACACACCCACATCTTTACTGAATAACATGAATGAGTAGTCTAAAGAATAAATTCACACACACCTTAGGCCTTTAATTTTCCAGTTCTCCAGTGATTCTCAAGACTACACTCTTAAAAATAAAGGTGCTTCACGATGCCATAGAAGAACCTTTTTGTCTAAATGGTTCCATAAAGAACCTTTAACATCTGAGGAACCTTTCTGTTTCACAAAATGTTCTTTGTGGCGAAAGAAGGTTCTTCAGATTACAAAAAGGTAAGAAAGAGATGGTTCTTTAAAGAACCTTTGACTGAATGGTTCTTTGTGGAACCAAAAATGGTTCTTCTATGGCATCGCTTGAAGAACCTTTACTTTTTTTTTTTTTTTTGGTTTTTTTTTTTTTTTTTTATTTGAAAGCACCTTTATTTTTAAGAGTGTACGTGGAAATGCTGATCAATCATTTGTCCTTCATGTGACATTGAAGTAATATTTTCCTGACTTTTAGTCAACTTACCTGAGACATTTAGGAGAAAACGCTCAAATGTGATTATAACATCACCTGCAGCAGGTATGAAGTTTTTAGATGTTGTTTTTTATTTTCATTTTTAAGCAGAAAATGTAAATGTTTGTAGCACAACAGCAATAAATTCAACCTGAGAATGCATCACCATTCAGTTTCCAAAAATGAGGAAGGAAAATATTCATAAAAGAAAGTATGCTCCAAAAGTCTTGAGATGATTTTGGAATCTGCGGATATTTCCCCCCCCCCCCAATTAAACCGGGAAATGAAACAGAAAGTTTTAGGATTTAGAAAAGTAAAAAGGAAAGTTATGATGCATAAATTAATAAATGAATGAACGAATAAATGTATAAATATAAACATAAATGTAATGTACTATAAAAATATGTAATATATAAAATAGATGATTTTTTAAAATTATTTTTTTATGTCACTAATCAAATATAAGAAATTTAGTGACATTTAACATGTGAACAACTTTTTTTCTTTGAAGCACAAGAAGCTCCGTTGAATATGATGGATCATCACTGCTGTCATAATAAAAATAGTAATAATTGATCAATAATAATAATAAGGGTTTAAAGGCCTAACAAACAGTAAAAAAAGTGGAGATTATAATACACATTTTCCAATTCAGTTCTTAACTGATTGCCATGCTGATATTATTTAATAACGACCAATTTTATATGAACTTAGAAAAAGTGTAAAGCATTTAAGTCTCAGACTTTTAGACTTCATTGATGGCTTTAAATATATATGATCATCAACACAAAGCAACAAACACACATCATGACACTGCAGGCTTATCTATTAAAACTGAATGTTCATTCCATTATTATTTCATACAAGAGTTTGAAGTGAGTGTACAGAAGGAGTGCATCCGACTGAAGGCGGTGGAAAATGCAGATGTTTTAGGATTAAGTAGATCAGAAGTAGTTATGAAGCTTGAGGAGGTGTCAAATATAGGCTAATTATTCTCATCAGCGTTTGTGTGGTGCGGTCAGATGGCGCTGCCTACATGCGGAAGACAAAGCAAGGAACACCGGGAATGTCACGAATCCGAAACCTCCAGCCGTCGCGCCTATCTGCGCATTCAGTCGGTGTATTTTACTCAAATGAGCTCAAGAACAAGGGCTTGGGCTGGTAACATGGGTTAGCTAAAGTCTGGTTGCGGTAAACTACGGTAAAATAATTCTGTATCTTCCGCGTCTCCGCCGGGAAAATGAAGCGTATGCCCGGTTCGCTTCAGGTGCACGCCGCATCCAACGGGCATTTTATTACCATTATCTTCATCTCTAAGATCACAAACGACTGCCAACCCGATGCATCCCTTCAGTTCGCTTCGGTAAGGTTTTGCGCGTTTATAAATGCATGTGCTTTTGTGTAGGCTACATTAATTGCCCTCTTGAGCAGGACATTACGGCCGCGAGGGGTATTACATAAGTTCAGGGTTAAGGCTGTGTCTTAAAACCTAGTGAGCTGCCTATCTAGACAGTATTGGTCGGCACCGTATTTTTTTTCCAGCGCATTCTGAGCATGCTGACGTCGTACTTGACTCTGATTGGTCAGTAGCGACGCTTTGGCGTGTAATTCCTTTTCTCGCCAAACTGGACACTTCGCCATTGTCCATAGCAACATAACAGCACTACTTTTATTTTTATCTTAACTTTTGAGAGATATTTAGAGAGGCAGTCCCCAGTTAAAGCAGAAAAAAACATTGTTATAAGAGTTTTAAGTTATCGTAAAAAATTTCGCTAATAGTCGAAAAGAAAACGTAATCTTTTCTGTGCAGAGTAATAATAATATTTAATTGTGTTGCTGTGATGTAATGGACTACTTTTTGTTGGAAGCGTAATGATTCTTAAAATTATCGCTGAACTGGATATTTCGCTGTTGTCCATAGCAACATTGGTGCTACTTTTATTTTGCTTGTATCTTTTGAGAGATATTTAAAATGGTAGTCCTCAGTTAAAGCAGACAAAAATATCGTTATAAGAGCTTTGAGTTGTTGCCATTTTTTTAATATAAAAAAGTACAATTTTCTATTTTTGAATTCATTTTGTTGCTGCGATGTAAATGGACTATGCAGCAGAAGCTTAAAGATACTTAAAATGGACTCTAACCCGGATATTTCGCTGTTGTCCATCGCAACATAACAGCACTGCTTTTATTTTTATCGTAACTTTTGAGAGATATTTAGCAAACTGAGCAAAAATTGCTTTAAAGGGGTCATATGATGCTTTTTTAAAGATCATTATTTTGTGTATTTGGTGTAACAGAATATGTTGACATGCTTTAATGTTCAGAAAACACATTATTTTTCAAATCCTGTACAATTATTTGTAGGTCCTCTATGCCCCGCCTCTCTCAAACGCTAGTTTTCTACAAAGTACCTCATTCCGACAAGCGCAGTCTGCTCTGATTTGCCACCTGACCCAATGCATTGTGATTGGCCGAACAACGCAAGCACTCGTCGGAAATGTAACGCCCCTTAACATAATCGCGAGCTTCATCTTTCAAAATAAATGTAAAGACAGAGCCTGAAAGGGGAACAGAGTCGCGTGACAGACACAGTGATGAAGCTGGTATGTGTTTGCAGTACACAAGCCACGGTTAAGACAGCTGACTCCACTGTGATGTGACCCCCTCTCTCTCTCGCTCTTTCGCGCTCTCTCGCTCTCTCTCACGTGCTCTCTCTCTCGTGCTCTCTCTCTATCGCGCTCTCTGCGCGCTCTCTCTCTCTCTCACCGCTCTGCACGCTCTCTATCTCTCTCTCGCTCGCTGCGCAACTCTCTCTCGCTCTCTCTCTCTTGCTCCTCTCGCGCTCTCTCTTGCTCGCGCACACACATTTGAACAGTCAATAGCAAATACTTAAAATAATAACAAAACAGTAGTTGATTCAGAAGCGGCAGATTGTCATAGTAAAGTCAGAATTTCCTCCTCTCCTAGGTTCACGAAACGGGTGTCCATAAAATGCATTGCTGTTCTGTTGTTAGTAATCTTAAAGATTCCTAAATGCATCTACTCTGGAATGGCCAAATAAAGTGCTTTTGCTTTCGCCCTAGAAACACACAGCGTCTCCCTGAAATGACTGCTTCAACACTAACTGCGGTTACTAAAACCACACCTTCTTTCTTTGCATGAACATTTAGGCAGCGTTATGCAAATCTTCCCACACAGTGAGGTGAGATATGTGGTGGTGTGTTAGAACGAGCCGTTTTAGGTGGGTGTGGCAGAGTCTTAACTTTGATCAAGAGTATTTCTTTGGTTTTGAGACTTTAGTCTTTCAGGGATCTTATCTATGCCACAATCAGCTTGTCAAACACTCCAAAGAGAAAGGAAACTTGAAAATGGCATCATATGACCCCTTTAACAATTATAATGGAATAGGGCAAAATACTGCATTGCAACTTATTGTTATATCACAAATTTGTATTGCCATTTTGTTATGAATTCTATTATCATTTTGTATCTGGGATGTTATCATATATCTCAATAATCAATCTTTTGATTAATACCCATCTTGCTTGCACGTTGAATATGAGGACATGAAAACTATATTTTTTACAAATATCATTTACAGTATTCTTGATTGTGCAAAGAATTAATTCTCTTAAAGGGTTAGTTCACCCAAAAAGGAAATTAGCCTGTGTTTTTACTCAACCCTCAAAGCATCCTAGGGGTATGTGACTTTCTTCTTTCAGACGAATTCCATCTGAGTTATATAAAAAATTGTCATGGCTCCTCCAAGCCTTTCAATGGGGGTAAGCGGGTGTTTGTTTTCAACAGTTCAGAAGACGTGAAATAAGTGCACGCATCTGTAATAAAACATCCCTCACAAGGCTCCTGGGGGTGAATAAAGGCCTGTAGCGAATCCATGCATTTTTGTAAGATAAATATCCATATTTCAAACGTAATAAACACTTTTCTCCTTCGGACTGCTAGAAGAAGCCGTTCTGGCGGATGACGTAAGATGTCGATGTTGCGTGATTAGTGACGAACGCGGAAACAAAACAAAACTCCATTCACGAATTGAAGGATTTATAAAGATTTATAAAGAAAAATGTCTGAAGATTTCGATATAAGCCAAGAGGAGACTGGCTTTCTTTGCTAAAGTAAGGAAAGTTTGTTTCCTTTGCTCCTGCATTTCTCAGAGGCACGCCAACGTCCTACGTCATCCGTCTGCATGCCTTCCATGTACCACAGTCAGCGGAAGTGAGAAAAAAGTAGGGATGTAACGATTCGCTCAACTCACGATTTGATTCACAATTTTGATTTCACAATTTGATTTTCTCATGATTTTTTTTAACAAAATGAGATTTAAGAAAAATTATAAATTAAATGTGTCCTTTTATTATTGCTTGGAAAAAATTCTTGTGAAACTGAAAATATAACACACTATAATATATAATATAGCACTTCCATATTATTGTCTTTTGTTGGTTTTTGATGGCCTTCATTGTCCTCATTTGTAAGTCGCTTTGGATATAAGCGTCTGCTAAATAACAAAATTTAGATATAATGTTAATGTAAATAACAAAACTAAATTAACCTTTTAAAACAAGCCCCAAATCAAATAAATAAGTAGCACAAATAAAATAAATCTCTTCATATAAAAAAAATAATGCTTTGTCTGTGCTCTTTCCATTTAAAATTAGAACCACTGCATTTTAATCATGATCCAAAACAAAGATGCTGCATACATGCAACATGAGCAGGTTTAATCTAAATTGATTGTATACATTCGAAATTTGAAGCAAAAACAGAATGTTTGACTTCAGTTTTGTGAAACTATACATAAAAAAAATTATCTGCATGAAACAAATACAGCAGAAGCTCTGAATGAGACGCAGACTCACTCTCTGCCAGCAGGTGGCGCTTTAAGCGTTCCTTGGTTTCCGCTATAAATAAATAAGTGAAAAAAAGTGTTTTAAAATAGGATATTTATCTACAAAAATGCTTGATTACGCTACAGGACCCCATTTGTAAGGCTTGGAGGGGCCAGGCCAATTTTTTATATAACTCCGACTGGATGCGTCTGAAAGAAGAAAGTCATATACAACTAAGATGGTTTGAGGGTGAGTAAATCATGGTGTAATTTTTGGGTGAACACCTTTAAATTTGACAATTTTTTGAATTATTATAATTTTTTTATCCTTTGATTTTAGGTCCCAGTTTACAGATACTGACATGGACTATGAGAGGCCTAATGTCGAGACCATTAAATGTGTGGTGGTGGGGGACAATGCTGTGGGCAAAACGCGTCTGATCTGTGCTCGCGCTTGTAACGCCACTCTTACACAGTACCAGCTACTAGCCACGCATGTGCCCACTGTCTGGGCCATTGACCAGTATAGAGTCTGTCAAGAGGTCTGTGTTTTTATCTTTCCACTCCTGACACTTCAGAAGCATAAGATAAGTATTGTAACTCCAATCCAGTTCCAACTTAAATCCAATTCTCTTCTGGTTTTGAAGGTTCTGGAACGTTCCAGAGATGTCGTGGATGATGTGAGCGTGTCTCTTCGATTATGGGACACCTTCGGCGACCACCACAAAGACCGCCGCTTCGCTTATGGCAGGTGTGTTTGTGGACCACATCTTTCTTAAGACTTACGCTCAGTGTTTTCTTGAATGCTTTGTCTTGTGTCTGGACACTAGGTCAGATGTGGTGGTCCTGTGCTTCTCCATCGCCAACCCCAATTCTCTGTTTCATGTGAAGACCATGTGGTACCCGGAGATCAAGCACTTCTGCCCTCGTGCCCCGGTCATCTTGGTGGGCTGCCAGTTAGACCTGCGTTACGCCGACCTGGATGCTGTTAATAGGGCACGGAGACCTCTTGCCAGGTGAACTGTCAAATTTTTGATCTGAGATTTAAAGACCCCTTGACCCCAGATTCATGTAATTTAGTGGATACACTTATTTAAATGTATAGTCATTATTTTTCTGGAAAACAGACCTAAAATGTACAAATATTTAATAAAAATAACATCTTTAAAAATTAATTTATTTTGGGGCATCAAATGTTCAGCGGGAATACAGATTTGTTGAAACAGTTAAGGCGCAGTGATGAATATAAAGTTCAAAAGAACAACTTTAATTTGAAACATATATCTTAGAAACATTTTAAATGTCATTTATCTCACTTTTGATCCAGGCAATGCCTCTCTTATGAATAATACGTAGTAATTTAAAAATACTAGTAATGCACACAGCAAATCAATAACAATGATATCGGTTTATATTACATACCACCTGTCTCTTCAATTGTAAATATAAAATAGAAATATAAAAATTATAAATATACTTTTAACAATATTATAAATATTAAAAAATGTCTCTATATTAGTATCACCTGCTTCTGGCTAAAAATAGCAAGAAATAAGTCTTGGTCTGTCAGTATATTTGACTTGTTTCATTTCAGACTATTTGATTGGATCTTCAGTGTGAATTAAACATCATGTGTTGGACATGAGACCAAACATGTAACATTCACATACAAGATATTGTAGTACATCCTTTTTGTTGACATTTCTCCATAAACCCACCTTACAGACCCATCAAAGCGAATGAGATTCTTTCTCCTGAGAAGGGTCGTGAGGTGGCCAAAGAGTTGGGGGTGCCATACTACGAGACCAGCGTGGTGGCTCAGTTTGGAGTGAAGGATGTGTTTGACAATGCCATCCGCGCAGCTCTCATCTCACGGCGCCACCTGCAGTTCTGGAAGTCTCACTTGCGTGACGTCCATCGGCCCCTTTTGCAGGCGCCTTTTCTGCCTCCCAAACCTCCTCCACCCGTTATAGTCATCCCGCCGCCCCCTTGCACCACCGATGAGCACCAGGGCCGGCTGCTGGAGGAGCCGCTGTGTGCTGATGTGGTTCTGGTCCTCCAGGAGAACCAGCGAGTCTTTGCTCATAAGGTCTACCTCGCCACGGCCTCCTCGAAATTCTACGACCTTTTCCTCCAGGATGTGAAGGCCGAGGCTGACTGTAAGCAACCCACGGGACGGGAGCCTCCTGCGCGGGCGGCCAGCTTTGACATGTGTGAGAGCAGTGATGAAGAAAGAAGGGTCAACCTCAGTGCCTGCATCAGTGACGGGACCCTGATCGGTGCAGACTCTGATGGGATCCTTGAGGGCGGATGCGGGGGGCGGCTTTTGTCGTCTTTGGGTCGGGCTTTCGTCAGCATCAGGAGAGAAATGGTCCAGGACCCCGTCACGTTCATCTCCCGGCCGATGATGGTGGTGGACATGGACCCCTCTGTGCTGCTTGGGCCGTTTCGTGTGGTCATGCGTTACCTTTACACGGGACAGCTGGACGAACACGAGAAGGACCTGATGCACATCGCACACATCGCTGAGCTGCTGGAGGTGTTCGACTTGCGCATGATGGTCGCCAACATCCTCAACAATGAGGCCTTCATGAATCAGGAGATCACGAAGGCTTTCCATGTGCGACAGACCAATCGGGTGAAGGAATGCCTGGCCAAAGGAACTTTCTCAGGTTAAATTTTGTCACAAAGATTCTAATGTTTGGCCCTATCAAATCTGTTTCAGTTTTTCCCAAATTCCATTTTTCAGTTGTAATTTTTCTGGATTGGTTTTTTTTTCTATGTAAAATTTTCTAGACTCTGTTTTAAAGGTTAAATTGTAGTAATCAAAAAGCATGTCTAATTAATTGAAATAATAAAACTTATACAATTTAATGTAACAAAATGTAAACTTTTAGGGCCCTATGAAATTTTCCCCAAATTCCGTTAGATTTTTCCCAAAGCCAGTATTTTCAGTCTTAAAATTTTTCTAGATTCCGTTTTAATGTTTTCTTATATTAAAATAAAAAGTATGTCGAATCAATTGAATTTATACCAATTTTAAAAAGTTCATTAAAAGATACCATAATAGGGCACTATGATTTACCCCCTCCCCCCAGAATAATGTTTTTTGGATTTATGATTTAATGCAATTTTGTTATCAAACACCGTGTTAATCATATGATAGCATGAACTATTAACAATTTAATTAATGTTTTCATATGTGATCAGATGAAAGTTTAACAATTCCTTTTATTTTTTGTCAGCTGTGATGTTTTGTAGATGAAACTGTGGCAGAACTCGCAGTCTTTTGGACTTTAATATTCACAGACACTTGTCCATATCATGTTTTAATGAAGTATACAGACCTTCCTTTGACTTATTCATCCCAAATTTGCCAGATCACATATTCCATACTGTAAAAAAAACATTTTGTGACTGGATTCCGCAATTCTGTCCACGTTTCATTATCTTCCATCTTGCAGAAATCATAGGGTCCTACTAATACTATCTGTTTTGCTGCAATAAAGATTTCTTTCTTTATATCCCAGATGTGGTGTTTAAACTGGATGATGGTCCCATTCAGGCCCATAAACCCCTGCTCATCTCCAGCTGTGATTGGATGGCAGCCATGTTTGGTGGGCCTTTTGTTGAGAGCTGTACTAAAGAGGTGACTACTGCATTTTATGGATGTGACCCATTGATGTGCAGCATTTGTAAACATCACTTTGTCAAAAAGAACATTTGGTAAATCGTGTATTTCCACTTGTCCTTTCAGCCTCTGGGAAATTTCAAACAATATTACACTTGATCCGTAGTAGTGTCCAGAATATTATCTTCAAAGACATCTTTGTTGACTGTTGATTTATGTCTTTTTTTGCATGGTATAAGAGTCTCATGACTTGATGTGGTTCCACAGGTATTGTTCCCAAACACGACCCGTAGTAGTATGCAGGCGGTGCTGGAATATCTTTACACGGGACGCTTCTGCTCCAGACCTGACCTGGATGCCATGGAGCTCATTATCCTGGCTAATCGCCTCTGCCTGCCTCACCTGGTCGCCCTCACAGGTAGGATGGTTGATTATTATGCCAATAATGAATATAAGAATCATCAAGGATTGGTTTATAACTAAGTTAGTTATTAAAGATGTTTAATTAAACCAAGTTTTATGGGGTTTTATTTATAGAATAATTATATCTATATATATATATATATATATATAGGATGGACTATCTGTGGAATCTATTTTAAAATGTATTTAAATTCCTGTGATGCAAAGATGAATTTTCAGCATCAGTCTTCAGTGTCACACGATCCTTCAAAAATCATTCTAATATACTGATTTGGTGCTCAAGAAACATTTTTTATTGTTATCAGTGTTGAAAAAAGTTGTGCTGCTTAATATTTTTGTTTTCAAAGTTCTTTGATGAAAATAAAGTTCAAAAGAACAGCATTTATTCAAAAGAGAAATCTTTAGTGATAATGTAAAAGTCTTTACTGTCACTTTAGGTCAATTTAATGCATTCTTGCTAAATAAACATTTTAATTTTGTAGTTGTAAGTTTTTAACAGCAGTGTAAATATTAGGATTTTTTGCTTCCATACTAACATGGACAAAAATATGCGGTAAGTGCCCCTATTATGCCTTTTCGAATATTACCTTCCATGCAGTCTGTCATGTAGCTGTATGTGAACATAAAATATCTGCAAAGTTGTGAAGCCGACAGCGCATGATAAATAAAGTTATTGTCTATCAAAAAAAAGAGTCGGCTGGCAATCGCCTAAACGAGTCGTCAGGAATTCGAATCTTATTCTGTTACGGCTCTACGTCATGAATTAACACATTTGCAAAATGTCTGCCCACGTTCTACGTCGCCAACTTGCCCGCCCACAAACAGTAAAATTTCCGTGTGGTTAACATCATGTCAGAAGACGCTGTATCCTACGCTGTGAGAGTAAATTTGTTTTAACACATCTTATAATGACCACAAACTTGTTAACACTTGACACCTATCACTGAGAAACGTCCTGCTCCAGTCATGCTTGAGAATCAGTCTATTGTCGATCAGCCAATTCAACCGTTTCATCATCAGACTCCGGCTCGAATTGGTAAGGTACAATTCCATCTTTTCTATGTATTGACAAGTCTCCAGGGCTGTCATTCCATCATGGCGTTTCATTTCCGACACGCGCTGTACGCGGTAGACCAATCCAGAGCCAATCTCTCTACGGCTCTGGGCCAATCACAAAGGACTGTGCCATCTGACCAATCACAGCACGCATAAAAGTGAAAGGAAAGGAGGGGCTTAGAGAGACTGATTCTTTGAACTGCTTCGCACAAGTCGTTTACAAATCATTCAGAAATGAGGTAAGTTTTTTTGAGAAAACGAACGTGTTTTTTGACGTTGCATGCATGTAAACCTGTTTTAGGAGACTCATAAAACCGTATTAGCAACCTTAAAAATGGCATAATAGGGGCACTTTAAATGAATAATGATCAGAATTCAAATTCATTGAAAAGAGCAGCATGAGCATTGTGCTAAACTTCTCCGTTTGAGTTGCACTGACAAAAAAAAATCATTTTTGGGTGACCTAACTGTTTAATTGTGTTTTGCTGCAGAACTCCATACTGTGACTGTTCTGAAGGAGGCTGCCGCCATGGGCACGGACATTGACGGAGATGTGCTGGTATATCTGGAGATGGCTCAGGTAAAACTGCATGTGAAAACCACCACAAACTCCTCCTGCAGTAAATGTAGCATGTATAAGTTGAAGAGCATAGGCTGTTTAAGTGAAGTTTTCAAGTTCGCATTTCCTTTATCAATTAACCCGGCAAGAGCTGAGACAATGTTGTACTGAATTTACTTGTAACAATCACAGGTATTTTAGATTTGTTGTGTTTGCTAAATAAGAAACTGCATGAGGAAATAATAGGTTTCTTGCAAACGTTGCAGTAACCCGTGTCCTGCTCTGGGATTTAGTGTGAAGTCAGACACATTTTTGCAGCATTCCTGTGACAGTTCACGTGGTTCTTTCAGTCATGCCTGACTGGTCAAGCTGAGTCACTTACTTTACTAAAGACTCTCAGAAACGCTGAGCATTTCACCACCAAGGAGCTCTCTGCCATAAACTCTAGAGATTCTGTAGATGACTCTGCTGATGTAATAATGAAACTAAATGGAAGGATTTATAAAATGCATTCAACAGTGCTTGAGTTCCATGGTTGAACTGGTATAGACTGACTGTGGAAAATGAGCTAGCTCGCACTAATGTGCCGTTTATTGAAACAAACTGAAATATTTATCACATTGCTCACTTGTTCAGTGAACAGGACATAAAGAAACAAAATGAAAAGTTCATAACACCTCCGTAATATTACATTGAAATGTAATTTGTGCATCATGGCACTACTATTTTGGTTACAAGACATAAGAAAACTAGGAACTTTGACGTTTCGCAGAAGAAGGTGCACTACTATTCAAAAGATTGAGGTTTATTCAGCAAGGATGCATTAAATTGATCAAAAGTGCAATAAAGACATTTATGTTATGAAAGATTTCTATTTAATAAATGCTGTTCATTTGAACTTTCTATTTATCAAAAAATCCTGAAGAAATAAAAATGTATCGCAGCATGTGACACTGAAGACTGAAGTAATGATGCTGAAAATTAAACTTTGCAATTACATTTTAACATACAGTATATTCAAATAGAAAACCGCTATTTAAATTGTAATAACATTTCACTGTTTTTACAGTATTTTGATCAAATAAATGCAGCTTTGGTGAGCTTAAGACTTCTTTCAAATACATTTTAAAAAATTGTACCGACCCCAAACTTTTGAACGATAAAGTCTGTGTTTTTGAAACGACATGAGGGTGAATAAATGAGGATTGTTGTTGTCATGTGGTTCCAGTTCCACTGTGCCTACCAGCTCACCGATTGGTGCCTTCACCACATCTGCACCAACTACAACAACGTCTGCCGCAAATTCCCCAGAGACATGGGGCCCAAGTCAGCAGGTAGTACATCAAAAGTTTCTTTTGTTTTTATTTTTTTAAATATGTCTATGTAGTTTTGTATTACAGTTTTCGTAGATCTTAGTTACAAAGTTAGACTAAATGAAAATGTTGCATGGTGATAGATTGAAATAAAAAAGAAGTTTCCAATTTTAAATATATTTAAAATATTTCATTTCAAGAAACAAAAATGTTTTTTTTACTGTTTGTTTACTACAATAACCCTGTTGGATGCATGTTCATTTGCATTTTCAGGGAACCAAGAATACTTTGAGAAGCACCGCTGGCCTCCGGTCTGGTATCTGAAGGAGGACGACCACTACCAGAGAGCTCGGAAAGAGCGGGAAAAGGAGGACTATCTCTCCCAAAAACGGCAAAACAAGCGTAAATGGGTGCTGTGGAATCTTCCGCCCTCCCCTTCGAACCCCTCTTCATCTTCTTCATCATCCTCGTCCTCGGGCTCCTCTGCTATCATCTGAAGAGACGAGGGTGAAACCTTAGAGATGGAGAACCTGTAAGGTGCAGTGAACACATCCACCAATTTTTCTGCTTTTTCTGGTTTCAGATCAACTTCGCATCCGTCGTGCTTTGAAGTTCTTGGTGCCTGAAGTCCTGCACTTGGAAGTGTACAGGCATCACATACGACATGGCCGGCAAGCAGGTCTAGATGTAAACTGTTTACCGAATGTGACTGTAGTCGGTCTGTTTTTAAAGGGTTAGTTCACCCAAAAATAAAAATTAGCCCACAAATTACTCACCCTGAAGTCATCCTAGGTGTATATGACTTTCTTCCTTCAGACGAATCCAGTCGGCGTTATATAAAAAATTGTCTTTGATCTTTCAAGGTGTTTCATGGCACTCAGCGGGTGTTGCATGTATCCGTCCAAAAGAAGTTAAATAAAAATCGCCCATCCATAAAAAAAAGTGTCTCACATGGCTCCAAGGGGTGAACAAAGGCATATGTAAGCGAATCGATGCGTTTTTGTAAGAAAAAAGTCCTCTGCGCGGGGCATGCGCAAAGCTGAACTCATACGTCATCCGTCTGGAGCTGCTTCCATTTACAACTGTTGGAGCAAGCTACATTAAAGTGATTATTATGTTTTGAATATGGATATTTTTCTTACAAAAACGCATCGATTCGCTACAGAAGGCCTTTGTTCACCCCCCAGAGCCGTGTGAGACACTTTTTTTTATGGAGGGCGGATTTTGATTAAATTACTTGGACGGATAAATGAACACCCGAACGAGTGCCATGAAACAGCTTGTGAAGTAAAGACCATGTAATATAATCGACGGTTGGTTGAAAGAAGAAAGTCATAACCTAACCGATGACTTGAGGGTGAGTAATTTGTGGGCTAATTTTCATTTTTGGGTGAACTAACCCTTTAAGTAAAACAGGTAGGCATCTTAAAACAATGAAGAAACCTTGCTGTGATTTTGTGATGTAGATCAGTGGCTCTCAACTGATTTCGCTTCACAACATTAGACATCAAATAGCAAGTCAAAAATAGCTTATCATGAAAAATGTATTGAATTGAACAGCATGTGGTTGTATATTATTTCTATACTACGATAGTATTCATTAACATTTTGATTCAGCCTTAACATTTTTATTTGAGTAAATTTGTGTTTTTTGCCTTTTTTGATATTTAAAAAAATATTTTTAGATTCAATTTATCTTTTAGTTTGTTTCAGTAAGTTTTCAAGGCAACATTTCTACATTTTACCTTTACCTAAGTTTTTCATGTGATTTTTATATTAGCTTTTTTCGGTTACCAAAAAACAATTTTTAATAGTTTTAGTTGACAATAACAACACTGGTTTGGACATAAGTTTGACATCAAAAGAGATTTCTAATATATTTACAATATTAATATTTCAGATATTTTACTACGCTAAATGTTTAGTTAATACATTTTTTCCCCCCCTGATCCACTAATTGAGAACTACTGATCTAAAACCATTTAGCCTCAAAAGCAGAACTGTGGAAAAACTGAAGAGTCACCCAAAGAACAAAACTAAACCAGTTTGTACAGATCGCTGTGCATTTTTAGCCTATAATAATATTCTTGATTTTTAGCATTGTACCTACAATGACTCTTTGTGATTCATCCCCTGAATCATATCATATATTCTCCTGATTATAACAGGCATGACTGTCAGGTGATCACTAGACTCTAGTGCTTAAATTATATCAGAAAATGTGAGTAATTGTGCCTAGTCATGTTATTCAGAGCCGTCATGTGAGATTCTGCTGGCAGAGTCTTTCTGTGTGAAATCCTCACTAGATGGTCATCAAGTGTATATTTTTCACTACAGCGTAGTTTAGATATTGAATCGAGTAGCAAAACATTGACACATTTAGTGAAGGCAGAACCTTTCTTGAATTCCATGCGAAAGAAGGGATAGTTCATGCAAAAGTGAACATTTTGTCATCATTTACTCTACATCATGCACTTCTAGTCCTTTGACTTTCTTCGGGGATGATCATGCGCAAAATAAACACTTTTATTCCACAGCAGGAGGAAAATGAACAGGGCTACATGACGTGAAGGTGAGTAAATGATGACAATGTATTTTTGAGTGCATTATCAGTTTAAATGCCTGTTTGTTTTTTGTGAGGATCTGCATCTTCTGCTAATTCAGTGCTGCTCCATTAGTCTTAACTGTCTTTTAGTCTTGATACTTGATATATATCACACAATCAACTGTCGATCTGTAGAACAAAACTAATGAAATTAAATGCTTATCAATATTTACATTTAATAGCAAAAATGACTTGTTTTGCTTAATAAACGTTTGATTTAAAACTCTTTCTGCTTTGGTTTTTATACACCTTGCAGTGGACCATTTTTCCACAAATATATATATACAGTGGGGAAAAAAAAAGTATTTAGTCAGCCACCAAATGTGCAAGTTCTCACTTAAATAAGCTGAGAAGAGGCCTGTAATTTTACTCAAAGGTCTACCTAAATAATGAGAGACAAAATGAGAAAAAAAAAAATCCAGAAAATCACATTGTAGGATTTTTAAAGAATTTATTTGCAAATTATGGTGGAAAATAAGTATTTGGTCAATAACAAAATTTCATCTCAATACTTTGTTATATACCCTTGTTGGCAATGACAGAGGTCAAACGATTTCTGTAAGTCTTCACAAGGTTTTCACACAATGTTGCTGGTATTTTGGCCCATTCCTCCATGCAGATCTCCTATAGAGCAGTAACATTTTGGGGCTGTCACTGGGCAACACATTTTCAACTCCCTCCAAAGATTTTCTATGGGGTTGAGATCTGGGGACTGGCTAGGCCACTCCAGGACCTTGAAATGCTTCTTACGAAGCCAATCTTTCGTTGCCCGGGCGGTGTGTTTGGGAACATTGTCATGCTGAAAGACCCAGCCACGTTTTATCTTCAAAGCCGTTGCTGATGGAAGGAGGTTTTCACTCAACGATTTACAGATAACGCATGGCCATCATTTTTGTTACAGGGTCAGCGTCCTGGGTCCCTTTGCAGCAAATAAACGACAGCCCCAATGCATGAGTTTTCCACCCCATGCTTCAAAGTAGGTATGTGTTCTTGGATGCAATCAGCATTCTCTCTCCTCAAACACGACAGTTGAGTTTTACCAAAGGGTTCTATTTGGTGTCTATTGACCATATGACATTCGCCCCATCCTTCTGGTCCTCCCAAGCTCTCTAGAAACCCCACATCCACAGCACGGGGCGATGAATCTGGACATGTACGGCTAAGCAGGGGGACAGTCTGCGCACTGCAGGACTTTGAGTCCCTGGCGGCGCCAATACGGACGAGTATGAAGTGGGTTACTGATGGTAGCTTGCAGTACTTTGGGTCCAGCTCTCCAGCAGGTAATTAGACCTAAGGTGCCACCAGTGATGGTTGCTGATTTTTTGCTCACAGTTCTTGTGTCTGATTTGCCCCCACGGGGTGAGATATTGCGTGAGACCAAGATAGAGGGAGATTAGTGGTTTGGGTGTCTTCCATTTAATACTGGCGCCCACAGTGGATGTGCTTCTACACCAAGAGATGCCTACTATGCATATTCAGTCTTCCCAGATGGTGCCAGGTTACGTTGTGCTTTTGGGTCCTTTGAAAGTCTCTTTGGTCTTGGCGCATGGTGGGCGTTTGGGCAGTGGACTGGTTGAGGTTGTGAAAAGGTGTCTTTTATACGATACGGTCTTAAACAGAGCATTCAATACAGTGTTAACGAGTGGGAGGCAGAGGAGGCCTATTAAAAATCCGGAAGCAGCTTCGATAGCTGATGCCGACGGATGCAGAAGAAGTTACAGGTCTTTGAGGGCCATAAATCTTGCTTGTTTGTAGGTGATCAAATACTTATTTTACCGAGGAATTTTCCAATTAATTCTTTAAAAATCCTACAAATGTGATTTTCTGGATTTTTTTTTCTCATTGTGTCTCTCATAGTTGAGGTATACCTATGATGAAAATACAGGCCTCTCTCATCTTTTTAAGTGGGAGAACTTGCCAAATTGGTGGCTGGGAACTAAATATTTTTTTGCCACAAAGTGTAAATACTATATATACTTATATTCGGTGTTTATATATATATATTAATGTGTATGTGTGGGATGTTGTTAGCAGATAATATAAGGGCTTTTTGGCTTTCTTTTCAGTACATCTTTTGTCCTGTGTATTATAATTATTAATTTAATACAAGTAATTTAATAAAAATGTAGTAATTTTGTAAGTAAAACTTTTACTCCATATTCCACAAAAATACTCCATACTTCACAACAACAGTCATAAATGAGACAACATTTTTATATTGTTGAAATATAGAGCGAGAGAGAATTCTATCTATCTATCTAATTCTGAAATGCGGCGTCTGTTTCTGTGCTGTTCATATAAGCATTTGGTCCCTTCGATCAGAACTCAAAGTCCCAGCCGGACTCCTCATCAGGCGGTGGCTCATCTGTGTCCTCTGGGAAACAGTCGAAATTACTGGTGTCCAAAGGCCCTTCCACCTGCGGCAAACAAACCAAACTCATTTTCTTTGGGTGAAAACGCAAGATAAAGCAAAGAAACTCACTCACTCAGGACTGCAACGCTCTAAAAATATCTCAGACGGCGTAAAATTATATCAGGATTTGTGAGGTCAACTAATACTTCTTTTTATTTATCGGAGATGACTAATTCATTTTGAACATATATATTTTTCATATCCCTCCAAGTTAAAAACAGTCCATCAAATGATTCATTTCTCTTATTCGCTGGAGAATCTCACATTTGGTATAAACGGAGAAGTCAAGGTTCCTTCACGAACACCATCCCAGTTAAACCCCTCAAACCATCTGCAAGACACATCAAAACCAGCACAGCCCACACGTCATGACTGTTCAATGAAATGCAGTAGTCAATATGTAGTGATAATGTCAGAGCTGCATGTATCGTCTGTACTTGTGTTTCTGGATGTCCTTCACGCCGTTCTTCTGGTTGCCGAGTCTCTCAGACGGATTGTCCCTGCCAGATTATATGACACACTTTATGGCTGTTTTTCAAAATGTATTATCAAATAAAAAAAAATTTCTTAAAAAATGTGCATCATGATTTCGAAATTTCACACATGAAGCACTGAACTGCAATGTGAAAAAAGGGGGGAGGATAATAAAAAAAATGTGTTCCTTCATAAGCCCTTAATTTTTTTTTCACTCCAAATTTGTTTGTCTCTGATATTTTTTTTTCTCTCAAACAAAACACAAAACTTTAGAGAGAAAAACTCTCCCTAAAACATTTTTTCTCTCTCCAAACTTGTTCTCTCTCCTGAAACTTTTCTCTATTTTTTTTTTCTTTCCCCAAAAAATGTTTTCTCTTTCAAAAACTTTTAAAAATTCTCTTTTATTTAAATAAACCTTTTCCCCTCTTTATTTTTTTCAGCATTTTAGTCTCTCAAAAAAACTTTTCACTTTGAAATTTTTTCTCTCTCCAAAACTCTCCTGAAAAACCTTTTTCTCTCTAAATTTGTTCTTCCCCCCAAAAAATGTATCTTCCAAAAAAAACTTTTTTTCTCTCTCCAATTTTTTTTTCTTCAAATAAACACTTTTCTCTCTTTATTTTTTTCTTTTAAGACACTGCATTTAAGTTTTTTTTCTCTCGGGGGGGTCCAGATGTTGTGTGTGGTTTTTTTCAATAAACACTTTCTCTCTTATTTTTTCTGTTAAGAACGCTGCTTTAAGCTTTTTTTTCTCTCCAATTTTTTTTTATTAAAACACTTTGTTACCATATTGCATTAATCAGACATAACATAAACGTAATATTTCAACTAGCGTCTTGTAGAAACTAGCGCGAATGCAGAGGTGAGCCTACAGTAAGAATTTCTAAGTCACTGTATTTCTGTAATGCCCCCAAAAAATCTAATAATATACAGAACAATGTTATTTCAGCAGCTCAGGTTTCCATAACAAAAGAACAGTTTTTAAAACAGCCTTTTCTGAATAAACACGCCGACTCTATCTTTGTACCTGCACAGTCTCTTGATCAAGTTCGCAGCACTCTTAGTGATTTTCTTGGGAAACTCCACCATATCGATTCCTCGAAGAATAATGTTGTACGTCTTCATGGGATCTGACCCTGAGAAAGGTGGGCTTGGAGGCACAGAGGACAATGGTGTTGAATGTTAATAATTAGAAGAGGCAGAGTGTGAACTTCACTTCCTGGGATTCTGGAAACAGGAAAAACTTAATCTTGTTAATAATGGCATTAAAAAAAAAACCGCCAACCTTCCGCTCAGCAGCTCAAAGATGAGGATTCCCAGAGACCAGTAGTCGGCCGAGATGTCGTGTCCTTTATTTAGGATGATCTCGGGGGCCACGTACTCTGGAGTTCCACAAAACGTCCATGTCTTCTTCCCCAAGCCAACTTTTTTAGCAAAACCAAAGTCCACCTTGAAAACAACGACTGTTCTTTGCCTTTTGAATATTTTGTTGGTCAACAAAATGACTGTTTCTCATTTTCTTAGAAATCTAAAACATATGCTTACATTTTTTGTAGACTAATATAATGTATGGCTACAAATACATTTCTTAAAAGTAAACATTTTATTTAATATTTTATGTAAAACTTTTTTGTATATGGACATGAAATGTAGCATGTACAGTAATTTAATGCGCATTAATTCTACAATAGAAGTACATTGGTTT
The DNA here is from genome assembly GCA_018155175.1 of Sinocyclocheilus anophthalmus. Lineage (NCBI taxonomy): Eukaryota > Metazoa > Chordata > Actinopteri > Cypriniformes > Cyprinidae > Sinocyclocheilus > Sinocyclocheilus anophthalmus. The sequence goes on along the minus strand of JADLZN010008147.1, from coordinate 134,777 downwards.
AGTGTTGTAATTGTTAACTAAAACTAACACTAAAACAAACTTTAAAAAAATGTTTCATTAATTAAAGCTGAAATCAAATATTAATATCAGATAAACGCTTCAACTAAAATTAAGTACTACGTATTTTGTGTAAGTACTAAAATTACTAGACCTGAAATACATTTTTTTTAAAAAGAACATTTAAAGCTAAATAGAAATACTACAAAAAATGTTTAAATGTACAAAAAAATTCAATAAAGCTGCATCACTAAAAACTAAAACTAATACTTTTAAAATTTGTTTTTTGTTACTTAAAGCTGAAATAAAATATAAATATTAGATGAACACTGAAACTTAAAAAATTTGAATATTCAAGCACTGCTAAAATTACTAGAAGAAACTGAAATACAAACGGAAACAATTGAAAGCTAAATAGAAATACTTCCAAAATATCAAAGTTTGTTATTAAAATAAAGCTGAAGTAAAATAAAATATAAATATCAGATGAACACTTCTTAAACTAAAATGAAGTACTTAAAGCAATTTTTAAGTACAAAAAAAAATCTAATTTAAACCTGCTGCTTCATTTTAGCTGAAGTACTAAAATGACTAGAACTGAAATAAAAATTTAATTTAGCTTTAAAGGAACACTCCACTATTTTTTGAAAATAGGCTCATTTTCCAACTCCCTAGAGTTAAACAGTTGAGTTTTACCGTTTTCGAATCCATTCAGCCGATCTCCGGGTCTGGCGGTAGCACTTTTAGCTTAGCTTAGCATAGATCATTGAATCGGATTAGACCGTTAGCATCTCGCTCAAAATGACCAAAGAGTTTCGATATTTTTCCTATTTTAAAACTTGACTCTTCTGTAGTTAATTCGTGTACTAAGACCGACGGAAAATGAAAAGTTGTGATTTTCTAGGCCGATAGGCTAGGAACTATACTCTCATTCCGGCGTAATAATCGAGGAACTTTGCTGCCGTACCATGGGTTTAGCAGGCGCAATGATATTACGCAGCGCCTGAAAATAGGCTTATTGGTTACCTAGCTGGGGACTATTTTCAGGCGCTGCGTAATATCATTGCGCCTAGTATAGTTCCTAGCCAAATCGGTCTAGAAAATCACAACTTTTCATTTTCCGACGGTCTTAGTACACGATGTAACTACAGAAGAGTCAAGTTTTAAATAGGAAAAATATTGAAACTCTTTGGTCATTTTTGAGCGAGATGCTAAAGGTCTAATCAGATTCAATGATCTATGCTAAGCTACAGCTAAAAGTGCTACCGCCAGACCCGGAGATCGGCTGAATGGATTCGAAAACGGTAAAACTCAACTGTTTAACTCTAGGGGAGTTGGAAAATGAGCCTATTTTCAAAAATAGTGGCATGTTCCTTTAATTTAAAGCTAAATAAAAATACTACAAAAAACGGACAAAATTACATAAAATCACTAAATCTTAAACTAAAATTAAAATGAAAACTAGTATATAATTAATAGTAAAATGACACTGCTTTGCTTACCAGCTTGGCATATCCACGGTGGTCCAGTATGATGTTCTCAGGCTTCAGGTCTCTGTAGATGATTCCACGGCAGTGTAGAAACGCGAGAGCTTCCACCACACATCCAGCGTAGAAGCGTGTGGTGCTGTCATCAAACGAGCCTCTGAAAACAGCCACACAACTTCCTGTAAGTCACTCAATCCCTTCAGGGGAATGTGAGAAAATACTGAGCGGGATCCTGATACCGGTCTCTGAGCAGAGTCCACAGCTCTCCACCCAAACACGCCTCCAGCAGCATGTACAGGTACTTCGAATCTCTGAAGGTCTGATAAAGTCTGAAACATGTAACCAATATGGGCTTTTCATAAAAATACCATGTGATTAATAAAATATGTGAAGTTACAGTGTCATCTGTCAACTAAGATTTTAATTTCATTCTTTATGTGATTATAATCAGATTATAATTAGACTGTAATTGCTATAAATAGATATAATATGTGACCCTGGAGCACAAAAGCAGTCTTAAGTCGCTGGGGTAAAATTGTAGCAATAGCCAAAAATACATTATATGGGTCAAAATTATAGATTTTTCTTTTATGCCAAAAATCATTAGGACATTAAGTAAAGATCATGTTCCATGAAGATATTTTGGTAAATTTCCTACTGTAAATATATCAAAATTTTATTTTTGATTAGTAATATGCATTGTTTAGGACTTCATTTGGACAACTTTAAAGGTGATTTTCTCAATATTTAAATTTTTTTGCACCCTCAGATTCCAGATTTTTAAATAGTTGTGTCTCAAATATTGTCCTATCCTAACAAATCATACATCAATGGAAAGCTTATTTATTCAGATGTATAAATCTCAATTTCGAAAACTTTACCCTTATGGCTTGTTTTATTGTCCAGGGTCACATATATGATATAATCTTAAACTAATATTATTATTAATAAAATATATTTATATTATATTTATAATATTTTTAATTAAATTATTATACGTTTTTATAATATAATCATTTTATAATAAATTACTACAAATTATTATAATCAAATTAGTGTCAACAAATATGCTTTATTTTAATTCTCAATTTCAAACTATTACCCAATCCTCTATGCAGCGCTGATAATATACTTTCAAAACCCTGTAAGAAAGATATATTAACAATTTTTAAATAATTATTAAGGATTTTTATTAGGATTATTCACAATTAATATATCCATATAACTTTTAAATAATTAATATATTGATACTATGTTTTTCACTTTCTTGATATTCTAGTTCTAATTTTGTGCCGAAAGGCTTAAAATAAGTCGAATGCCAGTTCATGGATGGATAATAATGGCCAAATAATTCACAGTCAATATGTACTTTGTGCCATGCAAGAAGAATCTATTTTTTATATATATATTTTTTCTCCTTTAACAGAATTGAGCTTTATGAGACCAACATGTGTAAACAATAAAATATAGATTAAGACTTTAGGAGACTAAGTAAAAAAACTAATGGTTTTAATTCTGCATAACTCAATGTATTGTAGGAGTGAATATAGGTTCATACAAAATATAGGTTTTTCCTTTAAGATTGCTTTTGCATTGCACATTAAACTGTTAAATCAATCAAATCATGTGACTAAGTTATCAGCTGGCACTGAGTTGTACAGACCTGACAGTAAAAGGACTGTGGGCTTCCATCATGATGCATCTCTCAGACAGGATGTGGCCCTGCTGACTCGTGTCCAGGATGTGACGCTTTTTCAGGACCTTCATGGCAAAGGAGCGACTGTGATCGTTCTTCAGCTGCACCTGTAGAGAACCAATATGAACACATGCTCTCAATATACTTCTAATCACCCCTACAGAAACATCAAACTACTCGTCTTACCAGCTCCACCCGACTGAAGCCGCCCACCCCCAGCGTGCAGATCACACGGAAGTCACTGAGAGACATATTAGAGAAGAACGCAGCTTCTGCCTCCAACCTACGAGAGATGTCAGTTATTCTGGTGAGTCCAAATGCTCCTCATCTCTGATCGATGGATGTGAAGCAGCTCATCATGTGCTTACCTGGCCTTCACCTCTTCACTCTCATACATCTTGTTGCTCATATTGTCCAGTCCTCCGATCAGCTGCTTGAAAGACCTGTTAGAGTTGAGTTTTATTAGCAGTCAGTAAATGCGACAAGACGGAGGAGAGATGATGTTATTAGTTCACTGACTGTTCTGATATTGTGATTGTACAGGTTCTGATTTTGACTGATTATGATGGTTCTGACTAGCTATGATTTTGATATCTTGATTGAAATATTAATATTGATATGATTTTCATGGTAATAATAATAATAATAATAATTTATTTATATAGCGCCTTTCCAACACCCAAGGCCCACCTTTACAAGTAGGCTTTAAGAACAGGAAAACCAATTAAAAATTCAATACCAGAAGACAGAACACATACCAAGAGCTGAGAGTAATATACAGAGACAGCTTTAGAGCCAATCAGAATTACCTAAGTTGTATCAGTTAAATTTAAGGTAATTTGCCTCCAGCCAAAGCTTGAGTTCCTTGATGCAATTTGTTAAAAATGCAGGCGGAGGAAACACTGAGGTGGAAGGTGCGCTAAAATAAATTTGAATGTCATCTGTGTAACAGTGGAAGTTAAACCCATAGCGTTTGATTATTTGTCCAATTGGTAGCATATAAATGGTAAAGAGGAGAGGGCCCAAAACAGAACCTTGAGGTACACCAGAATTGATGGATTTGGTAGATGATTTGTGTTTCTGGTATATAACAAATTGTTGCCTCCCGGTCAAATAGGAGGAAAACCATTCAATGGTTATGATATTGTGGATTGTGATAGTTATGGTTCTGACTAAATGAAATGATTATTATGTTGATAGATATCGATTGTGATTGTTATCATTTTGATTGTTTGGGATTGTTGTGATGTTCATTGTGAGTTATGATTTAGATTAAATGTGATGATTATTTTTGATTGTGATAGTTACGATTTTCTTTGCTTGGGATGGTTGTGATATTGGTTGTGATTTTGTTTGTGCTGATGTGATCCTGATAGATAGTGACTGCTGTTTTTGAACGATCACTGATTGTGATTGTGCTGCGAGCTCCTCACTCTCTGTCCACAACCAGACATGTCACATCTCCAACAGCCGTTACATTTGCTGTACGCACATCTTCCCTGGGAAGAAAAGTGAAAAATGTAAAAAAGATATTCTTAAATCTTAACCAGAATGGTTAGAATGAGAATTATGACCCTAAAAATGAGGTTTCTCCCTGACCCTTTGAGAGCCTGCTCTCCAAACCAATCCCCTCTAGACAGTGTGGACAGGAACACTGGCTCCTCACTGGCTGATTTCTGCTGGGTGACCCTCACCTGTGGGGCAAAACAGCCACGAAACTCAATAAATATTCTGTTCTACAACTCAGCAGGAAGCCTCAGAAAGGCTCTTTTCTCACCTGACCCTCACTGATGATGAAGAATGTGTCTCCAGTAGCACCCTGACAAATTATGTAGTCGCCATCACTGTAGTGAGTCTAAAATACAAAGAGAGTGAAAACAACACAGAATAAAAATACTGAAGGTCACAAAGATCACATGAATCAATTCGGAATTGATTTTAGAATAAATATGCAGTGTTCAAACACTTCACCTCTTCCAGAACATCTGCTACTTTACTCAGCACATCTTCAGTGAGAGTCTTGAAGGAGGGCACACTGACGACATAATTCAGGAGATAGTATTACTACTACTAGTTTTACTAAATCTAAACTCTTGATTTTAGTTTCAGATGCCAAATTTGATTTGATGCTAAATTGTGTTACCTTCTCAAGAACTCCATGTAGTTTGAATGCTTGAGAAGGCCAGTTCTCATCATGATGGTTTGGAAACCCTGTCGATCTATAGCCCATAGTTTGATATCGGTCAGGGCTGAAAGAGAAGAAGACGATAACGGTGAGGAAGGAGGAAATTGTTCCTGAAAATGTGCAGTTTAATTCTTACCATGCAAATAAATGGTACTACTAATTCAAATTCCTGAATATATTGTTTCTTAAACCGTCCTTTCAAGTAAAAGTCAAAAAGCTCCTAAAATTCATGAATAAAATGGATTATTTAAATTATAATTAAATAAATCAATCACATTATTAAACCTTTTTTTAAATAAAAATAGTACTACAGTATATTAAATCATGGAATTTTACAGACAAGAACACTTTTATTGAAATTTATTACATGGATTACAACATTTCAGATCAGACGGATTTACTATTATTCTCTGCTTCATAATTCATAAACGAGGACATGTGCAAATATAAATGTGGGCTTGATCTCCTCACCTCAACACACTTTTGCTCTGTACTTCCTCTCAACACGCCTGACAGCTGCTGCTTTGAGAACTCTTCACATCCCACTCAAAGTAATTACTCTGCCAGCCCACCGCACACAAACACTATCACATACTACTGTTAATATTCCTCAGTAAACACCAGTAAACTCTGGAGTCATTTTCATTAATACCTGCAAAACCACTAAATAAATTCCTAACAAACTCAACAACCTCCAAAATACCTTCATTTTAAGCCAAAAGATTACTTGATGGCATAATTGTATGATTAAATATCCTGCATGTTTTATTTCCTGGGTTACTGTTCTTCCATTATGTATGCATGTATATTTTTGTATGTGTGGGTGTGAATATATATATGTGTGTGTATATATACTGTTCAAAATAGCTTACTACAATACTAACTGTACTATTTTACAGTATGTAATTAGTATATTGTTCCAAGTTTGAAAATTATTAATATGAACAGAGTGCCTGAATGACAAAATGTGCCATACACAACAGTGTACTCTGCACAGAATATTGTATCCCACAATGCAATGAGTTCGACCTGACCTTCCACTTTCAGTGTGACAAAGACAAATGAACTGCTTAAATGTTTTATTTTTCCAGACCTGCCAACCTGTATGCATTTGACCTCAAAGTACACTGGTACGATTTGTCACTCTAAACTACGCAAAAACCTGGTGATGCCTCTCTCTGTGCATGCGCAGCAGCAGCAAAAGAAGAAGAGTTCGGCCAATCAGAGGAGATGGTCCTCACTGCAGAACACAAGATCCAGAGGGCGTGGTTGGATCCAGATCCAACTCCTCCCACCTTACATATACCCAAACCTAACCGTCTCCACCCCCTGATCCCTAAACCCACCCCTAAACCTACCAATCTCCACACGCTAGATGTGGATCCAACCACGCCCCCTGGATCTTGTGTTCTGCAGTGAGGGGCTACTGAATCAGAGCACTGGGTTCATTCCCCAAATAGAAAGCAGCAAGGATTGACAAAAGTGCAAGGCCTTTCATTAAAGGGTCATATGATGTTGCTAAAAAGAACATTATTTTGTGTATTTGGTGTAATGAAATTGTTTGTTTATGCGGTTTAAGGTTCAAAAAAAACATTATTTTCCACATACTGTACATTACTGTTTCTCCTCTATGCCCAGCCTTTCTGAAACGCGTCGATTTTTACAAAATTCATCGGTCTGAAAAGCGCGGTGTGCTCTGATTGGCCAGCTATCTAGCGCGTTGTGATTGGCTGAATACCTCAAGCATGTGACGGAAATGTTACGCCCCTCACCATACTGTGATGCCCTGTCCGGCCGGAGCGATGAGACTAAAAACATTAAAACCCATTATAAACGAGGCATGTGTTGCATCCAGTGGGGACATAATTACGGATTATAATGACTTATACTGTCTTAAGCGTTGCATCGCGCCGCGTAAACATAAAAACCTGTCTGCATTTGTGATCGGAGAAAGACAAACAACAAGTGCTACTCTACACTGCCCAAAACTTTTTGAATCATCAGTGGCAAATCCTTTAAATATGAAAATAGTCTGAGTCAGAAAACAGCCGGCATTGTAGTCTACTCTCCCAGGATCAGGAAACAGTCCTCCATAAAATGTGCTGCACACATCTGAATATTTGGGTTGAACTGTTCTCGAACAGTGTTGTAAATACAACAATTTCTAGTCGTGTCCTCTTTTGGAAAGCCAAACAAAGTAGTTTTGCTTTCATAACGAAACACACAGCGTCACACATGGAGGGCTTGAGTGAGCAGAGGCGGCGGGCTTGAGAATGGTGTGGCCGGCAGATTCGACGAAGGAGCGATTTTTTTTTTTGGTTTTGAGTTTAAATAATTTCCGTGCGTTTTACCGGCTCTGTTTGTGTGTCCGTGTGTTTACGCGCTGAGATGAGCAAACGCCTCCCGCTTATAACGTGCATTTGAACACGCCAAACATCTTCAAGGAGAAGCGTTTCTAAACCTGCTGTCCAACAAAAGAGAACGTTATAACATGTTTTACTCCACAACATCATTTGAGTGTTTGAAATAACCTTTTGTGATCTGATGTGGCTTCTTATCACAGAATGAGGCAAGAAATATATTCTATACTGTAATAAAGGCCATGTGGATGGATTATAAATAGACATATAATTAATTATGAAAATACCCGAGATGGCTTGAAGAACACAGATAAACTATATTCCATTCGCAGTCCAGTGTTTACTGTCCTCATGTTTTATCTTTGTCCTGGAGCGTCATCAGTTCTATTATTTCTGTGATGCACATGTGGATTTTCTGCACGAGGGCGCCCTCTGGCGTCCAGTATGAATGAAACAGAGATGACATGTGTTTATAGCACTAAATAATGGCCAAGCCATAAAATAAATATATAAATAAATAATACTTTCTCTCTCTCTCTCTCTCTGTAAAAAAACAAAATAAAAATAAATATTGAAGTAGACATGATAATCCATGTTTTTCTACAGTGTACAGAAGTGTAGTGGAGTTTTAAAAAAAAATTTTTAATAAAATTTGAAATCACAAAATGCAGAAAAAATACTCTGATGTGCCAAGCCATGAGAACCGAACCGAAAACTCTGGATAAAAATCAGAAGTGAAGCACGCGGAAGTGCAGGGAAGAGATCAAATCAAAACATAAAACCACTTATTAGAAGTACAAAACGAGGATTTGTAAAGAAGAATGCTGGAGGATTTCGATATAAGTCAAGAGGAGACTGGTTTTCCTTTGCTGAAAAGTAAGGAAACTTTGCTTCCTTTGCTCCTGTAAACAAACGTTGGTTTCCCGAGACATCAAACGGCGCATGCCCGCAATGTGACCCTTCGTACGTCATCCGCCCAGAGCTGCTTCCATGTAGGACTGTTGGAGCAAGCTACATTAAAGTGATTATGTTTTGAATATGGATATTTTTCTTACAAAAACGCATCGATTCGCGACTGGAGGCCTTTGTTTACCCCCCGGAGCCGTGTAAGACACTTTTTTATGGATGGGCACTTTTTATTTAACTTCTTTTGGACTGATGCATGCAACACCCGCTGAGTGCCATGAAACAGCTTGAAAGATCAAAGACGATTTTTAATACTAATCCGTCGAAAGGAAGACCAGTCATAGAAACTACGGATGACTTGAGGGTGAGTAATTTGTGGCCTAATTTAAATTTTTGGGAGAACTAACCCTTTGACATTAAAAGGAGCTTCAGGTAATAATGTAGCTATCTAGGAATATATTAACCCCTCCCCCAAACCCTGTGTCCCGTGCCGTCACACTGATGGTACTTTTTTCCCCCAAGGTTGGCAGGTCTGAATTTCTCCTCAGACATCCAAGTTTTTAATAATATAGAATCATACTAAATAGCAAAATGCCCATTTTATCTATGCAATGATAGCTGGATGTCACTCCTCGATTTAAACAATGTGTCAGTGTGTAGCATACTACTGTTTGAAACGTGTACCATGACAAACTATATTTAAAAAACAGTAGGCAAGATACAATCTATACTGTGCATTACATAGTATGCTAGCAGTAGCTAAATGATGAACCACTAAAATGACTCCATCTGAAGTGTTTTCAAAAGATTTCAACATATGCTAATCAAGTTTGGTTAAAGTGAAGCATCTACCTTCTTAGATTTATAAAGTCATACTTTAAACCTTAAGTAGCTGTTGACATTTCTAACAGACCTTCACCCTACTTTGTCACTCTCTGATGTCTCAGTGACGTCAGATGTACATTGAAAATGGAGCTGACCTCTAACCACAAAAACAGCAAGAAATGAGAAAGGCCAGGAATGACTGATGGAAGGAGAGCAGACAATGAGCGCAGGACGCTGTAAGAAATTGTTGAGTATGAAGAAGCTATTTTATTTTCAAGCTATTCATTTAGCTGCCCCTGAACGGCAGACACTGTTTGTCATCTTTCTATTGACAAAAGAGAGAGATGTGACAATGTTGAGAAACATTGGTGATTAATTTTATTCTCTAATTACGTAAATCCAGCTTCTTTTGTAGTCATTCTGGGCCACAAAATAAATAAAGCAGTTTGCAGCACTTTTTGTTCAAAATTTGTAGTATGAAATGAAATGCTGAAATACCTCAATGACTATTTGCCTAAATCTGCAGTATAAAACCAGAACATGTGACATGGACTAATATGTCCCAAAATGCAATTTTTCATCTTACACTTCTATTGTGACAAAAAATTTCACTTTTCAAGACATTAACTGATGGACTGGAGTGGTGTGGATTACTTGTGGATTATTGTGATGTTTTTATCAGCTGTTTGGACTCTCATTCTGACGGCACCCATTCACTTAAGAATCCATTGGCGAGCAAGTGATGTAATGATACATTTCTCCAAGTCTGTTCTGATGAAGATCTACATCTTCGATGGCCTGAGGGTGGGTACATTATTTTTACCATTTTTTGGGGGTGAACTATTCCTTTAAACACTATGCTGGCTGATGAAGCCAATGCGTGTCAAGTTGAGAAACATTTTTGATTCACTATATTATTCTATAATTATGCAAATCCAACTTAAATTGTACTCATTCTGAGCGGCGGAGAGAAACAAAATTTGTTTAGCACTTTTTGTTGAAATGCAGCAAATCTGATCAGGGTTCACAGGTGAGATTCTTACAGGGAAATATAGAGTGATCTTTGCATGAACAGGAACAGCCAAAGGCCTGATTTTAATAGAATTTTTATTATTGTGATTAAACAGACACCACCAGAGTCAACTCATTTCACCCCAATCCATCACACTAAACCGATGTGTCGTAAAAGGGCAAATGATGAGGATATATTAGAAAAACCATATGGCCAAACATCCCAGCAATTACACACTGCCGATTCCTCCATGTTCACTTGTCTATAGCCCACAGCGCTGGCAGATGAGCAGGAATTCAGACTCAAGACAACAAACTTTGTATTTGTGATCTTATAAGTTCAGGCTTATATGTTTTGTTTGTCAGAATTACAACGACAAAGAAAATGTAATACCATTATTGGCATAGTTTGGGTTCATTTTTATCTTTACTTGATCCTTCCTACTAACTAATTGTCACATTCTATATCTCTTTTTAAAATTATTATTTTTTTAATTATTTCTGAATTTACACTGCAATGGTATATTATTTTTTAACATTTTGTTTTTTTGTTAAGTTTTTCTATTTACTCCGTTTACGCTATTGTTATTTATTCTCTATTAATCTTACTATTTTCATATTACTTATAATTATTATATTTTTAGGGTCAATATGTGACATCATGTTCCTTTCTAATTTAACTTACCATTTATTAATTAACCATTCTGTTTTTTTTGTAATAACACTTACATCAATTGCGCTATGTTATGAAGCTATATTAACATTATATTTTCATATTACTTTTACCCTTTACATACTTAATTAAATTTATTTTAGAATTTAATTTAGTTCCTTTTGTTAATCGAATATAAATAATAATTTTAATCAATTTGCTCTCTTATTTACTCTATATTACCTACATGATCTATTACAGTGACATAGATGTATTATTTAATGACTATTAACATTTAATATTTAATATTTATGTTGTTTTCTTTTATAACATGGTTCTTTTTTTGTAAACGGGTTTGATTGTACTTTCTCTAGAAATGTAAATTTAATAACTAATAGAATTTAATAAAAACAATTGGTGTAAGTTAATTTTACTCCATTGATCTATGTTAGGTTACTCTATATTACTTTATTATTTTATATGACTTTTTACTTGTATATATTTATTCTAAACTCCAAACATGTTAACAGTATAAATGTACAGTTTTGTTAAACTAATAAAGCAAATCCAATTACCGCCACGGGTGAAACTGGAAAGGAGGAGAAAAGCTGGAGTATGAAATAGTTAAAAATACATATTCAGGCTTCCATTTAGTTTCCCACAGTTGACTAATATTGTGCCTGAGTGAAATCTCACCCGTGCCGGTGGCTAGCGTTGCCGTTTATAGCGTATTGCAAGCTTCTACCGAACACTTTCCCCGGCTCGATGGGCACAGCTTTCGCTCTCCTTTGTAAACCTCGCACCGCACCCCTTGCAACACAGACACACACACACACACACAAAAACACCCAAACACACACCACACACACCACGCACACAACACCACACACACACAACACACACACACACACACAAACAAACCCAACAACCTTGAGTCTGAGAATGAGATGAATGCATGTAGGCGAACCGGTAATAACTTTATTCAGCAAGGATGCATTAAATGATTTAAAAATACCAGTTGGTACGAAGGTACAAAAGAGTTCTATTTCAGAATAAACGTATTTGAACTTTCTGGTCATTAAAAATATTGTGTTTCAGATTATAGATAGATAGATAGATAGATGTTTCATGAGCAGCAAATCAGCATATTAGAATGATTTCTGAAGGATCATGTGACTCTGTAGACTGGTGTAATGATGCTGAAAATTCAGCTTTGATCACAGGAGTAAATTACATTTTAACATATTTTCAAATAGAAAATAGTTCTAATTTTTTCAAAAATATTACTTTTATTTTTACTGTACATTTTTTCTAATAAATGCAGCCTTGGTGAGACTTCTTTCAAAAACATTACAAAATCTTACCAACCCCAAACTTTTGAATAGGTTTATTTAAAAGAAGTTGCAACAAATATTTAAATTCTCCTTTGAGTTCCAAACAATAAACAGAATATGGGTTTTGAGTAAATAATGACAGAATTTTAGTTTTTTTTGCTTGAACTATTCCTGTGCAAAGCCATGAAATAATAGCACACATCATGTGAAGTGTTCTCTGCACGGAGGATCGCTGTCACAAACACATGACGAACAGGCAGCAAATTCAACAGCCCACTTGACAGAGGTTAGCATAAAAACTAAACACTGTTGTTAGGGGCCCTTTCAGTTTTACATCATCTGTTTCTCCAAATAGTTTTAACTGATCATAAAGTAAAAATAGTAGATTTTGAAATAGATGCTCCTCACCTTCCAGGACGTAGACGGTAGAGCCGTCGTCGCCCTCCTGGATGACGCAGCAGCCCTGTGCCAGTGTGGTGGGATACATGCAGTCCATGATGGTGAGGATCTGACTGGCCTCCAGGTGCTTCATGAAATCATTCTCCAAAAGAGCCTTCTGGATCAACTCTCGAGACCTGGGATGAGCACAGGCAGATGGGACGCAATCAAACATGTTGCTTTTCTAATTCACTCATGTGTATGGGCTCTAACTCACTCCTCGCTCTTGCTGTAGTTGGTGAGGGTGACGTGGGTGAGTTGATTTGGATCCAGCCCTGTGGGTTCGGCTGAAATGGCCTGGCGTTTAGTTCGCTGGGGCTCATCTGGTAACGCTGCTCCGGCACCGATAAAATAAAATGCAACAATAAATAAAATGTGTCCGTATGGTTAATCCAGGCATTTGATTGAGTTCCCAGCTCACCTGTGACTTCTGTCGTCCCGGAGGGGTTGAGTGAGACCGAGGCGGTGCGGAGACGGTCCAGCTCGCCCTGCAGCTGACTGATGAGGTCATCTTTAGAGTCCAGCTCCAGCTCCAGCTCATCGATGAGGGCGTCACGTTGTCGCAGCTCCTCAATCTTAGTCTGCAGGGCAAACTGGAGATCACGGAGAGTTCCCATCAGCCCGTCACCGCTGGAGGATTATGCATCCATAAAAGCAATGAAATCCAATAAAGAAATCAGTAAAACACATCCGAACAAGCAGCTTTACAGGGTTTGAGAAGGATGTTTCTGACACGTTATTGATCTCAGTCAGAAGGAAATGGAAGTGTTACAGCTGATGGGATGATGAGGACAGAATTATGAATAAATTCAACAGAAATAAAGTGTAAATAAAATGAATAGCCAGTAAATACAGTGGAGTGCCCTTGAAAATGCTTTCTTTTTGAATACAGTTTTTTCATTACAAACTATATGTGACCCTGGAGCACAAAAGCAGTCATAAGTCGCTGGAGTATATTTGTAGCAATAGCCAAAAATACATTGTATGGGTCAAAATGATCGATTTTCTTTTATGCCAAAAATCATTAGGATATTAAGTAAAGATCATGTTCCATGAAGATATTTTGCAAATGTTCTACCATACATATATCAAAACTTTATTTTTGATTAGTAATATGCATTGCTAAGAACTTCATTTGGACAACTTTAAAGGCGATCTTCTCAATATTTAGATTTTTTTTGCACCCTCAGATTCCAGATTTTCAATCTTCAATCAATTTCGAAAAATTGACACTTAAGACTGGTTTTGTGGTCCTGGGTCACATGAGAGTAACGATTCAAATGTGAAGATGAATTTCAAAAATTAACATGAATTTTACAGTTTCTTAGTATTTGGTCTCAAATGCTAAACAAGACTTAATTGTTTTAACAGGCTTTCTGCATTTGATTAGGTCTGACGATTGTGAATGATTTCTTCTATGTCTTATGTTTTTGGTGTTATGTTATTAATATTTTAAGTTTTTTGATATCTAGATTATATACTGTACAGCACTTTGGCCCATTTTTGTGGTTTTGAAAGTGCTTTAAAGGTTAAATAAAGGTTAAATAAAATAAAGGTTGAAATATTTCTAATTAAGTTTATGAATAAATGAAACTTAAAATACACTTAAAAATGCTTTCTTTTTTGAATAGTTTTGTCATTACAAATTGTTAGTGCAACAATTCAAGTGTGAAGCTGAATTTGAAAAATTATTGAATTAAATTATGGAAATTATGAACTAACATCTTTTTTTTTTTTTTTTTTTTAAATATGAATTTCATAGTCTCCTACTTGGTTTTAAACATTTCCTATTTAGTTTACATTATTAGGTTTCCTTGTTTTAGATGGTCAAAATCCAGTTTATTTTCAGTTTCTTTGAATCCCCAATAAATAAAAACCCACTATAGAAAAATTAATTGTAAAATGAAAATAAAATATATATAAAAAAATTAATATTTAGATGAACAAATACACAGAGAAACATATAGCGATGAAACTGAACAGAAGTGATTTAGATGTTATTTCTTTATATATTACATTGTACATGTTTAGCACATTGTTTTCTAAATTATATCATTTATTTTCAATATTCAGGCATAAAGATATGGCAATAGCAAAGGCTTATTAGAATGATTCTCATTATGGTCCTTGTAAAAATCACTTCCCAGGTAAGCTGTTTAAACTCGTATCATCATTACATAAAAAGAGATATGGAAAAATATTTAGCACTCTGTCATTTATGTTTTTAAGATTTTTCATAAAAAGGAAAAAGTTCTCGCTTGAAATAAAATGAAATCATGTAATAAAAGAGGTTCCGCCGTGTCGGACTTACCTACAATAAAGAGCACAGAGGACTGCACCGATCGATCCAGCGCAGAAGACCAGGGACAGACTCGGCTGTGTTTCAACATCTAGTGCGCTGCCTACCCACACTAACTAGACTGCATCCCATGCGCCTCCACCTCTGCGTCCGAAAACGAAGCTCGCGACCTCATAACGAGTCTCGCTGTATGCCATTTGTGATGAAGAGTGAAGATGCTGCAGGTGTGTTTCTGACTGTAGGTATGATTCATTTCAACTGACCGCTGTTAAAGAGGTCAAATTAGTCACGCTACTAATAATAACTAGGTTTTCGGTGACACCGTGACAGTAGCTATGTAGCTTTTCCAGAAACGAGCTACTTATATCGACAAGAAGCAGTGTAACGTGACAAATAGCTATTTTTGTAACGACTTCGCGCGTGTTCTCTTAAAGTCCCCCTGTAGTCAAATATTTTTATCTCTTAAAACGTATCTTTGAACATCAAAATGACATATCTAAATGTTTTTTCTTGTGGAAATAATTTTCTCATGCCTTAAAATAGCTTGAATGTAACTCTACGCCCTTGCCTCATTTACTATACGCTGATCTATGAATATGCAAATGAGCCCCGCCTCCACTCAGTCACACCAGCCAGCGCCTCCTGATCCACTGAACTGTAGTAACCGCAAAACAATGGCATACACGGATAATGACTGATAAAACTATGTTTTTATTAGCGGACAACGACAGTGAATACTGTAACATTCGTTAAAGTTACTTACTTGACGATGTTGTGTCCTAAAATGCCTTGAAGACTCGAATGCAGCCGTTTGTGATTCTTAATTCGCGCCCACGAGCATACGCGTTGCCACGGGTTATAATGCAAGTTAGTGGTTCTAAATTCATATTTAACCACAGCTTCATGGGTTTTTTGCTCTATTTTATTTTTGGTTTTGTGCTGGTATTTGTATATTTTGCATGCTAGTGATAGGAATCGATCCCTTGACGTGATTGGTTATTGGTTTGTGACGTAGCAAACCGAGGGCTGTTTCAAACCGTATTTCTGGGTCAAGTCTTTGGGAAACTACAGTTTTAAGGAGAAAATACTCAGCAATGGTGTTGATTAATAGATTGGCACATGGTTCGTCTAAAGGCATATTAAAAACACCATATAGACAAACAACATTAAAAAAAATTGATTTTCACTACAGGGGGACTTTAAATGTGTACTCGCTCTTGTATGAAGCATTACGATTCGTTCCGAATCGATTCGTTCGAATGATTCATTTAAATTAGTAAGTTTAGAAAATGTCTTCGCGGCATTTACAAAATAATATCATAATATTAATTACAATAATTTAACAAAATAATAGAACATTTATTTAAATGTTAATCACCGTTTGATATATTTATGTAAATAACAGCACTTCATAAATTATTTTTACTACTGTATTTTTGTGTAGATTATATTGATTTACTCTCTAAAATATGAAAATTCATCCTAAAAATATTAATTATATTTTAACTATGATAATCCAAGAGTACAATAATCACTAAACATATCATTAAATATAAGAAAAGCATGTTAGATTTTACATGACAATTTAGCTGTAATGTAAAATCAAACTTTGTCGAATGTTATTTTATGAAAATAAGGGTTACGTTTAATCAAAACGTGACGGAAATGCCGCTTTCAATCTGAAGCCTAGCAAAACATGTCAACATGGCGGCTTCCGTGAGTGAAAACGATTCAGATAGAAAACTTGAATTGTATCCTTTTACTGCTGGTCCTATTTTTATATTTTTTCAGCTCTTACCTGCTTGCACGGCGGGGTTTGATCAGAGACAGACATGTGCAGTAGCACATCGGTCAATGTATGAGAAACAGAGGTGCATGCTTTTTTTCAAGTCCTGGTTTGTTTAACTTTAACAAAACATCAGCTTTTTAAAGGTACCTTTCCCATCTGAGAGAGAGGCAGCTATCGCCCTGCAGTCTCTATCTCCTGATCCTGAGCCCAGGAAAGGAGGAATCACTAAACATCTGGATGTTTCAGGACACACACTGTCTGTGTGAGTTTAAGCACATCAACGATCACCTCCAAGAGTCTAGCGTTTAAAATAGTTGTCCTAATTTAGATTTAGGTCGACACACTTTGCCACACTGGTCTAATTACCTGATTTTTCTCTTTTCTTTCAAATACTATCCTATGTATTTGTGATATTAATTCATAAAAAAAAAAAACATGTGTTTTGTTGTTGAAATTAACAGAACATTTCTATTATACACAATAAAACAAATCTGATTTTTGGTCATGTCTTTTATAGGAGATGGACTGCAGATGAAGCCCGTATTCTACGTGTTTCTGTAAGTTCATTCTTGGACCATTTGTCTCTAGTGATGGAAACTATGGATGCATTTGGACCACCTGTTTCTCAATGACACTTTGAGAGACAAATACAAGCATCAGAGCAGAAATGTGGATGCAGATGCTGTTTGCACCATGTTAGAGAAACATCTGCTGCCGTGTGTTCAGTATGGACTGCGAGGACTTAAAAAGCGTAATCGATGTGCTTTTGCTCATGTCTTAAGACAATTGTTTTGAGTTGTGTTAAAGGAACATTTCACCCAACAATTAAAATTTACTAAAAAAACTACCCTCAGACCATACAAGATGCAGAGTTTGTTTCTTCATCAGAACAGATTTGGAGAAATGTAGCATTACATCACTCGCTCACCAATGGATCCTCTGCAGTGAATGGGTGCCGTCAGAATGAGAGTCCAAACAGCTGATAAAAACATCACAATAATCCACACGACTACAATCCGTCTATTAACATCCTGTTTGTAATAAACGCATTGATCATTAAGATATTTTAATTTTAAACCATTGCTTTTGGTCCTCTATCTAGAATATTGCTTTCGCCAATGAAAACATTTGTCTGAATCAGGAGAGAAATATGCACAGATCAAGCACCATTTAAGAGAACACAGGTCTAAACAAATATGTCGTTGGACTTTGAAGTGAGAGGACAACAGGGGATGGACACTTTCACTGGAGGAGGAGGAGTTATGATTATGGCCAAATTTTGAAGGTTTAAAGTTTAAAACACCTTAATGATCAATTTGTTTTTTACAAACATGCAGCTTTTTCCTTCACAAGACGTTAATCGTTGGACTGTACAGTGAGTACAGCTTCAGCAAATTTTAAGTAAATTTTATCGGTGTAACAGAAGCCAAGACAAACGAGTTTTGTCATTTGAATAAAGATTTATTAATGGAGCATCGTTGATAAAAGAACCGAGAATTGATTTGACTGTTCAAGGAAAGGTAATTGTTTTATAAAAGAGGGACAGATGTGTTTATTGGTTTCTATTGGCAGACATCACTAAGAGTTTTCGATCGAAATAATCTACAACACTGGCTGATAGAAATAAAGACGTAAAAAAAAAATCACACGGATTCAAGGGCCGTCAGGACTCGCTCTCTGATTTCAGCTTTCCTTTATTTGACCTACATCATACCCATAATTTGTTCAATGAGATGAACCCGTTAGAAATGTCTACTATATGAACATAAAAATAAACTGTAAACCTAGAAATTAAACAGAATGAAGTCAAGAGTCAATTAATCATTAATGTTTCATTCATACATTAAAACTGGGGAAACACTTTCATTCGAAGTGAAAGAAATTGTGTTGCATGGTTAAAATGATTGCACTTAAGACTTTGTGAGCTCCCAGATCCCCAAAATGTTCATTCGACACCACCAGCCTTCCTGCACTGAAGACTGTACCATGTAAGTGGGCGTCCTTAGGCACAAACTTTAAATATTTCTTTCTGGTCTTGGTAGCTCTTGCTGAGGATTTTGATATTGTGACATGTTGGGCTGTTTATTCCGAGTGTGCGTATAGCTTTTTAGTTAAAGAATTAAGTTTAGCATTTTAAAGGATTTGGCAAAATAAAGGAATTTCAAGGAAGATTGCTTCAACATCCTAAAAAGAAGTAAAAGGCACAGAAAGACATACAAGCAGGAGACGAGTCTGAAAGACTATAATCTGCAAGGAATAAACAATACAAGAAACAAAAAGAAAAATCACTTGTAAATAATAGAATAACTATCATGTTTCATCTCTTTCTCATAGAAATAATATCCTTAAAGGTAGTTATGTTAAAAGTGATGCTGTAGCAGGGAGTTTCTTTAAATTCCTAACAGTTCTTTACATACAAGTTTGGGAAGGAAGTGTTTTCTTCTGAATGCTGGATGTTTTGCACTTCAGGATCGGTCTGCCCCACACTGGCTCCCCTCAGCATCTCTGGTCCCCTCTGTCTCCATACATCCCATCTCAGCAGCTGCAGCCGTCACCAGAGGACACGGGTCTGTCATCTCTCAGTTTAATCTGGTCTGGGAAGTCGTACGTCTCAACCTCAGACTCCTGTGAGATGGGCAGACGTTAGTATCAGAGTGGAGGTGCTGTTATTAAAAATAAATAAATGCATCGTGATACAGATGTGGACGACTCCGAATCAATTCACAAATGTCAAAACATTCGCAAACATTCTAATATTGTATATAATTTTTGCACATCAGGGAGACGCACATTTCTTTTCCTGTTGGTTCTTTGCAATGCTGGGACATATGCTGGCAAATGTAAACTTCCAGATGACTTGCCAAAATCATTCCATTGTTTTATTAAAAAAAGCTTGGAAAGTAAAGTCATTGATCATTACAAATACTTGCTTAATAGTCCACACAGTGATAAAAAAGAAAATGTATAGAAAGCAAGATGCATAGCTAATCGTTTTATCATTGCATTGCAGCCTGTAATTGAATCGTGAGGTGCCTAGAGATTCCCACCCCTAATGTCAAACAGTGCATACCTGTTTGAGGGCGTTGCGAGCGATCGTTTGGAAAGCCTTGGTCCACGTTGAGGACTCTTTTGCACTGGTTCAAAGTACGGACTTGCTTTTGCTCTGACACACGCCTGGGCTCGTTTTCGTTGTCACCTGAACAGGGCAGGTCACGTTAGTCCATATAATAAATGAATGTGGCTCATCAGTCTTGATTTAGAATCAAACCAGGGTTATTACTTAACTTAAACTAATTTAAAAAATACTTAAAATAAAAGTGGCGATTGACAATGAAAAATTAATAAAAAAGTAAAAAAAAAAAAATAAAAATTGCAGCAGTTCAGGGGTGGCGGACGTCGGTCCTGGAGAGCCGCAGCCCTGCAGAGTGTTGCTTCAACCCTAATCAAACACACCTGAACAGGCTAATCAATGTCGAACAGTTACTAGGAACGCTACAGGCGGTTGGTTTTAAGTAGGGTTAGAGATGAAAACTCTGCAGGACTGCGGCTCTCAGGACAGGAGGTTCGCCCGCGACTAGTTGCTAAATATTTTTTTTTATTTTTAAATTAGTTAAATGCTATCTAAATAATTCAATGTCTAAATGAAATAAATCAATTAAAAATATATAAACTAATCACTTACAAGACCGACAACAAAATTACTTAAAACTTCAATGAAAAGAAGAATAAAGGTGTAAAAGGGATCTTGACAAAAAATTGTTAATCTTGACCCAAGTAAAAAACAAAAAAAAAAAAATTACAGCAACTAAATTAAAATGACAAATATAAAAATAAAAATACTAAATAATATAATAAAAACAATAAATAATTTAACAAAAATGTTTATAGTATAAATTTATAGGTGCAAAAAGACTTGAGTAACATTGTAAGTGGACCTATTTTACTAAAACTTCAACTAAAATTAATATACACAAATATAACCATGTCATCCAAGATGTTCATGTCTTTATTCTTCAGGGCGAAAAAGAAATTAAGGTATTTGAGGAAATGATTTCAGGATTTTTCTCCATATAAGTGACGTGACATGTGGCCAAGTAAGGTGACCCATACTAGGAATTAGTGCTCTGCATTTAACCCTCCAAAGTGCACACACACAGCAGTGAACACACACACAACGTGAACACACACACAGAGCAGTGGGCAGCAATATTGCTGCAGCACCCGGGGAGCAGCTGGGGGTTCGATGCCTTGCTCAAGGGCACCTCAGTCAGTGAAGGTGGAAGAGAGCGCTGTACATTCACTCCCCCCACCTACAATCCCCGCCGGTACGAGACTCGAACTCGCAACCTTTGATGGACTTAAATGGGGATCAATGGGTTGAAGGTTTAAATTGCAGTTTCAATGCAGCTTCAAAAGGCTCCACACGATCCCAGTCGAGGAATAAGGGTCTTATCTAGCGAACCGATCAGTCATTTTCTAAAAAAAAAACACCTACTAACTAGTATATACTTTTTAGCCACAAATGCTCATCTTGCACTAACTCCGCGATGTGCGTCCTCAAATTCATGCATTACGTAATCCCGTTGGAAAGGTCACGTGCGGTTAGCATCTGTGTACTCTGGTTCAAAAAAGTGGGGTAGGGCGAAAAACTCCATCTCATTTTCTCCTCCAACTTCAAAATTGTCCAACATCGTTGTTTTACCTTTTTTTGAAAAGGATGTTTGACTTTCTCTGCACATTCACATTTTGTCATCACAATGCCTAAATATGGAATATGGAATATATAAATAGTGGGTGCTGTACAATCTTTAATAGACATTAATTCACATTTACTTATGTTTAAATTAAGACCTGAAGCTTCAGAGAAAAGTTTTATACAATTAAAAGCTAGAGATTTGGGAAGCATCTCTTAAAAATAAGCTGGTTTCATCTGCTAATTGACTAATGAATATTCCTCGATCCGCTATACGGATACCTTAAACTTAATTTTCTGTAAAGTTGCTTTGCAATGATTTGTATCGTAAAAAGCACAATACAAATAAACTTGAATTGAATTGAATACCCAGAATACCACTTTCACAAACAAACGTTGATAGTAGCTGCACACAAAAATGAGAAATAAATGGGGAGAAAGGAACAAAAAAGAAACAAAAAAGCAGGAAAATCTGGCCACGCCCCAACACTTATTTAAAAAAATATATTTTATCACATGAAAAGATGTATCTTATATTTTAATACATACTATTGTCCTGTAAAAATAAAAAGCAGTATTTAATAATCACGATAATAAAATATTAAAATGTCAATATAATAGAATAAAAGCATATTAATAATTATTATATTAAGTATCTGCCAGGTTTGGAAACATATACAATTATTGAATGAATTTTGAAACAATCTCTTCTGATCACCCAAGGATGCCTTTATTGATTTTGCATAAAAATATAAAGTTAAAAATAGCAATATTGTGAACAAAAGGTTTCCTATTTTACTATATTATACATTAATTTATTACTTAATTTATAATTTTCTGCACCAGTCCTACCAGTTTTTTTTCCATGAGGCATCCAAGAAACATTTCCTGATTATTATCAATGTTGAAAGAGTTGTTGCTGACTTCAATTTTTGTGGGCAATGGGGAGTAACATTTATTTTTCAGGATAAATAAAAGTAAGTGAAACAGCATATATATTTGCATTTACCAAATCTATTTATTAAATTTATTTAAAAAAATTAAATGTCTTCACTCTACAATCACTTTAATGTATGATGAATAAAATCATTAATTTCTCTCTCTCTCTTACCAAATCTTACCACAAATGTTTGCGTGGAATCATTGTTTCCACAAAAATGTTAAGCAGCAAAAGTTTTTAACACTGATAATAATAAATAGTAAATGTTTCTGAGCAGCAAATCAGCATGTTAGAATGATTTTTCTGAAGGATCATGTGACACTGAAACGTCTCTTTGTAAACAACAACAGACTCTAATGACGAATGCTGCGTTCCCAAATGCAAATTAAAGTGACTCAAACACAGCAGTGAATCGAAACTGAAAACACAGTACTGTTCCAGCAGACATGTAGAACGTCAGACTGTAGCCTATATGAGCAATATCACTCGAGTACGAGAGCGATACCGGTTCTATATCAGCATGGATGTGAGGCAATCACAGCCGCTGATATAGAGCCGGTATCGCTCTCGTACTCGAGTGATATTGCGTTTATACAACAGTTCGACGGAACATGTGTGTAATTAAACAAGAAACAACGGAGTGCCTAATAAAACTCTCTTTTGTGTGGAACTACTTCCTTCCGCCATGGATTCAAAGCTCAAGTTTACAGTTAAACATGCGTCACTTTTAGAATTTGTATCAAGGGCATGTGCTGCTTCAGTTAGGTTATTAGTGAGAAATTATGAGGTTATAAGAGAGAAACAATGCGGCAAGACGTGCATCCAAATGAGAGAGAGCGAGACCGTGAAGAGAGACGTTTCTTCTTATATTAACTAACGTATTCTACGATTAGCTCAGTGAATAATAAAAAAAAAAAAACATAGACCCGGCTAGAACAAGTGGAGTGATACAAAATTGTGAAAGGGCGTTCCTGTAGCGATACCAGTACAATATCTCACGGTTCTCAACCAATCAGATTTGAGAACCAGAACGAACTGTTGTATAAATTTATATAATTACATTGCAACCTTTGCATATTTTGGTGGTGGTTGGTTGAGGAGCACCACACTGGTGGTGGTTGAGGAGAGACCACCCCACATGATTGTAAAGCGCTTTGGTGTACAACAATACACAATAAAGCGCTATATGAATGCATCATTCATTCATTCATATTTTATGATAGTACTAATCTCAAATTCTCACCACCATTCATAAAAAAGAACCGAGCGAGAAACACATTTCAGCACTGATTCTACTTCGAGGTCTGCATGGGCTTTGAAGTGAAGCCCGAACCCGACCCGTACCCGTCTGACCATGCCCGACCCGAGCGGCACAGTTAAATTTAGAGCCCGAACACGAAAAAAAAAAACCAAAAAAAATTCTTTTTTCTTTACTTTTTTTTCCCCACAGACTAGTTAAGCTTTAAAAAAATAAAAAAACATGCTGTATCTTCACGATTGCATGCCACGGTCAGTAAACAAATACATGTAAAGAAACAGAATCATTAAGGCTCGGCCAGTTCAAAAGAAAAAACACTTACCAGTTATGAAAGTTTATGAACATCAGGTGCACATAAATTCTGCCGAGTTTTTGAATGGTTATATACGACAAGACGATAATTCTTCTATCGTGCAAATTATGGTCATTTTCGTCAGTTAAGGCTCGTTAGCATTCGGCCTGCTTTAAATCAGACACAGAGATGCAGTGCGGTAAGATCGCATTTATTTGAATTAATTAATTATATCATTTATTTGAATTAGCGCGAGAGAGAGGGATGAAAGTTGCGTGTGTGAACCTGCGTCTGCACGTCTCTCTCTACAAGCAACGAGGCTTAGTTCCTTCAAAAACAGCGATTTTACCCCCTCATTGCAGAGAAATATAAAGTTGCGAGTCAGTAGCCTGTCGAAGCTATTTTACTAATAAAAGTTTCCGTGCTGTTTTGTCGTGTGCACTAATGTGTGTGAATGCATCTATGAAAGCAGCGTAGCGTACTGCATATAGGTTTTAATTTAGCTATAAACCCGAGCCCGACCCGAACCAGAAGCTATTCGTTAAACATTAACCTGAACCCGACCCAAAACCCGAAAGTATTTCGGGACCCGTCGGGCTCGGGTCGGGTAGCGGACCTCTAATTCTTCTCGCATTTGAACCCTTTTAACTGTCCAGCAGATGGAGCCGCGAGCTCCTTCAGCGCTCTCAGGACCATTCCATCCATGATGTTTACGTGCATAAACTTTTCGCAGTTTTAGTTAATTGCTTAAGGCCATTTTGTGATTTCAATCATCATGCAGTAACCAGCATCACCCTGAACACCCCCATCCCCCCGATTTTTTTTTATTACATGGGTCATGATTTTAGAACGAAATAACCGGAATTCCGGATTAATCTGTAAAGAATCACATCCCTGGCAATGCGTAAAGTCGAGCTAGTGCAAGACAAGCATTTGGGCGTTAAAATCTAGTGATTTATATTCTGGTTTTTTATTCTTTTTTTCAGAAAATGACCGATTGTTTCGCTAGATAAGACCCCTATTCCTCGGCTGGGATCATGTAGAGCCCTTTAAAGCTGCATTGAAACTGCAATTTGGACCTTCAGCCCACTGGCCACCATTTAAGTCCATTATATGGAGAAAAATCCTGGAATGTTCTCCTCAAAAACCTTCATTTCTTTTCGACTGAAGAAAGAAAGACATCAACATTTTGGATGACATGGGGGTGAGTAAATCATCAGGAAATTTTAATTCTGGAAGTGAGCTTATCCTTTAAAAAATAAAAAATACTTCAAAATATTAACAAAAGCTATAATAGTATTTTAATAACACTAATCAATACTACCTATTTTATAAAATCAGTTTGACCATCTCTAACTATCTATCCATTTAGTACCTCCAAAAGGAGTGTGCTTACATGTACAACAATCATTATAAGACAACAACAAAAGAAGATTGTGTTTAAATGAGATTTTGAAATCATCTGGGGCTTTCTTCTGAGAATTTGATGTCAAAATGTAAGCATGTAATCCTGTGCTGTTGTATAGACAGACCTGTCTGTTCTCCAAGTCGATTTTGTTGCCGAGCACTACAAAGGGGAAGTTCTCCGGGTCTCGTGGGCTGGCCTGAATGAGGAACTCGTCCCTCCAGCTGTCCAGGGTTTTGAAGGTGTTCGGCGCGGTCACATCATACACCAGCACACAGCAGTCCGCCCCACGGTAAAAAGCCACACCCAAAGACTGGAATCGCTCCTGTCCTGCCGTGTCCCAGATCTAAAACAGCCAGGAACATATTACAGCACTGCATTGTTTGCATTTAAAGGGCTATATAATTAGAAATCATGTTCTTGATCTTTTGCAACAAAAAAAAACTACTTGTTTAATTTTGAGGGTTGTCGGGAGGGTGAAAAACGGTCATGTAATAATACTACACACATATATTATAAATACAAAAAATATGTTTCAGTGCAAAAAAACTCGTCTAACATTGTAAGTGGACCTCAGTTTTTTTTTAAATAAATATAATTATATAAATATTGCTTGTTTTTTTTCTCTCTCCATACATATATATAATAATAATAATAATAAGTAATATTCATATAGGTATATATATTAAAATAAATAATCATAGTAATATAATTATTATTTTCTGAGTGTGAAAGGACTTGATTAACATTGTTATTGGACCTCAGGTAAAATAAATAAATAAGAATTTATATCCATCTATCTATAAAATGCATAATCATTAATGATATTATTTATATATTTATATACGTATGTATTAGTGTTATTTTAGTATCATTGATATACTATAACAGTTTTTATTTATTTAATTAGATTTTATTTTTAAATCTAGTTAATGTTATTTTGTATGATTTAGCCATTTTTATAACTTTTCTTTGTCCATATTTTTTAGTATGTCCATTTTATTGAGCTATTTTAGTACTTCAGCTTAAACTAAAGGAAAATGAGAAATGCTGTCTTGGCAACTAGATAAAAAATGAATTACATTTTTTTTATGGGATTAGCTTTAGTTAACGATGGTATATAAAATCAATTCACATCTGAAGACTCATACCTGCATTGTCACAAGCCTGTCATCCACCATCATCTCCTTGGTAAGAAAGTCTGCACCGATAGTGGCTTTATACTGATTGCTGAACTTCTTATTGACATATTGGTTCATCAGAGAAGTCTTCCCCACACTGTAGCACACAAACACAAGAGCGATTATTAATCTAAGTGTTTGAAACTTGAAATTATTTAACACTGTCAGGCATTATTGGTTCAGAAGGTCATCACTTACCCAGAATCCCCGAGAATGATCACCTTCAGGAGCACCTTTTTACGAGAAGCCATCCTTGTGGACTAAACTGTGCCTAATAAAACGATCAGATCACTTGTGAGGTCACTTAAATATGTAATTACGTGATTTAGTATGCAACCTCTGCAAATGACACGCAATGGCTGTGATTGCCAAACACACAAACATGTTGAAAAGGGAAGGTTGCACTATGTCAGTCATGTGCCCAAGCGTCAAATCTTCCATACTGTATGTAACGTAAGGCATGCCATAAATGAAAGTCAAAATTCTTCACATTTATTGTCAATAAAAAGACATCGTTACTTGATGTCAATGTAAACGTCAATATTAGCTTTCAGTGCATGCTAACCTGCTGCAAATGTCCTGTCAATTCTTAAAAATGTCAGTGTTAAAGTTTCAAAATACATTTTTAGATTGATTAAAATAAATCAACTAAACCCATGTTTGAAAATAATCAGTTTAGCGCTAAAGCTACGAGTAGCTAGTCAAAGCTAGCACAAACATACCGTAAATGTAACACATTTACACACGTTATTTACATAAATAAGCACGTTTCATTCACTTAAAACGATTCAATCTCAGATTATGATTATTTCAAAGCGTTTCAGTCAGCCAGAGTTTCAATATTTGTTCTCTTGTCACTCTGCTGTGTCAGCGTAGACAGCTAGCATGTTAGCATGGCAAAAACTCACTTTCTGAGGAGAAATCTCAATCTGCTGCTGTCATACAACAAAAGCAAGCCAACACGACACCTCCACCGTCTCTGGTCGACTCGGGACGCACTCTCTGGGTCGTGTGGAGTGTTTTTGGGTGGTTGTCAGGGACAGTTCAGCACATCCGTGTGTAATAATGAGCCGCAAACACTCCCTCCCTTGACTCGACTCCACACTCATCGTGTTTATGTCTGTGAGCGTTATCATCGCTGAGAATGCAAATACATGTGCAAATACAAACGTGTATTTTGTATTTCTGTCGTGTGGTGATTATATCTGATATAAACACATCCATCACTTTATTACAGAAGTTACAGAAGTAGACCTGTGCACTCAAAACTCACAATATTTTATATAGCAATATGCATGTCTATCTATCTATCTATCATAAAATGTACGTTTGTGGAATGTGAATGTGATATCCACTGACAAAACCCCATTTATATTGCCTGACAGAACTGTTAACTATTTTGTGTAAGTATTTACATAAATGTTATGTATATTAATATAATAAATGAAATATTGAATTAACTATGCAGTGCTGTTGATATATGACAGTATTATAGTTATTTACAGTATTATACACACACACACACACACACACAGTATTTTATTTTAGATTTACATTATACTTGATTGCTATTATCAGATTTTACAGTTCAAAATGTTTTGTTTTCAAAAGTATTTTGTTAAAACTTAATACTGTTAATCAGCAATGTTGCAATAAATTGATCAAAAGTGACAGCAAAGACATTTATAATGTTATTAAATGATTTCCATTTCAAATAAATGCTATTCTTTGAACTTTCTATTCACCAAAAAACCCCTGCATATTTCATGGTTTCCACAAAAATATTTTACAATATTTTCATATTTTGAGAGTGTTTTCAACAATGATAATAAGAAATGTTTTGCCATCCCAGGAATAAATTACATTTGAAAAATATATTTAAATAGAATACATTTATTTTAACCCTTTAACTGTCACCCGTCCCCTCTGTGGGACGTCTAAGTTTACTTCACTATATTACAATTGAATCCTAATCTAATCATGACAAACTATATATCACTGGAAAGGTCTAAGTCTCCTAAATAGATATTTTACCAATGTTTTTGTTAAAAAATTATGTAGGAAAAGTAATAGGTTAATTTATGTCAAGAGTGCACCTCAAAAAATCTACATCATAACAGGAGTTCTGACCTTTGTAGCAAAAAGTCTTCTCCGTTGCCTTTTTCTCCATCACACTTTAGAAATCATCAGAAATTATATATCAATTGAAAACTTTAAATCTCAAAATTCATCCTTTGAAACCCATTTTTAAATCAAACATTGCATTACCATGAAAATGGTACATCAATATCATGTTACAAATGAATTATACAAATTTAAGTTTGGATCGTGCACTTTCACGTCTATGTTAAAAATTGTGAGTGACAGTTAAAGGGTTAAACAATAATAATATTTTAAAATATAATTTTGTACTGCAATTTTTATCTAATAAATGCAGCCTTAGTGAGAATAAGAGACTTCCTACCGAACCCAAACTTATGAACTGTAGTACTTATTGAAACCTAGTCATCATATTTTCTTTATATAACAGTGTATTATAAAATGCAAAGGTTGATTTGATTATAGATAAAATCTATGATTTATGGTTTACCATCGTTTATATAAAACACAACACAAAGCCAAAACCCTGCTCTATAAATTCATTCCCAAAAGGCTGTATTGATTTCATGAATAAAGTTCCTTAAAGGTTGAGACTGAGACCTTATTCCTCAAGAGTAACCGCACACCAACAGGACAAAGAATGATGAGAAATCATTCCAAAGTGTTCAAAGGTTGAGTACCTCTGAAGGGCAAGTAAACAGACTTTGAAACTCCTGTGTGTGGAGTGATAAGATAAACGTTAACAAGACATTTACTCACGGACTGATTTTATGTACATTTGATTATACAAGGCAGTAACATACACTCACAGAAAAAAGCAACGGGAACAACCAGCAGAGTTCGCTGTTAAGTGACTACTAGTTTACATTAGTTACAGCTCAATCTCCAGCCTCAGAAATCATCATCATCGCAAATGTCCAGATACACGTCGAAAGCCTCGCGGTTGCAGTTTCCATCAGGGGTGAAGACGTACTTGTGGAATGTCCCATCAACACATATGGCTTCAAAGAGAGACAGAAGTGATGAGAAACTGACAAATCAATAACAGTTCACTCAAAGGACTTAAATAAAACCCACGTACCAATAACAGAGTTGACGTTTTTGGAGGTGTTCTTCCCGAAGGCACAGATGCAAGCGCACTCAGCCGGCACCGTGAAATTAGCCAGAGACCACTGACTGTCCACATACTGTCCGATGACCGGACCCACCTTTCCTACACGCGCCAAACTAGAGAAGACAAAATGCCACACATAACACCCAGTGACTCTAACTACACCTAGTAGGATATTTCTAAATAACACTTAGAATGTAACGAAAACTGTAATGAAATGACAATCAAGATTTTTTTTTTTAGTGAAATGATTCATCTTACGCAGAGCGCCGGTTCAGTTTAGTGTCTTTCAGAGCAAATATGTGCACTGTTCCCTTGTCACTCGATGCACACAGAAAGGATGAGTCGTGGCTGAAATTAATACTGTAAAACAACAGAATTCAATAAATAATGTGACATTTAATTTCATTAATCATCAGAATAGGAGCTGTTTGTTTGTTTTTTCAATAAAAAACAGCAATACACAATTCATATAATATGCACTGAAGAAGTTTGGACAAACTCAAATCAGATTATGTTTTCTTTTGATCTAAAGGCTTCTACTTAAATACTACTGAAATGATTACTTAAATTAGTTCTGTAGACCAGGGTTTCCCAAATGTGGTTCATGAAAAGCTAACAATAATATTTGAATCAAATGTAAAAATTAATGTGGCTGCACAATTAATTGAAATAAAACTGAAATTGCTATATAAATTCTAAATGTATTTTTAGAAGTTTTCATAAGAAATGTTTTATTGCAGTTCAAATCACATATAACAAAATAATTGCAATATAATTTAATTACTGTTATATAAAATAGATGCACATCCCTATAAGATATATCTATATATATATTATATATATATAGATGATATATATATATATATATATATATAATATTCAGAATAAAAACAATCAAATAAAACACTCATCTAAAAAAAAGATTAAACTATTTGATCTGTTTATGCATGCCATGTGACCATTAATGGACATCAGAGAACCATGAACATGCAAATGTGTTTTTAAATTATAGAAATATTAACAAATATTTTATGTCTAAGGGGTTCGGCTGACAAAAATGTCTGGGAACCCCTGATGTAGATAAATTGTTTACACATGAATTTCTTTATAAAAATATTTTTAAATAGTGAAGGAAAAGCAGCCAGGTGTTCAGCATATATGTGAACTCCTTCAATACTGTTTAGAAAGTATCCCAGGATGCACCTCATGAATTTGAGAGAATTTCCAAAGTGAGCAGAGCTTGAATCTAGATAAAGAAGCAGCTCAAATACAATACCAGTAGAGTGTAGCCGGGTCGGTTCCTCTACGTAGTTCCACTAGCTTGTCTCGTGTTGTAGTGTCAAACAGACGGATCAACGTGCCCTTTCTGGATGCAGACGCAACCACACTGCCAGGCTGGTTCAGTGCCAGGCAGGCGATTTCACTCTGGTGGGCGTTGATAGTGAATGGAGCAGATGATGTGCCAGGTTTTGTGTTGGAAAGGTCCTGTCAAAGAGTCATGAACATTAAAAATTCCATCCAACATAAAGAAGAATAGATTTGGAGAAATGTAGCATTCCATCACTCGCTCACCAATGGATCCTCTGCAGTGAATGGGTGCCGTCAGAATGAGAGTCCAAACAGCTGATAAAAACATCACAATAATCCACACGTAATCCACATCACTCCAGTCCATCAGTAAATGTCTTGTGAAGTGAAAAGACTGCTTGTTTAGCATCGTGTTTGAACTTTAAAAAAGACTTTTATTTTAATTCAAACGTATTCTGGCCAAAATACAAGTCCATAATCCATAATAAAGCTTCCTCCAGTGAAAAAGTCCATCACCATTTGTCCTCTCACACCAAAATTCACCAACATATTTGTTTAGAACTATTCACGACTGTTGTTCGCTGTAAACGTTGCTTAATTTGTTTTTATAGTATAAATATTTCGCTTCCTATTCAGAACGAGAGACTTTTCACGAAGAAAGCCTATTAATGGATAGAGGACTCATATTTTAGATGGAAGCAATGGTTTGAAGTTAAAAATGTCTCAGTGATGGATTTGTTTATTATAAACATGCAGCTTTTCTCTTCACAATATGTTAATGGACTGGAGTCGTGTGGATTACTTGTGGACTATTGTGATGTTTTTATCAGCTGTTTGGAACCTCATTCTGATGGCACCCATTCACTGACAATGAATCTGATAAATTCACTAATGTTAAATTTCTCCAAATCTGTTCTGATGAAGAAACAAACTCATCTAAATCTACATCTAAATTTTGAGCAACTTTTCATTTCTGGGTGAACTATTCCTTTAATAAATGACTGCAAGTTTTAATATGCCAAATTCAATTCACTACTGTAATATTTTATAATAATTTGCACATAAATCTTACCACTAACTGTAGACTGCCACATTTGTGTCCAGGAAAAACCAGCAACTGCTTTTCCAAGCTAGGGCACAGGTCACACAAACCTACAAATGCAAAAATACAGTGATGAAAAATACATAAAAACAAGTCAAGCCTCTTTCTGATGAAACTATATGAAATTGCAAGCAATGCTCACAATACCTTTTGGGTTATCTCGAGTGTCAAACTCAAACAGCTTGACAGGGTTGTCGGGAAAACTATACACGTAGATCCTATTTTTCAGGACAATGATGATTCTTCACATACAAAAACATGAAATGAGACCTTAGTAATACAAACAGCATTTTTAAGGGTAAAAATGAAACACTATTGTTTAATGGCTGGATATCTTACTTGTCATGTCTCATCTGCACAGCCAGCACTGGTTTGGTGAACGTGAACTCAAGAACTAATTTGTCCTTGGGGTCTCGCACTTCCCGAGCATCATCCCAAATTAATACTGCCAGAGATAAGATAAAAACACACACACACACACACACACACACAGGTTTACTTTTGTGAAAAGTGGGGACATCCCATAGGCGTAATGGTTTTTATACTGTACAGACCGTATATTCTATTGCCCTTTACCAACCCTACCCCTCAACCTACCCCTCACAGGAGACTTTCTACAATTTTAGATTTTCAAAAAACTCCATTCTGTGTGATTTATAAGCGTTTTGAAAAGTGGGGACAAGGGGTAATGTCCTGAAAAGTCACCTTCTCCTTGTAATACCTATGTCATACCTTTGTCATTATACAAATTTATGTCTTCATTTGTCACAAAAACGCGTACACACACACACACATACACGCACACACACACACACACACAGTTTATTCCGGCTCATATAAAGTCTGGATTGAAGGAAGCAGTTTAAGTGTACTTTATCCAAGTATATAAGTGCAATTTGGACCCCAGTGTACCTGAGATTTCGGAGAATTTGGGGTTGACGCCGCCTCCCACCACAGCCAAGAGGTTTGATCGATGAAGCATTGAACACAGAGCAATGCTGCCCACCTGCTCGTGATCTATAACCAATCACACACAATCAACAGATAAGTCTACAAAAAGTTTTTTTAAAAAAGGAAAACAGATTTATCCTACCTAAATGGCCCTTTTCCATTAAAGGTTCCACATTGTAAATACGAACACCTGTTTCCATGGCACAGCAGAAACAACCTAAATAACATGGGAAAAGTCAAAACTAATGAATACAGAAAAGATCATCAGTACATTATTAACAGTGACTAACAAGTATTTTTCTGATATTATATTTAATTTATGAGAACATTGGCTTTACTTCCCCTTTTAAAAATCCACTTTGTCAAAGCAATGCACATTTTTTTCTGGTATGAAAATTTTGCGTAAAAAAATTGGGTAAATTGAAAGTTTGCATAGGTGTTGTGCATTTGCGATCATGAAATTGTATTATAAATATATTAACATTTTATTGGCCACTCTGCTCTCTAGATATCAATATAAAAAAAAAAAAAAATAATTAGAAAATTACTTAGTAGTAGTAACATTATTAGAGAATTATACACCACACACACACACACCACACACGTGGGTCAGAAGTATTCAGACCCCGTTACATTTTTCACTCTTTGTTATATTGCAGCATTTGCTAAAATCATTTAAGTTAATTTTTTTCCTCATTAATAATGTACACACAGCACCCCATATTGAAAAAAAAACACAGAATTGTTGACATTTTTGCAAATTTATTAAAAAGAAAAACTGAAATATCACATAGTCCTAAGTATTCAGACCCTTTGCTGTGACAATCATATATTTAACTCAGGTGCTGTCCATTGCTTCTGATCATCCTTGAGATGGTTCTAAACCTTAATTTGAGTCCAGCTGTGTTTTATTATACCGATTGGACTTGATTAGGAAATCCACACACCTGTCTATATAAGACCTTAAAGCTCACAGTGCATGTCAGAGCAAATGAAAATCATGAGGTCAAAGGAACTGCCTGAAGAGCTCAGAGACAGAATTGTGCAAGGCACAGATCTGGCCAAGGTTAAAAAAAAATTCTGCTGCACTTAAGGGTCCTAAGAGCACAGTGGCCTCCATAATCCTTAAATGGAAAGCGTTTGGGACGACCAGAACCCTTCCTAGAGCTGGCCGTTCGGCCAAACTGAGCCCTATTATAAATTTTTTTAAATTTGTTTTTATTTTTTTTTTTTTTTAAAATTTTTTTTTATTGGGGGAGAGAGCCTTGGTGAGAGAGGTAAAGAAGAAACCAAAGATCACTGTGGCTGAGCTCCAAAGATGCAGTCGGGAGATGGGAGAAAGATGTAGAAAGTCAACCATCACTGCAGCCTCCACCAGTCGGGGCTTTATGGCAGAGTGGCCGACGGAAGCCTCTCCTCAGTGCAAGGACACATGAAAGCCCGCATGGAGTTTGCTAAAAACACCTGAAGGACTCCAAGAGGGTGAGAAATAAGATTCTATGGTCTGATGAGACCAAGATAGAACTATTTGGCCTTAATTCTAAGCGGTATGTGTGGAGGGAGGGGGAGAAAACCAGGCACTGCTCATCATCACCTGCCCAATACAGTCCCAACAGTGAAGCATGGTGGAGGCAGCATCATGCTGTGGGGGTGTTTTTCAGCTGCAGGGACAGGACAACTGGTTGCAATCGAGGGAAAGTTGAATGCGGCCAAGTACAGGGATATCCGGGACAAAAACCTTCTCCAGAGTGCTCAGGACCCTCAGACTGGGCCGAAGGTTTACCTTCCAACAAGACAATGACCCAAAGCACACAGCTAAAATAAAGAAGGAGTGGCTTCACAACAACTCTGGGACTGTCTTGAATGGCCAGCCAGAGCCCTGACTTAAACCCAAATTGAGCATCTCTGGAGAGACCTAAAAAAATGGCTGTCCACCAACGTTTACAATCCAAACTGACAGAACTGGAGAGGATCTGCAAGGAGGAATGGCAGAGGATCCCCAATCCAGGTGTGAAAAACTTGTTGCAAAAGACTCATGGCTGTATTAGATCAAAAAGGGTGCTTCTACTAAATACTGAGCAAAGGGTCTGAATACTTAGACCATGTGATATTTCAGTTTTTCTTTTTAATAAATCTGCAAAAATGTCAACAATTCTGGTGCTGTGTTCTGTAAATATGGGTGCTGTGTGTACATAATGAGGGAAAAAAATTAACTTAAATTATTTTAGCAAATGGCGGCAATATAACAAAGAGTGAAAATTTAAGGGGGTCTGAATACTTCCCGCACCCACTGTGTGTGTGTATGTATATGTATATATATATTATATATCTATATATAGATAAATATATATATATAATATATTTATAAATATATATATATTATATATATTATTATTATACACACACACAAATAATATAAGACACCACACACAAAACATATATTATATACACAAACACACACGCATATAGTATAACACACACACACACGCTATTAGACACACACACACACCTTATCTATGCACACAACACACACACAACACACAACACACAACAAACACACACACAACACACAACACACAACAAACACACACACAACACAATATTACACCACCACACTTATTACACAACAACACATATTATATACACCACACAACACATAATATACACCCCAAAATATATATACAACACACAAACATATATAGCCACACACACACACACATATAACCACACACACATATATACACACACACACACCATATATACACACACACACACACAACACACACAAAACACACACACACACACATATATATAATCTTATATATATATACACCACACACACCAATATTATACCAACACACAATATATATATATATATATATATATATATATATTATCGAGATATATATATATAATTTATACTATATATATAATATTAGATATATATGTATACACAACACAATATATAATAATTACATTAATCTATATATATATATAATATATATATATATAATATATATAATATATATATATACAATATATATATATATATCTTATAAGATATATATATAGAGATAAAACACAAATTACAAAATACATATACATACATATACATATATAAAACATATATATAAAATCAGTCTAGCAGCATTTGCAATTATATAGCAGGATGTTTCTCAAGGGAAATGATATTTCAGACTCACTCTGGTCCTGGTTGAACTGAAGGCTGTTGACTCCTCTCTGCTGGGCCATGATGTCAGAGAAGAGTTCACTGTTCACAGCTGCTTTTCTGATATCTTCAGGAGTTTTATTGTCTAGATCTAATCATCCTGAATGAGCAGGAGACAGCGGTTTAACATATTAAAGCTGCCACCACAACACGACAACGAGCACAGAAAATCATCTTCCTTTTACAATATAATCAGGTTGACATAACCTCTCACTTAACGTTACCATTAAGATGTTCAAAAGATCCAACGAGTTGTCCTGACGCTAAACAAATAAATAAAAGTGATTTTATAATGTTGAATGTAAACGTGATAGCTCACGTTAAGCAATAACCGTACAGCTGCCAAACGCCGCTGTTGTTGTTATTGTCGCTGCTCTTATTCTACGCTGGCGCGCGAGTGTTAACGGAGCACAGCTTCCCCCTGCTGGAGAGGAGGACAACGAAAGTAGCACACGGAGTTTTCTCACAGAGATGAGCGTAGAGGCCCAGGATTGATCTTTAATCGTAGTTACAATAGGCCTTCTTAATTATGCTTTTCACGTGTTACCTGTAAAGCTACCTGAGATTTTGTACAAATCATTCCATGATTTCAGATACAGATCGTTCGGATTGATAGTTCTAAAATATACTTTTTAGTGCATAAATGTGTCCAAGAAGAAGAAGAAGAAAAAAACAAAGTTTTGAATTAAACTTTTTATTTGCGCGTAACAAACAAGTCATTCAACTAGGCTATATACTATGGATTCCTTTAACACTTTTTAAAAAAATGTACACATTGTAATTACGCAGTTAAATATTACAAAAAGTGACACATATTACAATGAGCCTCAGAATATAAAAAAGAAAAGAAAAGAAAAAATGAGTAAGGATATAAATAGAGATCTAAATAATTTAATCGCATGGCATCATAATATTGAAACAACATACTAAAGTTATATATTTACAAAAACTGATTCATGTGTAGTTCACTTTTCTGTCCAATAGGTGGCAGCAAGTAACTAAAGACAGTCTACTCAATAATACATCTTAATCATTTAACTAGAAAAGTGATACACAGGTAATGATGGCCCGTATGATATCTGTCAGTTTGCATGAGCGGCCTCCATCTCACCTGTGTCTTAAAATGACTACATTTAAAAAACAATGCTGTGGACAATACAATAGGGACAACAGGGCACTACATGCTGAATTTAAAGTTAAACAGGATGACCTCAAAGACAAGGGCATTTTATACAGTAGATGCCAACATGATTTTTCTTCTTTATATGTAAGGCCAGGGGTGTCATGCACTCATGATTTGTGAGGGGGCACGAGTGGGGTGGGGGCTCGTCATATGCTTTTATTTTATTTTTTTCCTTTTTATTCGAAATATTTCCAAACGTGTTAACTATATCAGGAAGTATCTCGATTCTCAAACATGTGTAAGTAAAATGCGTTTTGCACCAGATTGATCTATAATGGGTGATGGGCAAAGTAGACTAATAGTGTAATCCAGGGGTGCCCAAACTCGGTCCTGGAGGGCCAGTGTCCTGCAGAGTTTAGATCCATCCACAATTAGACACACCTGAACCAGCTAATCAAGCTCTTACTGGGCATACTAGAAACCTCCAGGCAGGTGTTTTGAGGCAGGTTGGAGCTAAACTCTGCAGGACATCGGCCCTCCAGGACCGAGTTTGGGCACCCCTGGTGTAATCTATTAACTACACATTAAAAATGTTTTACTTAAGTATCAGATATGGGTGTCATGCCATAAAATATTTTTAATACGACTGACTTTGTATTTCATGTGAATTTAATAACAATGTTGTAAGTTGCTGATATTTTCATTTTACAGAGCAAAGAACATTTACATTATCAAAGAACATTTTCACTTCAGTCTAGCCAGAGTTCAGGCACTCTCAAAAACTCACATTTAAATAACTGAGGCCGTTTACACTGTGAAATGAATATTTTACTTGCATTCTTATGCACATAAGCACTTTGTTGTTTATAATTCAGTCAGCTTGCAAGTGAACGTTTAAGCGATGACTCATCTGAACGTCTCTGATTGGCCATTGCATTCATAAGCTCAACAGAATCGTGTGTGATTGGTTATAATGCAGTGCTGTACAAACGTGTCTGTCTCTGACTCACTTTGAATGGGCATGACGCCTTTGTGTAAAAAGGCTTTACAGGGTTAAGAAGAATGATCATGTCACGCTGGTTCTAAATGCAAGTGCACCAAAGCATCACTGATTTGGCATCCTGGGACAAATCTTCCCAACACTTTGGCCTTTATGCTGGAACATGAAAGCAAAGTGGCATATGATCTGTGCTTTGACTGTTCACTGTTGATTTAGTGAATCTGAAAAAGACTTTGACTCCTTTGAGTCAGAGTTGAAAATGAAGCCATTGTTCCCGTCTGCTGGATCACAAGTGTTTGCATCAAGCTTAATGAGCATCTAATAACTCTGATGTTATCTTAACCCATCCAGATAATTTTTTTAATTTATTTTTTGGTTGGTCACATCATATGAGTCTAAGATTACTAATTTTGAACAGACGGCCATTCTTCTGCTTCTCTTTCACACATGCAAGAGTTTCAACCTTTTATTCAGTTCTGTAAACAGCTCTCAGTCCAGCTGGCATATTTATTTTATTAATTGAGAACAGATAATGTATTGTGAAGAAACCTGATGTTATTTTGAGAAGAAAACAAGTCTTTTTGAGAGAATTCACTTAAAAGTAGTATTACATAATCTATGCGTGTTGGACCTAACATGATTTGAATGAGAAAAGTGCAGTTTCTCTCAATCACAACATGTAAATTATTACAAGTTACATCAAAAAAATTATTGACACGGCATGCATTTTCTTGGTTTTCAATTCAAAGTATATAAAAACTAAACTTACTGTAATATGGGTTATTAATGCAGTGCTCTAGGGTTAATTTTAGAAATGACAGCTTTTGGTATTTTCCCAAAGGCTACATTACGGTAGGATTGAGGTAATATTTTAAGAATTGTCCATCGGAACTGGTACATTTGTTGAACAGCAACCTGAAGACTGTGAAGACGTGGTGTTTGTAGTTTGAAATTTTGGTTCCCTTTTGAAATTCAATGATAAAACAATTCAATTATGAAATTTCTAGCACAAATGACGTTCAAACTGAAGTAGTGGTGGGGGAAATCAGCAGGAGGCGCTGTAAAGATGCAATGTGCTGCAGTTCTTTAATAATTAAAAGAACAACTTCCTCGCAATCACGTTTAATCTACACACAATCTGTCCATGTTTTAATTAGCAGTCTGGTACATTTGTGCAGAGTAGCTACTCGAATTGAGAGAGAAGTTCACGGGAAACAAGAGCGTTTTCAAGCATCTGCCCATTACAAACTCTCTCAAAATACAGACCTCAACAAATGACCAGATGTATTGCCATTAAGCTTCTCTGTCTGCTCTGATTGTCGTGTGTCCTGTCTAGACTGATTTCTGGATGAATCCCTGAGTGGAATAGACAAACAGATCTGGCCAGAAGCGGCTATATTGCACTGATAATGCTAATGCGCTTCTATATGGAGTCTGAAGAGAAGAGAGGAAATCTGGCCAGACATAAACTAAGACGTTCTGCCAGATTTGACTGAAATCTCAGTCTTTCCCCCCTTGTGTTTACATCATTTAAAACAACAAAAGATATTGAAAACTGAGATTCAATTGCAACAACAGACTCGTTTCTATTACCGACTGCTGAGAGCAAAATCAAAACTAACTTTAATGCAAATATTCCCTCCAGAAAACAATATCAGCTTAACTATATACTATAATTATCTAAATAGTGTGGAATTAATGCATCTCAAGTCACAGAAAATATTATGCCAAACATGTACAAACCTAAATGTAAGTGATGATGAAT
Organism: Sinocyclocheilus anophthalmus; assembly: GCA_018155175.1. NCBI lineage: Eukaryota > Metazoa > Chordata > Actinopteri > Cypriniformes > Cyprinidae > Sinocyclocheilus > Sinocyclocheilus anophthalmus. The sequence goes on along the minus strand of JADLZN010008147.1, from coordinate 94,337 downwards.
TTACTCATAATTAAAAGTATGGTTCAAAACAGCATAGTAAGAGTTAACTATCCTACACTATTTTTGCATTATACAGTATGTATAATGTACTATGCAAATTTTCTGTATGCATAAATTACCTGTATCCCATGATTCACTTTTTCCAGTTCCATATGACAAATAAACCTGTTTTTGAGTCATTATTTGTTAAGAGTACAAAAAGTTCAGACATTGTCACACAAAACTGAGCTGGTTCTGATCACTATTTTTTAAAAGAAATTCAAGGTGGAACAACAGAAATACAATCATGTCATTACATTACTATGGGCAGCAGCTGTTTCGCATTCAGAGTTCAGGCAGCAGGAAAATCTGCCAAACAAATTGTAAACAAGTTAATTAAAACAAATGAAGCAGCGCACAGTTTGAAATAAATGGAGGTTTATAGCAGAACTCTGTGCACAATGGTCCATAAATATGTGCATCATCAAACGTTACACTCGGTTTGAAAGAAGCTATTTAAAGGGTTAGTTCACCCAAAAATGAAAATTAGACTGTGTTTTACTTACCTCGAGCATCCAGGATATGACTTTATTTTTCAGGACGAATCCAGTCGGAGTTATATTGAACTAGTCCTGGCTATTCCAAGCTCTGTCATTGCAGTCAGCGGGTGTTGCAGTTGAACAGTCCACAAGTCGTTAAATAAAGCGTGCGCATTCATAATAAAACGTGCCTCACACGGCTCCAGGGGATGAATAAAGGCCTCCTGTAGTGAATGCATGAGTTTTTGTTAGAAAAATATCCATATTCAAACGTAATAAACACTTTTCTCTCACTTCCGGTATCTGTCACTGAAGTTCCGGCGGATGGTGCGCCTCTGAGATATCGCTAGTCTCGTGGAGTTTGTGAAGGAGCAAGGAAGCAAACATTTCCTGAATTAGCAAAGGAGAAGAAGCAGTCTCTCTTGGTTTATACGAAATCTCCAAATTTTTTCTGGTTTGCAACTCCTCGGGTTGTAGTGTAATTAGGACGGTGTTTGTTTTGTTCTCTCTGAATTCGTCAACAATCAAGGCAACGCCGACATCTTACGTCATCTGCGGACCGGCTTCGCATATGACAGAACGGAAGGGAGAGAAAAGTGTTTTTTGTTAATTACGTTTAAATAGGATATTTTTCTTACAAAAACATATGGATTCACTACAGGAGGCACTTTATTCCACCACCCGGAGCTGTTGGAGGCACGTTTTATTATGGATGCGAGGCTGTGCGCGCATCTTATTTTTGGTACGGGACTCGGTGGGACTGTTTCAACTGCAACACCGCTGACTGCAAGATAGAGCTGGAATAGTCAGGGCGCTTTCGCGATAACCGATTGATCTTAGCACTAAGAACGCTTTTACGGTCATGTTATGATTCATTCGTATGTTTCCGTGCGTTTCCCAAAATGCACTTAACGCAAATCGTACGTAGCAGTGCTTGACGTGCTACTCTAGGAGTCGCTTATCCGTTTGTCAAGTGCTGAAATGGCACCTTTAGAAGAAGGGGTCGTAATTGTAGTATACGCTGTTTATGAAATGTTACCATACGGCTTCGTCAGACATGAGATAATAACAAGTATATTATATTTCTATGTAAATATTAGACTTTACATAAAAATGACAATATACATATACAAAATATAATTTAGTAATAATATCTATATAGAGGACGTATTTTCTGGGCCCATGCATGGGTTTTGTGCAGGTCAGTATGTCATGGAGATTTTCCCCCCCCGTCTTTGAAGATATTTCTCCATCATCTTTTATTACTTTTGTTGTTCCGCTTCAATTAATGTGATTTCTTTGTTTGACATTTAAATTTTTCATTATAATTCATGAAACCTATTAAAAACGAGTATAAAGGTAGAAGAAAGTACAATCAAAACTTGATATAATACATGCACTTGCTAAAGTTAAAGGTGTAATCTGCCTTTTGTCCTGCAGGTGACCGCATAAATCTGTTTTCTTACGATGCACTTAGGGCTTTACTCCAGAGCACTCGTAGATCTACGAGTTTTCAAGTGCTACTTAAGTTACGATGCTTTTGGGAAACAGACCGTAATTTTAAGATCAGTCGTACAATCATTTTTACGAGCTTCTTCGGCTTATGAAGCTTTTGGGAAACACAGCCCAGGACAATTTTTAATATAACTCTGACTGGATTCGTCTGAAAGAAGAAGGTCATATACACCTAGGATGCCTCGAGGGTGAGTAAAACACAAGCTAATTTTCATTTTTGGGTGAACTAACCCTTTAAGATTGCTGACGCACAGGGTTTTGCTTGCACAAATGTAAGTTTAAAGAGACAGACCCGAAGCAATTATCCAGAATGATCATGGAAAGAATACTGCGGTAAATGTCCTCCTGTGTTGTTATCAAAAAGAGACTGGAAAGCTGTGGGAATGACCATAAATAGAAATAATGGTGAATTATGCGGAGCCAGACTCTTTTGTAGTTCAAACACCCCCTGTTGAAGACCCCTGTACTAAAAGTTAATTTAGTATACTAACATGTATGGAAGCTTATTTCTACCACGGAATAAAAAATTAAATAAAAAAAGTAATTCTGACATTTCTTGCAATTCTGAATTTATATCTCACAACTGCGAGAGAACAGAAATATAAACTCAAAAGAAAAAAAAAAGTCAGAATTGTGAGAAAAAGTTGCAAATGGCAGAAAAAATGCTATTTTTTTCTTGCAATTTCAAATGTATATTCAATTCAGACTCAGAATTACGAGTTTATGTATCACAATTCTTTTTTCTTTTGCAAGTCTTTGCAAGACTTTCCTGCAGTTCTGAGTTTTTATCTCACAATGGTGAGATATAAGCTTGCAACTGTGAGAAAAGTCAAAATTGTGAGATAAAACATCACAAACTGCAAAAAAAAATTTTCTCACAATTGCGAATATATATCTCCCAATTCAGACTTTTTTTGTGCAATATCTCACAATTGCGTAATATAAACATTTGTGAGAAATAAATCAGAATTGTGAGATAAAATGTCACACGAAAAAATACGGAATAAAAAGTATAAAAAACAGCAAGTTGTGACTTTTCTCACAATAATGAGTTTATATCTCACAATTTTGAGATCTAAACTTGCAACTGTTAGAAAAAAAGTGTCCGAATTGTGAGGTCACAAACGGCAGAAAAAAGTGGCTAAAACAAACTTGTTTTTTTCTTGCAATTCTGAGTTTATAACTCACAATTGTGAGATTGCGAGATATAAACTTGCAATTGCGAGGAAAAAGTCAGTATTGTGAGACTTTTCTTCATCTCGTAATTCAGTTTTTTTTTCAGAATTGTGAATTTGTCTCACCATTCTGACTTTGTCTCATAGTTCTGTCTTTTTTCCAAATTGTGAGATATAAACTCAAGAATTGTGAGAAAACTTTTTTACATTTTTTTTATTCCATGGCGGAAATAAACTTCCATACAATACGGCAGGCAGGAGGGGTGTCACGATCACTAGCTGGAGTGCCCTTGATAACCACCAGAGGGCCCTCCATCCCATAACTCTGTCACTCACGCTGCGTCCGAAATCGCATACTTCCATACTATATAGTAGGCGAAAAACAGTATGCGAGGCGAGTAGTATGTCCGAATTCATAGTATTCGAAAAACAGTAGGCGAGAAGTACCCGGATGACCTACTACTTCCGCCCGAACTCCGTAGCATGCATACGATGGACACTTTACTATCCCATGAGGCCACGGGAGAGAGGCGCCATATTCGAAAATGGCGGAAGGCGGCACGCTGCTCTTTTCAAGTGTAAGTACCTCAGGGAAAAACGTTGTTCATTGTGGTTAAATTGCGTTCGTTTAACATGTTCTAAGTGAACGGCTGATGATGCGAGTTTAAAACATGAAGGCGATGAGGATGGATTTCGTGAATCGGCTGTAAAAAGATGTTTAATCATTGTAACAGATCGAGCTCGTGTCAATGCTGTTGTACAGCTGCTTGTTAACTGCTTTTTTAACGGAGACTTTCGTTGTTAAGCAGTTTAATGAGATTATAAAATTCCACGGACTTTAAAACATTTTTTCCCCTCTTCTAATATTTAGTTGATATTTTGTTAGCGATCAGCCTCCTCAAAATTCTGATGACTGCACTGCTGATTCTGTGCAGAATGTCATACACCGTGGAGTTTGGGATGTCAAAGCCCAGTGACACCAGCCTGTACAATGCTGCGTGGGCCAGCCAGTAGAGAAACACCAGCACCTCAACATCTTTTCCCAGCCATGGTCAGAATCTGACTTCAAAACAGCGATGAGGGACATGATGGACTGTCGTGAAAGCCGGAGGTTTGGACGGAGGTCAGATCCATCTTCGAAATACAATCAAAGAATGGTACAGCAGCATCAGGTTGGTAGGTTGTGGGCTCACAGTCTGTAATGGTGTGTATATATAATATCATATATATAATATATATATATTTTTTTTTGATATGTATATTCTTATGTAATAATTGTAGATATTATAACTATTAAATTTAGGCTGTATATATGTATGTATTAATTCTCTTCCTCTCTATTTATCCAATTGTGATTATGTATGTTAAAGTTTATTCCTTGAGTCGTCTTGTGTTGTCCGTGTATTTTTATGCGTTATTTATAACAAAATACGCTTTCGTTGCTCCAAAGGAGCATTGGCTCACAGACACTACTTTTTATTGTGAGGTAAAATTTGCTAGCTAAATAGGTGATTGTTCTTAACTTATTTGATAAATGATTTACAAGCTGTCGACGAAGGCGTGATCTGCGAGCAGCTGCCCGACGCCTCCTCTGAGCTGTTGATTCAATCAACGTTAAAACGCAGATGAAAGCGGTAAGAATTACGTGAAACATTGCTGATGTTTGCGCAGTAGTGAGGGCTCTTTACATTTTGGCGCTGTTGTGAAGACGCATGTCACGTGAGAACATCAACATGGCGGATGTAGTACGTCTGAATTCCATTCATACTACTCGCATTCATACTATATAGAACGTACTTTTTTTAACGGTCGAGTAGTACGTTCAAATTCAAAATGTAGTACCTACTAAGCAGTATGCGATTTCGGACGCACCCTCAGTCTTGGATTTTATTTCCCACAATCCTTTGCCCGGACTCATCAGCACTCATTGTTTGCACCTGTGTCTTTTTAACCCTGTCTGCTCACCCTATATATATAGCCTGGTTCATTCAGTCATTCATGGTGAAGTCTCGCCTGTGTTTCTGAGCCATTATTTCCTGTGTCTTGGTTTAATCTGCCCCTTGTTCTGGATTACTCTTTGTCTGTAAAGTTTTGCTGGTTTATGACTTTTGCCTGTGTTTGGATCATGATTGTGGAATACCCTATATGAATAAACACTGCATTTGGATCCTCAGCTTTTGTCTCTCTGAGCAGTTCATGACAACGGGAAATGCAATGCTAATCAGTTTGGTGGGCATGAATCCAGCCCTGAGGGGCGCCGAGGCTCGCTCACTTTGTTTAGATGAGAATAATGTTTACTATAATGCTGTTTGTATGGGTGACTGGGAAAAAACATTGCTGCTTGTTAATAATTTGATTCTAGGAAAAGTAAGCCTTCACCAAACAATAACACTCACAAATTATTCATTTACTTGATTGAGAGTGTAAAGCACAGTACAGCATAAATATTGTTAATGTGCCATGGTGAAGAGCTCATTTCCTCTTGTAGATGTTGTATTTACAATAAACTCATAATTAGTAACATAAAAGAGCTGAAGGATTTTGAAGACCATGGATCAGAAGACAGATTGTTTGTCATTTGCCCTAAACAGTAAACACAGATCACAAGAGCAAGAAAAGCAAAACTTCTTGATTAGTTTAGAAATAAGTAGGGCTGTGAATAGGCTTACATGTTTAATCAGATTAATCAAGCCTTCTTTTTTTTTTAAATTAATCGAGATTAATCGCACACTTATGAAATAAAGCATACACCATTCATCTTGTTTAACGCTCATTTGTCATCATTTGCTATATCCAGCAAATTAAACCAAAAGACTGAAGAGTGATTCTCACTAAACTATTTTTTTGCAAGTTTGAAGGTTCAGTTGATACATTTATGCACACATAAACTGACATAAAAAAAAATACTGGAAAAACTTTTCAGAATTCATGTGTACAGTAGACAAGTCAAGTTGTGATAGCGAACAGGACCACATGGAGATGCCAAAAAAAACTAAACTAACCGCCCTGGGCTTACGATGCTTTTGGCAAATGCAGCCCAGAGCTGACTGCATATATCTACTACAGTACACTGATCCATTCAGAACGACTAAACACAGCAACATACACAAGACAAATCAAAACATTATCCTGAATGTGTGTGTAAACAACGTGAATGTACCGAAATGTGTCTGTGCATAAATTTAATGTATGATTTGTGCGTCAAGAGCATTCATACACGGTTTGTTTGTGCATCAATATATCAGACTCATGTGTGTTTACAGTACAACTCCAGTACATCACCGCAATCGTCTTTACCTTGATTGCAATCCTCATCCATCAAAACCTTACTAGTGAGAAGCTAGTTTGCTTTATCAGCTGAGAACACATTTTGCATATCATACAGCAGTGGGATGTTTTGATGTAGTAAAACTGACATCTGAAAGATGTCTATCAGATGTTTTTACACAGCAGATGAAGCGATCTTTCACGGACATCTTGCAGACGTATGTGTGCTATCTGGGTTCAGTCCATATTTCACAGAATATGACAGAGCTCGTATTTTAAAGTGAAACACACTGGAATGAATAATTCACTGAAAACGCAACGTGACTCTGTTCTCTGCATTCTCTGATGTAATCAGCCTGTTTTTCTTTACATTATCGCTGTTTTGGACTGATTGTTTGAATGGAAATGTTGCTGTTAGCAATAGTGTAAAGTACATATGAGCTGATAATTGCACTAAAATGTAGTCTTGCTCTTTCCAGAAAATGGATAAAAAATATTCATGACTTTTTTGTATGGGTGCACAAAATGAGAACATCATTCTCCACCTGTGTTTCTTTAGCATTAGCAAGCAGCAAATCATGATTAAAAACAGGCAATATGCCGCTCCGACCTCCTGTTTCAATATGAAATGAATCACCTATAAAATTTGTTTAAACTAGAACTTGATGTTATGTTGATAAAGTTGGGCAGCTGGAGTCCTCAGTGAGTTCATTCAGGCCTGTCTGATGAGATAACAAATCATTCTGAGCTGAGGAGGTATATGAAAGTGCTGCCTTAAAGTTTTCTCCATATTGGAGGAAACACTTCATGAAATATTGTCAAAACAACAACACTTTATCAGAGTTAATATTCCGCTTAATGCCAACTTCACCTGAATCACACGTCTCAGGAGCATTGTTACTAAGCAACAACTCAAGCACATAGAAAAGATGATAATACATTCCATAGTACTTTGATAAATACACTACTGTTCAAAAGTCAGTAAAATGTATTAACAAAAAGTGGGGGAAAAAATTACATTTATTGAGCAAAGATGTGTTAAATTGATAAAAGTGACAGTAAAGACTTTTATAATGTTACAAAATATTTCTTTTTTAAATAGTAGCAGTATTAAGGAGCACAACTCCATGTTTTTAACATTAATGATAATATATAAGACAGGTTTCTTGAACATCAAATCTTAGAAAGAAGACTGGAGCTAAAAATGCAGCTTTGCATCACAGGAATAAATTAATATACCTGAAATGTGAGGTGTGCTGTGATTGGCCAGCTATCCAGTGCATTGTGATTGGCCGAATATCTCAAGCGTGTGACGGAAATGTTACGTCCCTTACCATACTGTGATGCCATGTCCTGGAGCGATGAGACACAAAAAAACATTAAAACCCATTATAAACAAGGCATTTGTTGCATCCAGTGGGGACATAAATACGGATTATAATGACTTATACTGTATTTTTACGCATTGCATCGGAGCGTAACATAAAACCATGTCTGCATTTGTGATCGGAGAAATGAATGACAAACTACAAACGCTACTCTACACTGCTCAAAACTCGCGTTTGAATCGCAGTGGCAATTCTTTAAATATAAAAAACGTACTAAAAAAACGAGTCAGAACAGCCGGCATTGTAGTACTCTACCAGGATCAGGAAACAGTCATCCATAAAATGCGCTGCACACATCTGAATATTTGGGTTGAACTTGTTCTGGAACAGTGTTGTAATACAACTTAACCACTGATTTCTAGCAGTGTCCTCTTTAGGAAGGCCAAACAAAGTAATTTCGCTTTCACAACGAAAAACACAGCGTCACACACGGCGGGCTAGAGTGAGCGGAGGTGGGCGGGCTTGCGGCAACCACATGTGACGACTCCGGGCTGGACTCCACTTCGTCCACGGTGAAAGCCGATCTGGCGATCTACAGCGTGAAATTGTTGTGTTTCCTCAGCGACCAGCACAGATCAGCTCAGCTCTAGGTATGACAAAGTGGATATCGTCCTCTTTTATAAGACCAAACAAAGTAGTTTTGCTTTCACAACGAATCACACAGCGCCTTCACGACATGGCGGCGGCAACAACAATACTACAACGAGAATAAAAGTTCCGCCTTTTTTCTTTGCGTGAACATTTGGGCGGCGTTATGCAAACCTTCCCACATCGTGATGCAGACATGTGGGGCTGTGTTAGAACGAGCCGTTTTAGGTAGGCGTGGCTGACTCTTAACTTTTATTAAGAATATCTCTTTGGATTTGAGACTTTAGTCTTTGCAACTTTAAACAAACTTTATGCACCAAGAGCTTGTAACCTCAAAGGGAAAGGAAAAATTTAAATTGCATCATATGACCCCTTTAATTTTTGATCAAATAAATGCAGCAATGGTGAGTATAAGGACTTCTTCCAAAATATAAAAAAATGTTGGTATTCCAGAGGTTGATTATTAAAATCATCCAATGTTTCTGGAAATACAAAAATGAAAACAAATTATTATTAAAAATGTAAATGTATGAAATGTATAACAATAAAAAACATTTTAATCCTTAAATTATCATTCCAAATTTGGATTCTGTTTGCTACCTCAATTCAAATTCAATTCAAAGTCAGCTAATTAATATTAATTAGGCACTCTCACATCAATTTGGCACACAACCCTGAATTCATGAGATACAATTAGAATATTCAAGATCTGAATATCTAATATTCAAGAAAGCAACCAAATTCTCAAGGTTATTCAAAATATAAAACTTACAAACTGGTAACTGAAAACCCCTTATTGATCGTCCCATTATTCTGAATATTGAGGGAGAAGTGTGTCCACATCAGTATCTTACTAGATAAAATATTGTGATCTTGCTAATTTAATTTTCAGTAGAACTGATTTTCTCTGTGCAACATTCACTTGGTTACTTCTAATTAGAAACCATCACACCATTTCACTCAATAAGATCAAGTAAAGCAAAGCACTTAAAAAGAATAACAAAGACAAGCAATTGGCTCTATGACTGAAAACTCCCTCTCTCGCCTTTAGCATTAACACCTCCTTCCCCTGACTGCTCATTTCAGTCTAATCCTGTTCATCACTTCCAAGTTGAGACTGGCTCACAGGGAAACACAAATCGATAGAAGTGTTCTCGGGGGGGCGGGAGATTAATGTGGGAATCACCGGCTTTGGGAAGATGGTTAAGTAGGACACACTCCCCACAGGAAATCACTCAGATCTTAATTAGCTGTTAATGTGATGGAGACTGACACGGGCCACGCTGAGAGAGGAGTGACGCACGTGGACGAAGCCCTAACAAACATATGCTACTGAAATATTTTGTGTCAGTAGGCAGACTGACCCAACTAATAGGAAGCTAGCACGTTTGTTTTAAAGAAATAGTTCACACAATCATTCAAATGTTGTCATGATTCACTCACCAGTGTTGTTCCAACCCCGTTTGACTTTCTTCAGTTGAACAGAGCTGTGCTGGCCGCTTGGAAAGGGGACCGACGCTTCAAAATATAAAGAATAAAATATGCGTTACATTATCAACATTTCAGGGAATTTCACAGGCAAAGGGTCAAAAGTCTACTGTCAATGAAGCACAGCTTGCACAGAAGCCAGTTTCAAGTGATGCAGTTTCATATTTCCTCATATTACTATTTGAATGTCTTATTCAGATCGCATAATTATTAAAATCAACTTTCATGTAGAGTTCCACATAAAAATCTGATAAACTGTTTCAGTCAAGGGTGAAAACTCTTGAATGTATCAGTTTCAGGTTATTTTAAACCAGATGAGTCATGTTATTATACAAGCAGGACCTACTTTTACACACAGCTGATGCTGTTAGTCATTGCGTAAGCGCACCTTTTCAATATTTCCTTGATATAAAGTTATTACCAAACACGGAAGGTAAAGCAATGCTTTGTGATCCCAATAACATGAGTCACGCTCTCTGGATACCTGTTTAGCAAAGAGCAACGATTCCCCCCTTGTTGAGCATTCTTGATAGGATATATACTGTGAATCTCTCAAGTGTACATTGATTACTTTTAAGAAATAATGTAATGTAACTTAATGCCAGTGTAGCTTAATTCAAAGGGGGAAACAGTTTTCATACCCCATATTCAGATATTTACAAAAAATGTGTTCTTTTTTTAACTCTAAATTTTTTCAATTAATTTCTTCAATCACTTAATTTTGTTCAATTTCTCATAAAACAGACTTGATATCTTCATTTTGCGTCTCAAATTACAAGACTTGAATTGTATTTACAATCATTTTTAGCATTACATGCAACATTTAATGCCATGACTTTATCGATTTAAGACTTTCTGCTCTGATTGAATGCCTCATTTGTGGAAGGGTGAATTAAGAACTTTTTAAGACCTGCAAAAACCCTGTGAGACATTTAAGTGTGATATTGCTTTTGCTGATACATTCTTGTATATATACCAGCCAGAAGTAGTGAAATGACAGGATTTCTCTCAAAACTCATTAATAAGTACCTGTTATTATTAGATATTGTTAAAGGCAGACTCAGTGACCTTTGGTGCATGTAAAATACTTGCGCTGTCAAAATAGCAACTAGTTTTTTCCCTAGGCTGCTCATTTTTTCTTCTCACACCTCCACAACCTGAAACAGAAACAGGTGGATGTTTTTTTTTAACACCTTGACTTACTATCTAACGAAACAGCTTTTTTTCCTCCCACGCATCACTTTAATTTTAGACTTCAAATGCATTTTTCTCTGTTGTTTTCCTGCCTCGTACAGAACGGCATGTCTGAGCTGGTGGCAAATGCTGCTGTAGGTTTTACTTTGCGATGAAAAACTTGCCAAAACGGAAATATCTCACTAGGCCACGACGAAGACTTGCTGTGAGATAATAATTGCTTAATATTATGCGGGTCACGGTCTAACTGAGATGTTTAATATGGATCAGATTACCGGTTCAGGGACAGGTGTTAACCTAAGCGGGCCGTCTCCGATGTGAGAGGAAGCAGAGTTGAGACCCCAGCAGCGTGCCGTTTGAATACATGAATAAAACGCAGCAAACACCAAGGCTGTGTGAACTGACACTTTTGATTCAACTTTTCGCAATCTGCTTTTGGCTACACAGTGAATTCACAATGTTGATATGGACAGATATGACATTGACAGATGTCACAACAATTGAACGCAAAGGATTAGCCTTAGCAGAAGTACTGATGCTACGGACTGAACTACATATTTATAGTTCCCATAAATTAAAAGTGTGTTTTTTTTTATTTAACAAACTGCATTTACCAGCAACCAGCAGTGTAGCATAAAAAACAAGCAATAAAATGTATTTTTGTACCATTTTAATGCACTGCCACAGAGAGAAAATCAAATAATAAAATAGAATAAAACATACAAAACTCAAAATGCTCATGTTCAGTTAAATTAATGATTCACTGATTCAAGTCATTATATTGCCTTAATAGTAAAATACGGAACATTTGTGAAATAATTAGAAAAATGCTTATTTTCATCTGAATCAATTAATTCACACTATTCATGAAAAAAAATGATTCACTGATTGCATTTAAGTCACTGTCTGTTTTAATAGTTTGTAAAAAAATGAAAAGTTACAAAGGGCGGGGGGGGGCGGGGTTCTGAATCGATCAGTGTAAGAAAAATTAGTTATTTAAAAAGTATAAAACTGTGTATGCGCATTCACGAGTGTGAGGTGGCGTTCCAGCGGCTTGACGTGTAGACGTGGCTAGTGTAAGTAGTACTGATTTGTAATAAAAGTAGTTCATATGAAAATATATATATATAGGATTTATTAATGCCTTAAATAACATAGTTATTTAAACAAATCGCTTTGTTTGCCAAAAATTGTAGTGTAGAATCTGCTTTTTCAAAAGCTTGATTGTAGTTGAACTGACGTACTTCAAAGTATATTCCCCAACGCTGTCAACCTGACATGAACTTTCAGCTCATTCAACAGCAAGAGAACTGCTGGTAAATGAGTGCTATGGAAACAAAAGACTCATGCAGCTGGTCACAGTGTGACCTGCATCTCCTCGCTTTAACTATGCAGGGACTCTGTTTATAATCACAATGTGGACGCCAGTACACAAATCTGTATTTAGAATGACTGCTGGAAGTAAATCCAGTTTTCTGACACAAGGCGGAAAAAGACGATAAAAAAGAGAAAGATGACGACAAAGAGAGACAGACAGAGGAAAAATGGTGAGATAAAGGTTTTTCTATTATGTCTTTCCAAGACAGCAGGAAAGATTTTGGCGGTAGTTTCTCAGGATGTCTAGAAAGAAATGACAAAATGCTATTGCCTGAAGCTCAACACCTTAAAGCAGTGATCCTCAAATCTGGCTTGGAGTGATCCACTTTTTCTGCAGAGTTTAGCTCCAACCCTATCATCAAACAAACCTACCTGTGATTTTCTAATGATCCTGAAGACATTGATTAGCAAACTCAGGTGTGTTTGATTTGGGTAGAGCTAAACTCTGCAGGAAAGTGGATCTCGCGAGCCAGATTTGAGGATCACTGCCTTAAAGGAACAGTTCCCTCTAAATAAAAACCTTGTCATCATTTACTCACCCGCATGTCATTACAAATGTGTTTGATTTTCTGGAAAAATTTGCAAATGTCATTCAGATTTGCGCATATTCATACTGGCGTATTGAGATCAGTGTTGCTAAAACTTAAAGGCAGGGTATGTGATTTTTCAAAAACACTTTAGAAAACTGATTCGGGCTGAATCGCAAAACAAACTTGTAGCCAATCAGCAATAAGGGGCGTGTCTACTCGTGATGTGGAGGAGAGAGCGTTCAGTACATAGGACGGACATTAGCCGAGCCGAGCGACAGAGAGACAGAGATGGCGGATAAAAAACAAAAGAGGAGAACGTCTGCGGAAGGATAAGGCAAGAAGTAGGACCCGTGTAAATATCGGATCAGCTTTCCAGCGCTGGAGAATTCAAGGAGCGGAGGCCTGCGATCGGACGCCGAGGTTGCTTTGTTTCTTCTCAATAGGTGAGTAACACCGTGTCTGCAACAGCTAAAGTCTGCCTACACTGGACGCGATCAAACGACCGTTGAAAACCATTTGAAATATAAAATATAAACAAAAAAAACAACACTGATAAAGAATGAGGAAAACTAAAACCAAATTTTGGTCATTTTTGAAGCTCAACAGCCTAAGTTCCTATGAATTTTTATTGCATGGAAAAGAGCAGCATGAACCTTCTGTGTGGCATTTCTCTTTGCACTCCACAAAAGAAAGAAAACCATATGGAATGACTTGCACCAAAACAAGGAATATTTTCTGAATAACAACCTAAATTTTGGTCTGTTCTTCTCAAAAAACCAAGAAATGGCCTCTAAAGACTTGGAATATGTTGCCCAATTCATACAGATGACTTTCAGAATACTTTTTGTCATTCGTTGTTTGAAAAAGAGCAGTATGAGCATTCTAATATCCTATTTGTGTTCCACTAAAAACGAAAATCATATGTAATGTAAAGAGGATGAAAAAACTATGACTTTTAAGTTATTTTAAGCTAACTACTCCTATAAGAGTGTCATTATGATGTCTTTATCAAGTGAACTATGCCACATGCTATATAGAAGATCTCCACGTACTTCAGAAATTGTTTTAGCAGTTCATAGGTTAATTTGTTGCCATTTATGAAGCAATTTGGGAACTGGCTGATGCCTAGTGAGGTGTAAACTGCCATTATCTCTCATGAATTAACTCATATTTTTAAGAAAGAGTCACAAACCACACTTCCTGTGACTGGTGGTTTTGTGTATGAGCGTAAACATTTGACCTGATCAGTGCAAATCGGATCGTGGCGCACTGCGTTTTAAAAAGTGAATCTTTTCTGTAACCTGCTACCTATCTACGTATAGTACCTCTGACATACGAATTTGTCATTCAGAGATTTTCCTCCTCCCCGAGCCATTCCTCTCCCACTTCCAGCAGATGTCCATTTCTCATCTCCTTCTCAATTCCTCCCCCAGCATGTAATCTGTTCTTGATTGATTCCTTCCATTTCTTTTGCATTAGTGGCAGTCTCTTCCCGGGATCATTATCTTGACAAACACGCGACCCCTTAAAATAACAGTCTACCTGACGATGCTTATAAATGACACGCCACTTATTACAGCTGCTTAGCAACCTGCTACAAGATTAAAGGTAATTTCTCAGACAAAATCACATTATACAATTATTTTATAGCATACCTTCCCACTTACCATTTTATCAGTATCTTAAAACACCATTTCATTGGATATGCAGAGAATTGAGCTCTTTTCGCATGTGGTTCTGATGAGGCTGACATGTTCCAGGTCTCCAAACAAGATTCCACTGATTGACCGTTGGACATGCATGAGTGATTGAGCTCAATTACAGTATCTTCTTTTCTCTGAAGACCATCTCCGCTACCTTTGGAGAGAAGAACGGAGACTGTGTGTGAACTGGAGAGCCAATTAACAAACTCGGCATGAAACTGAAGGCTTGAGAACCTGATTGTCTGCATTCAAATGCGAATGAACCCTGGTGATACAAACACCGCCTCTATCTTCTACAGCTCAAACTTCTGATTGCCATATTGCTGCTGATAAGATGACTGGTCAAGAACTTTTATGGATGTGAGATAAGCACAGAGGAAAAGATGAAAAATCTAAGAAAAAAATGCAATCACATAATGCACTGTGACATTACAGGCCCAATGGAATAAAATAATACAAATAGATGAACAAAGAAAAATGTTGATTTTAAATACTTAATTCAATGCTGAAAAGTAAATGCTAAAATAATTTAAATAATAACGTTATTAAAAATATAATAAAATAAATAGATCTTTTAAAAAACGTATTATAATAAAAAATTAAATAGATTATGATGCATATTGTGTCATGTTTTAACAGCAGTATTGTTATTATTAACCAAAACATTTATTTAAATATTCTGGTAATTTAAATAAAGCTTGAAAAAATAAATATGAACTAAAAATGAAACAAAAAAAACTAAAAATAATGAGTATAATTAATTAGTACTATAATTACTAAAAATGAAATGAAATAAAACTTCTAGAATTATTAAAAAACAACTAATAAGATGCCAGACAGACCCAGAAAAAATGTTGATTATGAATATATGAAATCCAGTACGGAGAAGTAGAAATAAAATAAAGCAATTAAATACAACTTTTAAATAATTACCTATTTAAATTAATTGTTTTAAATAATTAAAAAGGTAAATAAATGTTTTAAATCATTAAAAATGTAAATAAATCCATTTAAATGGTTAAAAAGTACTATTTTACAAAAAGAAATGCATTGCATTCCACACATAAATTGTGTGTTGAATCTCGTTTACATTGCGTGCTCTGTCTCTTCCATGAACTTCGAATATTGTACAAATACTATCTGTCTTCCGCATGTCAACTGGTTAGTATGTGATGTTCATGCATGTTTAGTCCTCAAAAAGAGGCAGACTTTGGCTCTTGGGGTGGTTGGAGGGGTTTCCAGATTAATGGCAAACCCCGCTAAGGATCCATCTACTTATCTCAGTCCCACAAATATTCCCATGACGGCTAATTACCCGTAGTACACGGCAATGTGGCACACCAGTACTACTAGCAGGAGCCAGTACATCGGCGTCGGTGGGAGGGGAACGGGCCGTCCGCGTGTTCTCATACTCTGCTGTGGTACTGCATGGGTTTTCAGATCTCAGCGTTCACAGTACAGTCCATTGTGCCTCACAGATCTGCCTTCAAACGATGAACCCATCTCACAGGAACCCGATGGAATTCAAAGAGAAATTTAATATCCAGGTTAACATTCTCTGAACATACATCATCACGATAGATTTACTTGAGAAGCAAAATGACTCGATATTAAAGGAATAGTTCACCAACAAATGAATGGATCCTCTGCAGTGAATGGGTGCCGTCAGAATGAGAGTCCAAAAACATCACAATAATCCACAAGTAATCCACACTCCTCCAGACCATCAGTTAATGTCTTGAGAAGTGAAACGCTGTGTGTTTGTAATAAACAAAGTTTTTAATTTCAAACAAGCCCTCTATCCCTAACATTGCTTTGTCCGGTGAAAAAGTCCTCTTGTCTGAATCAGGAGAGAAATATGAACAAATATACCACCGTTTACAAGCGAAAACAGTTCTAAACAAATATGTTAGTGGACTTTGATGTGAGAGGACAACAGAGGAAATGCCTTAATGATAGATTGGTTTAACTGATGGACTGGAGTGGTGTGGATTCAATCGGCATCCTTCTGTCTCGAGAGACAATGAAGTATCTGCGCCCGGGTCAGTCTGTTGTGGAATTGCAGTGCCTGCTGTGGCTAAACAGTCCAATACGAGAGCGGCAGAGTCTGTTGCGGTTACTACAGGTGAAGCCTGAGGCTGCTTTTGTGGGCACTGACTCTACTCTCTGCCGTCTGCGCTGCCTTTTCTCCTCCCACTGGTCCTCTCTCTTTCCCTTGCTCAGCTTTGTGCTGGTTCTTACGGCGAGCCGCCAGTCGACTTAGTTTGCGGTAGCAGCTTCCAAGTCTGCAGGATTCAGGCTTCCGACTTTCAGGTCATGCTTGCAGACGTCTTTGTACCGGAGCACTGGTCTGCCTGTTGGTCTGGTGCCGGAGGCGAGCTCGCCATACATGATGTCCTTAGGAATCCGGCCATCCTGCATTCGGCAGACATGGCCGAGCCAGCATAGGCGTCTTTGTGAAAGGAGTGCGTGCATGCGGAATGTTTTTGCCTGGGCCAACACTTCAGTGTTTGGGACACGGTTCTGCCAGGTGAATCTAAGGATCCTTCTCAGGCAGTGCAGATGGAAAGAGTTAAGTCTGCGTTCTTGCCAGGTGTACATAGTCGACGTCTCGCTGCCGTAGAGAAGAGTGCTGAGGACATTGGCCTGGTACACTTTCATCTTGGTGTTGGTGGTGAGCATGCTATTGTTCCACACTCTCTTGGTTAGGCGGGCCATCGCTATTGATGTCTTGCCGATTCTGGTGTTCAGCTCATTGTCCAAAGAGAGGTTGCTGGAGATGGTGGAGCCAAGATATGTAAAGTACTCCACTACCTCGAGGGTGTGATCACCGATGGAGATGCAGGGGGGAGTGCTGCTGACATCCTGGCCCATGACGTTTGTTTTCTTTAGGCTGATGGTCAGCCCAAACTCATCAGAAGTGCGAGCGAAGCTGCTGATGAGACGCTGTAGTACTTCCTCGGTATGGGCAGTCAGGGCGGCGTCATCAGCAAACAGCATCTCCCTAATCAGGACCCTGCGCACCTTGGTCTTTGCAAGGTTGAAAAGGTTGCCATCGCTCCTAGTGCGAATGAAGACACCATCGTCTGACTGACTGAAGGCGTGGTGCAGCAGCAGGGAGAAGAAGATGCCGAAGAGTGTCGGGGCGAGGACACAATCTTGCTTCACGCCGCTTCGAATTGGGAAAGGTTCTGAAGATAAGCCATCGTACTGGACGGTACCTTTCATTTCATCGTGAAAGGACGTGACCATCTTCAGAAGCTTGGGGGGACATCCGATCCTGTGCAGTAGGGTGAAGAGGCCTTTCCTGCTGACCAAGTTGAAGGCCTTGGTCAGGTCGATAAAGGCGATGTAGAGTGGCTGTCTCTGCTCCCGGCACTTCTCCTGTAGCTGTCTCAGTGAGAAGATCATGTCAATCGTTGATCTCTAGGATCTGAAGCCGCACTGCGCTTCTGGGTAAACGCGTTCAGCCAGCACTTGGAGTCTGTTCAGCACCACGCGGGCAAAGACCTTCCCCACCATGCTCAGCAAGGAGATGCCGCGGTAGTTGTTACAGTCACTGCGGTCTCCTTTGTTCTTGTAGAGCGTGATGAAATTGGCGTCTCGCATGTCCCGAGGAACTGTTCACTTCTCCCAACAAGGAAGTAAGAGTTCATGAAGGTGGTTCGAGGAGGACACTCTTCTTGCCAGCCTTGATGACCTCTGGGGGAATGCCGTCACTGCCTGGAGCTTTGCCACATGCTAAAGAGTCAATGGCCTTGCTGAGCTCGTTTACAGTGGGCAGAGCATCAAGTTCCTCCATCTCGGGCAAGGGGGTGGTGCTCTCCACTGGTTCACTGGTTGGGAGCAAGGTATGCCTTTACCCCAAGCGGATCCACAACTCCAAGCAAAAAAGACGGCCACGTATAAACACAGCCCTGACATCAATCCCAGAAGTTTGCACACGCTTTGCCAGTGCCATTGAAGTGGCCCTCAAGGACTGCCCAGACAACAGCGCTGAAGAGAGATGGAGCCACATCCTTGACGCCATCTACAACTCGGCCATGGCAACCTCCGGCAAGAGGGAGAAGAAAAATCCAGGTGTGGATTACTTGTGGATTATTGTGATGTTTTTATCAGCTGTTTGGACTCTCATTCTGACGGCACCCATTCACTGCAGAGGATCCATTGGTGATCAAATGATGTAATGCTACATTTCTACAAATCTGTTTCGATGAAGAAACTCATCAACAATTTGGATTGCCTGATAGTGAGCAAATTTTCAGCAAATTTACATTTTTGACTGAACTACTATTTTTTTTTTCTTAAAACGAGAAAAAATATCCATGAATGTCTTAAGAAAAATTATCTTGTATTTCCTTTGAATTAAGTTTTTCTTACTCCATTGACAGATATTTTAAATTAACATTATTTTAATACAGAAATGCAGAAAACAAGATATTTTCCTTCTCAAGTAAATGTGTCTTAATTTAAGAATGTTTAGATATTTATAATATAAAGCAAAATTAAAATACTAAGTAAGAAAATAATTTTTTGCAGTGCATTATTAAAACATCTCCAGCAGTGCCCATGTTATCACACCACACTGGGTGAGTTGTCACAATGGGAACCTGCCAGATAAATATAAACAGTAAAACGAATGAATTAATTCATCATTTATATAGCGCTTTATTTTGTATTGCTGTACACCCAAAGCGCTTTACAATCATATGAGATGGTCTCTCAGACCACCACAGTGTGCAGCAGCATCCACGGAGGTTGATGTTGCATCCCCAGAGCAACGACGCTCAACACACACCAGCTACAGGTGGAGAGGAGAGAGAGATAGAGCCAATTCAGTGGATGGGGATTATTAGGAATTTGGCCAGGACACCGGGGATACACACCTACTTTTTACGAGAAGTGCCATGGGATTTTAAATGACCACAGAGAGTCAGGACCTCGGCTTAACATCTCAGCCGAAGGACGATGCTTTTTTTCAGTATAGTGTCCCCTTCACTATACTGGGGCTTTAGGACCCACACAGACAACAGGGTGAGCACCAAAACCCATAAAACATGAATATCAACTATAAAAACAACATAAATGTAAGATGGTAGCAACCAACATTATCTAACATATTAATATATAATTTGGGACAAATTCATGCACACTACATAAAATGGATACTATGCAAACTGAGACACAATGTCTCTTTCCAGACATGCTCCGAATCAAAAATTACCAGCATAAATTTAATGCTGTTTGATTTATGCTGGTAATTTCTGGTTCATTTCAGCAGGGGCTGTACTATAAATATAAATATTATAAATATAACATTGAAATATAATAAAAAACAATATCTTAAACTAATGATAAAATAATAAATTTAAAATTATAATTTAAATTATGAATATATATGTATTATTATATAAATAGTTACATTACGTACTATTATTATAATATATATTTACAACATTACAAAATGATATCAAATAATAAATATGTAATAGTAAATTTTGTTTTTACTATTTACATTTACACCATAATTATTATTAGTATATGATTATCAGAAAACAAGAATTTGACAGTGTCTTCTTCACTTTTTTTACACACTGTACATACCCAAAGCTACAAACAAATGTAAAGTATTTATCCTATCTCCCTTAAGAATGTTGTTATCAATCATAGCGCCCACTTTAATTACAAAGAAAAATGGAATGGGGACAGAGAATTCAGTGATTTCTCTGGGGATTATTAAATCTAAATCATGCTACAGGCTCTATACTCCAGACACTATCTACCCTCTCCAACTTTCCATGAGTCTTAATCTGGAATATTTTGTTTTCATAAATTAGCTGACACATGCATCATACAAGAAAACACATCAAGAATTCAAATATTCCTAGACTGGAAGTTGCCATTATGAGGTCTTAAAAAGCAGTCAATATATTTCTAACATACTGAATGCATTTTAGATGCCCGAGACCAAATGAATAACTTGCAATTCAATTTTAACAGCAAAATAAAGGAATCGCACAGCTCAAGACAAATATTTCCATAAGATATGCTCAAATGACTGAACATTCAGTCCTTCTCAATGAAAGCTGTGCAGAGGAAAATAAGCAGATATTCTAGCAGCCCAATTAAATTTGTCTGTGTGTTCGATATTTTATTAGGCGCAGTCTTCACTGCTTCCCTCTGTCAATACAGCGTGAGTTCAGCATCATTCGGCCAGTAAACTGCTGTTTCATGCATTGGCAATCCAATAACACATATATAAACCAGCATGATGGAACACAGACATGCAAGACAGCACAAAACTACAGCAAAGAAAGAAACAAAATATTATCCTTGAATACTGCATCAGCAAGTCAGTGACGTCAATGGTTTATCACATCTTAAAAATATACCCAAATGCAGGAAAATGACATCATGACAGTCAACGGAGATGGTCTTTGGGCTCAGATGGTGTAGCGATGGTTAAATGACACATGCTGCTAACTAGACAAACCTTGACCCTAGAGCTAGACAAACACAAATCAGAAATTACCAGTATAAATAGAAGTTTTTCATGCTGGTTGTTTCAGCAGAGACTGTATTGTAAATATAAATATTATTTAAAAATATAAAATAAAAATCTAACAGTAAATATATAAAATAATTAATTTGGATATAATTAATATTATGACTACCATTTATTAATATTTAATTTTTTTACATTAAGAATGAATTCTATTTAATATATTATATTTAGATTAAGTATAACATTTATTGTTACTGTTATTATAGTTTTAAATATTATTAATTATTTTAAAGGGGTCATATGATGTTGCTAAAAAGAACATTATTTTGTGTATTTGGTGTAATGAAATGTGTTTATGTGGTTTAAAGTAAAAAACACATTATTTTCCACATACAATACATTATTGTTTCTCCTCTATGGCCCCGCGGCTGGACTACGCCCTCCTCCTCATCTTCCTCACTTCTTCGTCCACGGTGAAAGCCGATCCGGCGATCACAGCGCAAAGTTGATGTATTTCAACCAGCACGGATCAGCTCCAGGCATGACGAAGCGGATATCGTCCTCTTTTGGAAGACCAAACAAAGTAGTTTCGCTTTTACAACGAATCACACAGCGTCTTCACGACATGACGGCAGCAACAACAATACTACAGCGAGAATTAAAGTTACGCCTTCTTTCTTTGCGTGAACATTTGGGTGGTGTTATGCAAATCTTCCCACATCGTGACATTGACGTGGAGGCGTGTTAGAACGAGCCATTTTAGGTAGGTGTGGCTGACTCTTAACTTTTATAAAGAATATCTCTTTGGATTTGAGACTTTAGTCTTTGCAACTTTACAGATCTTCTTTATGCACCAAGAGCTTGTAACACTCCAAAGAGAAAGGAAAACTTGAAATCACATCATATGACCCCTTTAATGCGGAAGTAAGCCGGTGTGCGAGATTTCTGGTTCATTAGTCTTTGTAGGGAAATAAGGAGAAGCATAACAACATGCAGTAAATGGTAAAACTGTTTGTACTACAAACCAGTGTGTTCATAATTAAGATAATACATTCAAATAATATGGTAAGACACACCCAATTTATAAATTAAATTTACAACTGGCCGCACCCGCTATTACGGGAAAAATGAAGGCAGTTAGTGGTGAACGGGAAATACAAACAAGAAATATATAGGAGAAAACAACTACAGCATTTCCATGACTTTCCAAAAGAGGAAAAACATCAAAAGAAATTATTATTGTGCATAAAAGTGAATAAACATATTCACATTCATAAAAAGCTGGACGAAATCAAATTTTTGGAATGTCTATTCAATGCTCCCAGTATTGCAAAGCCTTTGAATTATCATCATTTGAGTGCTTTTCCCAGAAAACATGCAATTAAATATGATTTATTAATCAGCATATGATGTAATTAATTCAAATGTTTAATTAAGAATCCTAAAACATATTTGTGTGTGTCAGACCTTTTATCTGAAGAGAGCAGACGCAGGTTCTCAGTGGGGCTGTGTGGGTTCAGTCTGTAGGCCATCTCTCTCTCTCTCATCCATCTATCCAGCACTAATAGCCCCTGTTCTTGTGCGCACTGAACCGTAGTCCTGCTAAAGACAGCCATGCATTATGGAGCATGAACCACCGAATCAGGTCACGGCCCGCTGTTCAGAGGTGCAGTCAAAAATGCAATATGGGATATTGTAATGTAGATGTGAGATATTTTCCAAAGCTTTCTGTGACACCAGATGCATTTAAAGAGCAGGAGCTTCATCGGGATTCTGTGATAGTTTCATATATGGGACATGAAATGATTCAATTGAGGTATTGTGGGTAAACATACTGGACAATGGTGGAACGTTTTGTCATGCACAAGTGGTGATTATTCATTTGCTTTGGATAAGTGCATTCACTTCAAATTCAAAAAACATTTCAAAGGACATAACAGACTGAAAAAAAAAGAATCACAAAACTGAAGTGGTAATTTCGCCGGTCCCCGGGCCCCTGAAGAGTTTTAGTCATAGAAAAACAGTGTTATCAGTAAATTAAACTGGGTTATGATTTTGCCCACGCGCACTAAATACAGAGGTGCAAATATGTTTTCCTGCATCTTCACTCTGATGAAAAAAAACTACAACTTTATTTCCATGTTGGCACTTGAAAGCTGTGGGAAATGTTCTTTTACTTCCCAAAATTAATTAATAATGAACACAATTAGCATATTTTAAATAAGACTCCTTGTTGACTTATTCAGATGGAGTCATCCTGACAGCCGTCTTCAAAACACATCTGCATAGTGTACGCTGAATGCCAAAATAATTGTTTGCTCAATTAGCCATTCCTCGGAGCAACTAGAAGTCCGGGCCCTTCATTTGTCCAACAATCTGCCTGTTCCTTATGCGTACAGCTCAAGCAGCGAGTCCCAACACACAAAGCTCATTTAAACACCTGAATCCTCTAGAAAAACACACGCTCACTTCACTCATTAGCTATAGCTGCTGATTTGCATAAGAAAATCAGTATGTTCTGAGTCGTTTCAATCAGCACTGGGAAATAACTACCTAAAAGTATCACTAACTAGTTTCTCAGTAGCTTTTCCCAACAGTATTGTGGCATGACAAAATGCTGCATCACTTTTCAATATCATATTGTTTTGCACACAGCTTCAGAGTCAAGCAAACAGTCACTAATTATATATTTATGCATATACAGTGGGGCAAAAAAGTATTTAGTCAGCCACCAATTGTGCAAGTTCTCCCACTTAAAAAGATGAGAGGCGCCTGTAATTTTCATCATAGGTATACCTCAACTATGAGAGACAAAATGAGAAAAGAAATCCAGAAAAATCACATTGTAGGATTTATTAAAGAATTTATTTGCAAATTATGGAAAATAAGTATTTGGTCAATAACAAACAAGCAAGATTTCTGGCTCTCACAGAACTGTAACTTCTTCTTTAAGAGGCTCCTCTTTCCTCCACTCGTTACCTGTATTAATGTGTTTGAATTCGTTATCAGTATAAAATACACCTGTCTACAACCTCAAACAGTCACAATCCAAACTCCACCATGGCCAAGACCAAAAAGCTGTCAAAGAACACCAGAAACAAAACTGTAGACCTGCACCAGGCTGGGAAGACTGAATCTGCAATAGGTAAGCAGCTTGGTGTGAAGAAATAAACTGTGGGAGCAATTATTAGAAAATAAAAGACATACAAGACCACTGATAATCTAACTCGATCTGGGGCTCCACGCAAGATCACACCCCGTGGGGTCAAAATGATCACAAAAACTGTGAGCAAAAATCCCAAAACCACACGGGGGGACCTAGTGAATGAACTGCAGAGAGCTGGGACCAAAGTAACAAAAGCTACCATCAGTAACACACTGCGCCGCAGGGACTCAAATCCTGCAGTGCCAGAAGTGTCCCCCTGCTTAAGCCAGTACATGTACAGGGCCCGTCTGAAGTTTGCTAGAGAGCATTTGGATGATCCAGAAGAGGATTGGGAGAATGTCATATGGTCAGATGAAACCAAAATATAACTTTTTGGTAAAAACTCAACTTGTCGTGTTTGGAGGAGAAGAATGCTGAGTTGCATCCAAAGAAAAACCATACCTACTGTGAAGCATGGGGGAGGAAACATCATGCTTTGGGGCTGTTTTTCTGCAAAGGGACCAGGACGACTGATCCATGTAAATGAAAGAATGAATGGGGCCATATATCGTGATATTTTGAGTGAAAACCTCCTTCCATCAGCAAGGGCATTGAAGATGAAACGTGCTGGGTCTTTCAGCATGACAATGATCCCAAACACAACGCCCGGGCAACGAAGGAGTGGCTTCGTAAGAAGCATTTCAAGGTCCTGGAGTGGCCTAGCCAGTCTCCAGATCTCAACCCCATAGAAAAACTTTGGAGGGAGTTGAAAATCCATGTAGCCCAGCGACAGCCCCAAAACATCACTGCTCTAGAGGAGATCTGCATGAGGAATGGGCCAAAATACCAGCAACAATATGTGAAAACCTTGTGAAGACTTACAGAAAAAACATTTGACCTCTGTCATTGCCAAAAAAGGGTACATAACAAAGTATTGAGATGAATTTGTTATTGACCAAATACTTATTCACCATAATTGGGCAATAAATTCTTTTCTTAAAAATCGACAAGATGTGATTTTCGGGATTTTTTTTTTATCATTTTGTCGCTCTAATAGTGGAGAGGTATACCTTTGTTGAAAATTACAGGCCTCTCTCATTTTTTTTAAGTGGGAGAACTTGCACAATTGGGGGCTGACTAAATACTTTTTTCCCCACTGTATATGTAACAGCATTTTATTTATATATCAGACACCAACACCGACCATCATTAAATCTGAAACAGGAACCATTATACACAACATACAAATTTTTTTTTTTTTTTAAAGGGGTCATTTGATGCGATTTAAATTTTTCCTTTGGAGTGTTACAAGCTCAGGTTGCATAAAGAAGATCTGTAAAGTTATAAAGACTAAAGTCTCAAATCCAAAGAAAACGGGTGGATCCTACCTAAAACGGCTCATTCTAACACGCCCCCACATGTCTAAGTCACGATATGGGAAGATTTGCATAAAGCCGCCCAAAAGTTCACGCAAAGAAAGAAGGCATAACTTTTATCCCTTTGTAGTATTGTTGCTGCCACCATGCCGTGTGTGACGCTGTGTGTTTCGTTGTGAATGCAAAACTACTTTGTTGGCCTTCCAAAAGAGGAAGATATCGCTTCGTCATGCCTAGAGCTAATCCTTGCTGGTCGCTGAGGAAATACAACAACCTTGCGCTGTGGATCGCCGGATCGGCTTTCACCGTGGACGAGCGGAGTCCAGCCCGGGGTCGTCACAAATGGTTGCCGCAAGCCCACCGGCCACTCCTTCGTCGAATCTGCCAGACGCCGCACCATTCTCAAGCCCGCCTGCCTCTGCTCACTCAAGGCCGCGGTGTGTGATGCTGTGTGTTTCGTTGTGAAAGCAGAACTACTTTGTTTGGTCTTTCAAAAGCGGACACGACTAGAAATCAGTGGTTAAGGTTGTATTTACAACACTGTTCAGAACAGTACAACCCAAAAATGGAGATGTGCGCAGCGCATTTTGAGGGGGTTTCTGATACTGGTAGAGTAGAGTAGATACATGCCGGCTGTTCGACCCACAGACTGGTAAGTAGTTTTGATATTAAATGAATTGCCACTGACGATTCAATCAAAGTTTTGGAGCAGTGTAGAGTACGCGATTGATGTTTGTCATCTGCTGACACAAAAGGTTCTATTTAATCAGTATATGTTCCCACGGGCAATTGCAATAAACATGTCTATTGTAATGGGTTTTAATGTTTTTGTCTCGTCGCTCCGGCCGGAAAGGGCATCACAGTATGGTAGGGGCGTAACATTTCCGTCACACGCTTGAGGTATTCGTCCAATCATAACGCACTTGGTAGCTGGCCAACCACAGCACACCTCACTTTTCAGACCGAGGAGCTTTGTAAAAATCAACACATTTCAGAAAGGCGGGGCATAGAGGAGAAACAATAATGTACAGTACGCAGCCCTGGCCAATACCTCCCCCACACACTGCCGCCTGCCCTAAACATTTCATTACACCAAATACACAAATAAAGTGTTCTTTTAGCACCTCATATGACCCCTTTAAACGTTTTTAATTGTATTTAGTGTTCATTTGTCTGTATTTTGTTCATAAGTGATGGTTTAAAGTAAAAATGCCTTAATGATTTTTTTTTCTCACAAACCCACAGGTTTTCACTTTTCAAGACATTAACTGATGGAGTCGTGTGGATTGCTTGTTTATTATTGTGATGTTTTCCTGACTGCAATATATCTTCAATGTAGCTAGTTTCTTTATGTTAGTGGCATGTAGCATAGCTAACTACTTTTTCTGCTATTGGTCGAATCTCCCTGTATCTGTTTGTCTAGTCTTCAAAAAGAAAAAAGAAAAAAAACACTTCACTCTTCTCCAATCCTACCACATGCTTGTGTAACAAGACAGCAGTCTGTTTTTTTTATGCGGTTTCATCCTCTTTTGCTCTGAAATATACTGTATTTTGTTTTGTTTTTATCCAGCAAGCTGGGAATTCAGAATGCACTGCATATCACACGTGCACCTTGTTTCATTCAGGACAGATGAGTTTCCGCACTGCAGGTTTCTACTCTATGTGGTCTATATGGAAATGTACAGTAAACACATTCATCTCTGTCATATATTTTCAGTGTAAATTAGGCCAACATGTGTCTGAATGAGTCAGATAACAGTGAAATGGCACACACATTCTGAGCACATCGTTTCTATGTTGGTGATATGTAAAGACACATTTAAACATGCTGAAGGTGGAGATGCTGCAAAAGTGGCTCGTGCAGTTCTCTGAATTGCACATTTCAAAAACATGTTTAAAGGAAACATCTCAATTAAAATACTTTCAGGTACATGGAAACAACGTAATAGATTCTGCAAGAGAAGGTTGTTGCTGAGAAATACATGTTTTATGTTAGAGTGAAGAATAACCTGCATTGCAAATATATTTTATTTACTTTGGTGTTCAGTTTTGCAGGATTAGAAGAAGTGTCATAAAAAAACAGTAATATTGTGAAATATTGTGAAATTTATTATTACAACCTATTGCCTATTTTAATATAATTTAAAATGTAATATTGCTGAATTTTCAGCATCATTACTCCAGTCTTCGATGTCACATGATCCTTCAAAAATCAATCCAATATGTAGATTTGGGTTAAGAAATCATGATAGTATTTTATGATATTCAAATGTTGAAAACACAGAACAATTCAAAAGAACACAGTAATTATTTGAAATAGTATTGTTGTTGTGCATAGAAAAATGTCTTTGAACTATTAAAACAATTAATTTTGTTAAAAAAAAAACGCTTACTGACCCCAAACCTTTATATTATTTTCTTCGAGTAAGATGAAACATGTTAAATACATTAAAACTACATGAAAATTCTGTCATTTACTCACCCTAAAGTTGTTCCTGTTTGATCTTTTTTTTTTTTTGTTGGGGTGCGGGGGGGGGGGGGGGGGAACCCAAAAGGAGAGACATGTTGACAGATTTTGCTGTTCATTGTCTCCATATATGTGGACCTGGACCACAAAACCAGTTATAAGGGTATTTGTTTCGAAATTGAGATTTACACATCATCTGAAAGCTAAATAAATAATTGTTAGGATAGGACAATATTTGGCCGAGATACAACTATTAGAAAATCTGGAATCTAAGGGTGCAAAAAAATCAAAATATTGAGAAAATTGCCTTTAAAGTTGTCCAAATGATGTTCTTAGCAATACATATTACTAATCAAAAATTACGTTTTGATGTAAATACAGTAGGAAATTTACAAAATATCTTCATGGAACATGATCTTTACTAATAAAAGAAAAATCAATAATTTTGACCCATACAATGTATTTTTGGCTATTACTACAAATATACCCCAGCGACTTAAGACTGCTTTTGTGCTCCAAGGTCACATATTTACAATGAATGGGGACTGGAGACTTCAAAAAGGACCAAAGCAATATTAAAGTATCATAAAAGCAGTCCATATGAATTCATATGAAGCTGAAAATGTGCCATTTCATTTGACATCAGAACTAAAAATGTCTTAATGTAAACAAATCATTCTTTTAAGTAGAGTGTTGTCAATGAATCTGTTGATTCAGTTCATGACTGATTCAGTGAATGATTTAATCACAAACTAGTCTGATTAAAACAATTGTATTTCTTTTTGTGTGAAGTTTTGGTTCAGTTAACACTGAAATGTAACTTTTCACAAACTAAGAGCCAGTGCTGATTTATTCCTTACTAATTGCAAAAAAAAAAGAATGATCTGATTTTGGGATTCCTCTACTTTCTCTAAACTAACTATGGCTATGTCAAGGTGAGATCTACACATTGCTCTTTCATTATGCAAAAATCAGATATCGCCTGAAGTCCTTAATATTCATCGTGACTATGAGAGAATTTGAGCATCTGTCCAGATGAATATCTAATGTGAAACTCAATTAGATGGCTTCAAGCATGTGTGCTTTAAGGGCCATATCATTTTCATTCTTCAGCTCAACGTTTTCATAAAGCAAATCAAGCGAACAACACTTGGAACTAATGATACAGATGTCTGATCGACAGTTGCTGAAGTTCAGCAGTGGTTGTAACCTTCACAGCGCTCCTGATCTTCATTTACATTCACGAATGATCCGATCTGTCCCCTCTCCTCTCTCCCCTGATCGCTTTGATGACTGACAGCCCTGCTGCTAAATAAAAGAGAAACCCATTTCGAATTTTTCTTCGAGGAGTAGATCGATTGAACCCTCTCTGCCTCTTCTCCTTCAAAAGACCCTTCCGCTCTTGAAAGTTAAGGGAAGCCTTCAGCACAGAATGCTTTTCTCCGAGCAGGAGATGAGGTGTGCCGAATCACAATGGCCTCCAAATAATGAATGATGCCATGAACAAAATGCTCAGCAGTGCTTTCTCCAGACATGTCGATGTGACATCGATGAGCATGTACATTTCATTAGGTCATTAGCTTTACTCTAGATGAAAGACAAGAACGTTCCATGAGATGCTGACAAAAGTTTCAGAAGAGAACAGAAATGGGAATCTGAACAAAACACACCAAGGCCACATTCGACCCCCTTAAATCAGAAGAAAAATATATGTAAAAAAAAAAAAAAAAAAAAAAAAAAAAAAATACTGCTTATTTATATGTTTCTGACAACTGAAGACAATTTTTACTCTTTAATGCATCCAGATATTTTTTTTTATCTTTTAAGTATTAAATAAAAAGTTGTTAATAAAATAATATGCCATACCATAAATGCAGTAAAATGCATTGTACCATGAAGCATAAAAATGCAACATGTATTAAATGCATATACACACACACACACACACACACACACACAACATACAGGTCAAAAGTTTGGGGGCGGTCTTTATTACAATTTTTCCTACTAAGGAAAACATAAGGAGGCACTTCATCCAGAAAATTTTTTAAAAAAAGTAAACAAATATTTCAACATTTTAAAAATGTTAAAGAAATGTTTTCTATATGAATATGTTTTAAAATGTAATTAATTCCTGTGACGTAAAGCTGAATTTTCTGTATCTATTACTCTCAGTATTAAAGTGTCCATGATGAAGCCATGATACTGTTTTTTTTACATTCTTTGATGAATAGAAAGTCAAAAAGATCGCTCGTTTTATTTGGAAAAGAAATCTGTTAAGAACACCAAAGTGCCTACCTAGACAATGTGAAACAGACAAAAAAACAGGCAGGAAAGAAAAACCTGAAACGCGTATAAACATGTTGTGGAATATTTATTTATTTTATTCTTTATATAAACCTTCAGATAAGTGTATGCATGCCACACAAACCTGATCACTCACAAAAGACATTATTTTCTCAAACCGTATCCTGATTGTAAAACACAATGCTCTGGAGTACTCGATTCAGCACTATAACAATTATATTTTTGTAGGTTTTAAATAAAACAAAGATCATTGGAGTATACTTTTTACAGGAAAATACTATTTCATATTTTCTATGAATGTATTTTTAAAATATCATATTTAAGTTAGCTAATGTGTTTTTTTTTTGCCATTTCTTTGTAATAATTTGTAAATCTGCTATCAATTTCTGAATGAAAATGTGTTTCTACACCACCATTTTTTTTAAATAGGAGGAGATTGTAACACTTTACAATAAGGTTCCACATTAGTTAACAATGAAAAATATTTCTAAAGCATTTATTAATCTTAATGTTAACTTCAGCATTTACTCAAAATTATTCAAATCAAAAAATGTATCTGTAAATATTATTTAAATTACTTTAGGTAACAAACTAACAATGAATAGCCGCATTTTCATTAACTAACATTAACAAAGATGAGTGAGCCTACATTTAACAGTAAAAAAACAAATGAAACCATGATGCATTGATACTTTTATTTATTTATTGGATTGCATTGCATTGCATTGCATTACACTAATCGGGAGGATTTTTTTTGCATTGTAGTAATCAAAATTTGTGGAAAATGTGCTTATATTAATGAAAAAAAAGTAAAAACGCAAACCTTATTGGTAACTTAATGGTGATGCTGTCATATGACTCCACGGTTTCTTTCTTCTCACATTATTTAAGTAATTTTAATTTAAATTAATATTTGCATGTTTATTTGGTAAGTATAGGCTAGCATATAGAAAGTGACACTGCAAAATAAATAAATAAACCCCATCAGGGTGAAGCCTGAA
Organism: Sinocyclocheilus anophthalmus; assembly: GCA_018155175.1. Taxonomy (NCBI): domain Eukaryota; kingdom Metazoa; phylum Chordata; class Actinopteri; order Cypriniformes; family Cyprinidae; genus Sinocyclocheilus; species Sinocyclocheilus anophthalmus. Next base: position 62,793 of record JADLZN010008147.1, on the reverse strand, counting down.
ATACGCAGTAGGGGTTTATTTTATAGTAATGACTGACTTATTGCTCAGACAGTTTGATTTGTTTACAACTTTTTCCCACCAAACCACACAAGATCAAGCCTGGCTTACCGTCTGCTCACACGGATGACGAAAAACCCTGGCTGCATTACAACCACAAACCCTCCGGATCCTTCCAGCAGGACCTGAGAAAACACACCATAACAAACCTCACTCCTCACATCCCACCGCACGCTGACAATTCATTCCATGTGCCACTCTTCCCAATATAGAGCTCCGCTCTTCTCCAACACTGAATCAATTCACATCCACAGCTGGAAAAACACCATACCAATTACAGAATCAATCCACGGCAGGTCTGCTGACGCTGAGCCACGGCAGTAAGCGACGGGACGATCTCAGCGACAAAGCTCAGACTAAGCCGACATCTTTGCATGCAACCGCACATATCCAAGACATATTTCTGACCTCTCAAAGCCCGGGGAGGGAAGGAATTGGTTGTGTTTGTCACCAAAAGATGGCATATGATAACATATGGGACCATATTGTGTTCAGAGATCATGCAGGACACTCTGTAGTAGGGATCGAATTAAGAACAGATGTGCACAGTATACATACTACATACTAGGAATTCACTTGTATTCAAGTTAGTTGGATAAGATTCTGTTTCTATTATGTAAGTCATCTCCAAAGGCATGATTTCAGACATCATCTGAAGTTACTGTAGCCCATCGTCAGCCAGCCCAGCATTATGCAATTTGGTTGAATTAATCTCTCCCTTTTGTCCTCATTTCTTGCTTCGTCAACACATTCAACCATTGCTCAGGTCCAAACTCTCAGAGTTTTAGTGTTCACTGAAGGAAGGAGAATGACATTTAGAAAGACATTTATACTCTTAATGCAGATGGAGGTTTCAGGGCCCACCTGCCACATCTGAATATATAATGCTCTATTTTGGGGTGTTTCATCAAAAAAATGTGAACACCCCTGCAGTAAGCAAATGGCTACTAGTATACAGTTTATACACTGGGGGCCTGCGAATGGAAACATTTAAAGGGGTCATATGATGCGATTTCAATTTTTCCTTTCTCTTTAAGTGTTACAAGCTCTTGGTGCATAAAGAAGATCTGTAAAGTTGCAAAGACTAAAGTCTCAAATCCAAAGAGGTATTCTTTATAAAAGTTAAAAGTCAGCCACGCCTACCTAAAACCGCCGCCTGTGCTCACTCTAGCCGTCCGGCCGTTCCTCACTTTATCCCTCGGCCTCTGCTCACTCTAGCCGTCCAGCCGTTCCTCACTTTATCCCCTGGCCTCTGCTGACTCAAGGCCACTGTGTGTGACGCTGTGTTTCGTTGTGAAAGCGAAACTACTTTGTTTGGCCTTCCAAAAATGGACACGACTAGAAATCAGTGGTTAAGTTGTATTTACAACACAACTTATTCCAGAACACTTCAACCCAAATATTTCAGATGTGTGCAGCATATTTTATGGAGGACTGTTTACTGATCCCGGTAGAGTAGACTACAATGTCGGCTGTTCTGACTCACAGACTGTAAGTACGTCTTTTATATTTAAAGAGTTTTTATATATTTAAAGCGAGTTTTGGGCAGTGTAGAGTAGTGTTTGTTGTTTGTCATTTCTCCAATCACAGATGCAGACATTTGTTTTATGTTTATGCGGCGCGATGCAGTGCGTAAAAAGACAGTATAAGTAATTTATAATCCATAATTATGTCCCCACTGGATGCAACGAATGCCTCGTTTATAATGGGTTTTCATGTTTTTGAATCGTTGCTCCGGCCGGACAGGGCATCATCACAATATGGTAAGGGGCGTAACATTTCAGTCACACGCTTGAGGTATTCAGCTAATCACAACGCACTGGATAGCTGGTCAATCACAGCAGCACACCTCGCTTTTCAGACCGATGAGCTTTGTAAAAATCGACACGTTTCAGAAAGGTGGGGGATAGAGGAGAAACAATAATGTACAGGATGTGGAAAATAATGTGTTTTTTTAACCTTAAACCGCATAAACACATTTCATTACACCAAATACACAAAATAAATGTTCTTTTTAGCAGCATCATATGACTCCTTTAATTATCTTACACTAAACTGACTTATTAATTCATGTAGTGGCCATCTAGAATGACAATAAGTAATGCGCTTACTTAAAAAGACATCTGCAGCTCATAATATAAACACCTTCACAGCACCTATGGACCTTAAAGATTGATCCAGACCGTGAAAGTCCTTGTCATAATTAGAGAGCCACAGCCGTCTCTCTGAAACACCTCAGCATAGCGAGGGCCGCGGCTGCGTCTGTGTGACGAGTCTCATTTTGTGAATCAGACGCTCTACTCTCTAATTACACTCATTAGGAACGGTGAGCTCACAATCTCCCATTATACCGCAGAGAGCCGGGATCTCATTGCACCTCATTATCATTATGGCTGCTTGTGTTACTGCCTTTGATTTCAGTAATATCGCTCTCAGGGGCCATAGGCTCCGAGATAACCTGGACTCCCTATGGGACATCCGGCTTATTAGCTGTCCGATGAAACATACAGCAAAATCAACACATGAACCATTTTCCAGGTGCAGTCCCATGAATCATTTACTTACAGGGATACTGGGCTTACATTTTTCCCAAGGAAAATGCGCTCCTAAGAAGAATTTTTTTTTTAATAAAAAGTAGGGATGCAATGACAAAAAGTACACAACGTTTTGAAATGTTTATTTCAAACTGTATATACACACACAAACCTTTATGCATATATTTGATTAAGAGACAGACTCTAATAACCACAACAAACACAATGAAGTAAGCATTTTATAATTCAGAATTCATCAAAAGTATCTATTGGCAGAAATGCACGGTATTCATTGATCGTGAATGTGACCTGCTCTGAAAACCATGTTTTGACTGAAACATGCAGCACTGATATTTATTTCATTAAATATTTAATTAGGCTGTTCCGCAATTCCTATTTTTTCCCCATCACCAAATATAAGACCTCTTGAAATGATAAATAAGATGTTTGTTAAAAAAAGTTTCATAAAACCAAGGGACTTGAACTCACACTCACGGTCCTAAATACATTTTACACAACAACGTAGTAAAAACTGAAAAGTTTTCCTTTGTGCTTTTGAAAAATTTCACACACAGACAACATTGTCAAAACTATCCGGATCACACAGATCTGCAAAAATGACTAAAAACACTGTATTATGCATGACACTATGCGTCTGCACACATATGCATTCCTATAGACTCAAATTAATACACATGCACCGTTTTTTCAAATGTGCATTTTTGTAGTTTATGTAGATGATAACATTACCGTTTTCAAAAACCTGCATTTTCAGGCCCCCAATATGCCATTGTCAGGTAAATGAATGGCCAAAACGCTTAAAAATATTCTGTATTTGGGTTATAAACGGTGTCATTTAAACATCCCCCTTAGTTGCAAATGTGAAATGCTGTCACTGTCGAACCCTGAGAAAGGTCAACAAAACTAGGCAAAAAAAAAAAACAACCCTCTTTTTAATTTAGCAATGACCTAGCAACCACCTTGGTGACTGCACGGTTTGCCAGTATCAGCTCCTTGGCAACTTTTGCACAGGCAAGCAGCACTCATATTTTCTTCAGAAAGGTAGGCATTTTATAACGGCAAATATGTACAGCTTTGACAGGCATATTGAAAATAACATTAGGACGAAGATATGAAGAAAAACGTTCATGGAGAGCTACAGAAAACCGGCATCATTTATTCCACAGCTCTTTCGTCCTCTACCAGCTCAGCACTATGAGGGAAATATTACGTTTTGAAAGATTTCAAGCTAGGAGAACATTGGCCTACCTCTCCTGCTGTCTCATATTGAACTTTTGCTGATATAAAAGATTTGATGCGTTTTCCCCCCTCTTTACTCTGTCGATTCTGCTCAACCCAAGCTTATAATTAGAAGGCTGAGACATAAAGTATAACTTACAGGCACCAACATATTCACACTTTCTTTGTTAATGAATATGAATGAGAGTAGCCGCTGGAATGGGAGTCCAAACAGCTGATGAAATCATCACAATAGTAATCCACACGACTCAATTAACATGTTGTGAAGTAAAAAGCTGCATGTTTATAAGAAACAAACTTAACTTCAATCCGTTGATTCTGGCCGAAAAGAGTGAGGGGCGCATATGGAGAGAAGGTGAGAATGCCTCTCCAGTGAAAGTGTGTCTGCCACATTCCCCCAGTCCTCTCACATCAAAATCGACAGACACATTTGTTTAGAATTATTTTGAACTGGTTTTGTTTGTAAACGGTGCTTGATTTTTGAATATTTCTCCCCCTGATTTAGAGGAGACAACTTTTCCACGTAACAGCCAAAGCAAATTATAGGATAGAGGATACATTTGAAGTAAAAATCATCTTAATAATTGGTTTCTTTCAAACACTCAGCTTTTCACTTCTCAAGACATTAATTGATGGACTGGAGTGGTGTGGGTTACTTGTAGATTATGGTGATGTTTTTATCAGCTGCTTGGACACATTCTGATGGCACCCATTCACTGCAGAGGATCCATTGGTGAGCAAGTGATGTAATGGTACATTTCTCCAAATCTGTTCTGATGAAGAAACAAACTCACATTTTGGATGGTCTGAGGGCGAGTACAGTTTCAGTTCATTTTCATGTTTATGTGAACTAAAACAATATATGAAGAGTTAATTTGCACAAAACCAATAACTCCATTTTTATTAAAGGGGTCATATGATGCGATAAAAAAAATTAATTTCTCTTTGGAGTGTTACAAGCTCTCTTGGTGCATAAAGAAGATCTGTAAGTTGCAAAGACTAAAAGTCTCAAATCCAAAGAGATAATTCTTTATAAAAAGTTAAGAGTTAACCATGCCTACCTAAAACGGCTCATTCTAACACGCCCCCACATGTCTACGTCACTATGTGGGAAGCTTTGCATAACACCGCCAAAATGTTCAAGCAAAGAAAGAAGGCGTAACTTTATTCTCGCGGTTGTAGTATTGTTGCTGCAGCCATGTCGTGAAGGCGTTGTGTGTTTTGTTGTGAAAGCGAAACTTTGTTTGGTCTTCCAAAAGAAGATGATATCTGCTTCGTCATGCCTGGAGCTGATCGCTGAGGGAATACATCAATTTAGTGCTGTGGATCGCCGGATCGGCTTCACAGTTCACCACTATTTCGCCGGAACCGCCGTTCTCGATCCCGCCGCCTCAGCTCACTCTATCCCAGCCTCAACGCACGCTAAGCCAGGGCTTCCCCTCAAGCTAGGCCGCTGTGTTTTTCGTTGTGAAAGCGAAAATACTTTGTTGGTCTTCCAAAAGAGGACAATATCACTTCGTCATGCCTAGAGCTGATCCGTGTTGGTCGCTGAGGGAATACTTCAACTTAGTGATGTGGATCGCCAGCACATTTTATGGAGGACTGTTTACTGATCCTGGTAGAGCAGACAGTAGACTTAAAATGCAGGCTGTTCTGACTCATGTAAGTACGTTTTCTTGTATCATTTGCCACTGATGATTCAAAACGCGAGTTTTGGGCAGTAGAGTAACACTTGTTTGTCATTTCTCTGATCACAAAATCAGACATGGTTTTATGTTTAAATGTGCATATGTCAACTCATAAAAAAGCAGTACTAAGTCAGTATCAGTAATTATGCCCCACTGGAGGACAAACAATGACTGTTTGTAAGGGTTTCATGTTTTGTGTCGTCGCTTACGCTGGGACAAGCCATCAAAGTATGGTGAGGGGCGAACATTTCCGTTCTCACCACTTGAGGTATTAGGCCCAACTCACAACGGCACTGAGATAGTGGGCCAATCAGAGCACCCTGCTTTTTCGGAGCTGTGTAAAAATCGAGGCGTTCAAACAGGAGGGGCTGCAGGAGAAAACAAGAAGAAACAAGTACAGTTGTGGAAAATAGTGTTTTGGTTTTTTTACTTTAAACCGCCTAAACCATTTCATGACACCAAATACCGGTCTTTTTAGCAGAATCATATCCACCTTTAATTTTTTTTAATGAAAAGCATTAATTTTTAATTGATTGGCATTCCAATTAATGTCAATCAAACTGCAGTTGGGTTGCTTTGATAAAGTAATAATAACTTGGGATACAGGTAATTTACAAAATTAAAGTAGATTGAAAGTATGTTTTTAACATAAAAGTTTGTTTTTAGCAAAAGCAGATAAACTCCAAATTTCATGTTTTAGAGTTTTAAAAAACACTAGTTTAATCTTTGTAATCTCCTCAGATGACAATGTCGATGCCTGACAAACGTTGTTGTGGTTGTGATCATAAACTGTATGGATGTGATTACACACAATACACAGAGCTTTTCCCTCACCATTGTAACGCGCTGCTTTTGCAAGCTTCCGTGAAAAAGTTTCAGCTTTTATTTCCCTTTTCTCCCTGAAGACGTTAGCACAGGTTCAAGTTTCGGTCAAAATTTCCAGCCTCGATCACTTTTAGTCAGCTGAAAAAAAAAAAAACCTTGACGAAAACATTCCTCTCAGCTAGCACATCTTTTCAAAGTGAAAGTTGCCTTGACACCTGACCTGAATACAGCGCGCTGAATCGCTAAAGTGGACTTATCGGCTTCTGTTCAAAAAACAACAAGGGCCCTTGTTGGCTTCAAAACGTGAACTCGCGATGCCTTGAAAGTGAACAAAACCGGCTTTGACAAAACGTGTTTAGGGTTCAGATCGAGCTATATGTGGAGAAGCATCGAGCTCTTTTTTTTTTTTTTTAAGTGGAATTTATAGGTTTTTGCAAATTAATCTGCATATATTTAGGGTACGATATTTATTGTGATATTTAAAAAAAAAAAAAAAAAAAAAAAAAAAAATAAAAAATAAAAAAAAAAAAAAAAGGACAGTGGGGTGTGGACGGGGCGGGGGGCGGTTTGTTGGTGGTTAAAGTAGTGCCCAAAGTAGCGCAATAGCCCAAATATCATCAAAACTCAATGTCATTTCCATACCTGAAATACATATTTTACAGTCACTGTACGCGCCACATATAGATATTATATATATATATATATAAATATAAAAACCCACGCAGCTGAAAAAAGCTTCAGTGGCCCTCCTTCACAAAACTTGGAAATGACAACCCTGCATCCAACACAAGCTGCAAGAGTCAGATTTGACTGATTACGTGTTAAGAGGAGAGATGGCTGACAGATCATGCTGGAGGATTTGCTGCTCAACAGATCCTGAGCTCATTGACAAATATCTGATCTTCCTTTACACAGAGCTTGTGATCGCGAAATCAAAAGTGAAAGTGAACAGCCAGCGCCCATTCAAAAGAGATTTAAAGGTCCCATATTGTCGAAACTGAAATTTCCTGGCTTTTTTCATGATAACTGAGGTCTAGTGGCTATTTAACTACCATATAAGTTTCCAAACAGTCAGTCCACAGTAAAATGCACACAGCCTGCATAAAGTAGTAACTGTTGTGACTTCTGTAAAAAGGTGACATCAGAACTACTCAGTCACCACCCCGAGCACTGCCCATCGTCCCACCCTCCTTTTGCCAACCCCCCCAGACAACATCACATCCATGCCATTGCTGAGCAACAACACGTCGAGAAAACGCGGTTCAGTCTGGACGTCAGGAAATGACATCATTGCACAGTAGGGTCTATTGTCTATTGCCACCGGCGGTAGTGCACGTGACATCACACACACTCTATAACAAGCATAAAGTTTTGTATTCAAGTGTAATAATAGTAACAGTTGCAAATAGTTTTATTTAGACTATAAGTCTATGCTAATTCACAAATTACCTCAAACGCCATACACGGCGTTTGATCCTTTAGATTGGCAGGTTTGAGCACAGGAAAATACAGTACAGAATACAGAAACCAAATACTACATCACCAATCTGGAATCATTTCCATTCATGTCAACCATCTGCATTTGTACAAGTGTCTTCATGTTCACGTGATTGCAAACGCTCGGCTGGTCAGGTTTGCATTTACTGCATGGTGTTTGAAAAAAAATAAATAAAATAAAATAAAAAAAAAAAAACACATTGTTCTTAAACATCCTGTTGTAAGCACGTTTAAGGAGGTGGTTGGTGGTCTCCGGTCATCGCCGATTCGGGGTCTGAGTTCAGCTCAATCATGTAAGGCCAGACAACATTTCCCTCAGCAGTGACCATTACTGGTGTTTCTATTGACCTTACTTGTGAGTATCACCAATCCACAGCATACATGACCCTAGTTACCTGTGGCTGGCCTGGCCGTGCGTCACTCAGAAAACAACAGGCCAATCAGAAGAGAGGCTCATGAATATTAATTAGACAGGCCAAAATCGACCTGTTCTTTGCAGAGCTCCTGAGAGAGGAGCTGTAAAAATATATTGAGATGGTTTTTGGTACTTATACCGCAAATATATATTCTTAAGGACATCAAGACTTAAAATAAAACTCCAGAAAGGTGTAAAATGTGACCTTTAAATACTCCGATCCCTAATGCGCGAAAATTATATGCAATGTTAGAATGTTTGCTGGAGCACTGGACCCAAAAATCACGGGAGCGGGCAATAATGCTCAGAAATTCAGCGGGAGCGGGATTAAGAAAATAGTCCCTCGCAGGACTCTTATACAAAACCGCACACAATGAATGGCGACTGTAGAAAGCAAAAGCCGAATCCCGGACATTTTGGGCAACTTAGAAATCCCGGCCGGACGCTTTTTTTTTAAGGTCCAAAAAGGGGACATGTCTGGGAAAAAGAGGACGTATGGTAACCCTACATATATATTCCTTAAAATCACTAACATACATCACACTGAAGTAACTGGATTTGCTTGCAGTAGCATGCAAATCCCTCACTGCAGCTCTACATCTTCAGTGTGATGTTTTCTGTTTCCCATTGTGCAGTGAGTGGAGAATATGTTTCTGAATCCATCTGGGAGCGATTTATGAGCAGAGCAGATGAGACCAAAAAGAGACATTGGCACTGCAGAATCACCCAGCGAATAACGTCCGCATTCTGCAGTAGCATCAGTGAATACAGCAGAGAAACAGTAGGGTGATTCAAGCCCAGTCACAAACAAGCTGAAAAATTTGAAACTTTGGTTTAAAAAGTCAATGGGACAATATTTAGTAACAAATTATAATTTTTTTAACTGAATAAATATAACCTATAGTTTGTATTGAAAATGAGTCACACTAAAACAAAATCACCATAAAATATCATTTAGAAACAATTTTAAGTAGAATAATCAAAAATAAAAAAAAACGAGTTCACTAGTAAAACATTTAAATAAAATATGTATACGTTTCATAAAAATTAGGGTCTAAGAACATCCAAGGAAATACTTCAAAATCTCTCTTTTTTAAATTCAACCACTTATTATTATATATTATAAATCAAGTCAAGTCAACATTATTTCAAGTGTTGGTTAAAATGTAGCCTACCACAATACAAAAACTGTACAATATACTTGTAATGTCCACTGGAGGCGAGCATTGTGAGAAACCAAGTGCAGTTTATGAATAAACATAAACAGAACAAACCAAAACGTGATACAAAACAGACATGACCCAAACTAGCTCTTGACTTGACCATGAACAAAACTCACCAACATCAAGTTACACAGTACAAAGCTGGACAATGGATCATGAAACATGAGGTCTTTATATATCAAACAAACTGGGTCATATGACACAATCCAACCAATGACAGAGATGAGCTGAGGAGCATGAACCAAACAGAAGGTAGAAAGAAAGACCACGTGACAAAACAATAAACCAATGAAAGCATGACACATGAAGGAACAGGGAATCACATGACTATCAGAGGCCATGACTGTGGCAAAACTACAAAATAAAAGACATGAAAACATGAACATAAACCAACACCCAAAACCAACCGTGACAATACTCCAGGTTGCAGATAATATTATACAATTATATATTATATAATATCATTAATTGGATACATTTTATAATATATAGTATAGATTTTTTGTTCAATCGACAATATCTATATATATATATAGTATTATTCAAATCAAGTTGAGTCAACATTACTTGCAGTGTTGTTTGCATATTAAATATATATAAATTTACAGTACACAAAAATTTTAGAATATACTCCATGTCACAGACAGATTTTTACTTAAATTTTTACTATAATTATATAAGTTCTATATTGATTAGTGGCCTAATATTTTTCATAATTTATCAGTATGGTTTATTGCCATAGTGGAATGACTCAGACAGACTGACTAGGTGCTCCTTTTAATATAATTTTTCCAAAGAGCACATACCCTGACCAAACATGAGAGAAGTGATGGATCGAAGAGTAGAAATGTAGCCATGTAGTCATGATTCTCACTTACACACAACTCTGCGGCTCACCGCTAGCCACTTCAAACAACAAAATCTGTACATTAGCGCAACGTTTAGCAGAAACTCCTGTTTAGAAAGGCTCAGAAGCAGCCAGCCGTACACTTACATGACATTATCTGCTACATTTTACAATAATGGCTTGAGAGAAGTGGGCAGGGATGGTCGCTGCAGCTCTGGACATAGAAAACACGATGACATCTGAAGTGCTTCTTTAGCGCACGATCGGAAGATGGGAAATGGATAGGTAATTGGATGTTGTTTTGCATGTGTTTGTGGTTTTATTGTCCACAGATGCTACGCAGACAGACACAATGCAGCACAGCAAAAGCAGCTGAATGTACTATGGTAATATGGAGGATTCAGGTAAATTGGGTCATATTTGTCACTGAGATAAATGGCAAAAAGTGGCCCAATTTACCCTACGTACATTTAAGATTCATGAGATGATTTCACACCTTCCATCCACAGGACAGATGTTTTTGGAGAGCTTGAGTGCATATTGAGGGAGAAATATCACACTAGCTCCCGCTTCAATGCAACGCTCATTTTCATACTGACCTGCATGAGGCTGAAACAATCCCAAACAACAGACAGAAATATTTCCAATGTTTCCCACAAGGTTTATTCCACCAGAATATATATTCCCTGTGTGAAAACTGGAGAGAGTCAGTGTAGGACTTGCTAGTAAACCAGAATTCTTTTTTTCTTTCTTTCTTGATTAAACCAGTTCCCTTGGTGATAGAAATGATACAAGAAAACAACACCAGAATAGACAACTGAACAGAAAAGAAATATATCTCGCAGCCAGGGATATTATTGTTCAGCAAAACTAAAATAGTAATAATAATAAAAAAAAATTTTTGTTACTTGTTACCTGAATATATAATGTTCAAAATAATGGAATGTATATATATATTCGACTAAACTAAGAATGAAATAAAGACTATAGATATTACAAAACAGTAACATTTTACAATAAGGTCTCATTTGTAACATTAGTTATAGCATTAAGTAACATTAACAAGCATGTTACAGTATAATCTTACGTTAGTTAATAAAAACAAACAAATAAAAAACGAATAACTGTTTATTGTTAATTAATGTTAGCTAAGGTTCATTAAATAATATAAACATACAAACTTTTGATATTAATGTATTAATAAATGTTGGTATTTGTCATTGTTGGGTGATAATGTGGTTATCTAATATTAGCCAAAAAAAAAGAAGCAAGTTTTTGCAAAGTGTTAATAAAAAAAATGACAAAACAACAAAATTACACGTTGCAAATTATAATTTTTTACTATACTTTATGTTTTACATTTTCATTGATAATTAGGACTAATCAATTAAACAATTATACAATAGTGTTATACTAATTGCCAATTTAATAATATTAAATAATTCAATAATATGAAAAGATACACATTTTGTTGATTTAAATAAACATTATTACTACATTGAATACATTAGGGATAATAAATGCTTTAGAAATAGTTAATTTCTAATATTAACAAATAAAAACCTTAAAGTGTTAATAAAATAAAAATGACAAAAACAGCAAAATTACTAAAACAATCTAAATTTAAAATTAAACCTGAACATATAAAATAAAAACGAAATCAAAATATGAATAAAAACTATATTAGTACCCCAGTTATACTAAAATAAAGTAACCTTTAGTTACATATATACACCAAAAAATATTTGGAAGAAGGAAATTAAATTTTTTTTAATTACAGAAAACAGCACTATTTTAAACCAAGTGGCATCTGAAAAACAATTTTTCTTATTCAGCTCAGGGACTTTTAAATGACTGGTGTTTTGGTGATTTTTATTGGATGAAGTTGGTCACATTGCTTCAACATTTGAAAACCAGTGACACTTACAGTTTCTCTTTTTTTTGTGCCACTAGGAGGGAAACTCGTGAAAATATCAACTAATAAACACTAGGGAAAACACTTTGCACAAACATTGGGATGGAGTGACAAACCTCACTGTGAGGAAGGCCAAGTTAAAGTTTTTGAGAGCGTGTCATATAGTGCGGCTTGTTCCTCTGCACTTCTGCAGAACACTTAAATAATGCAATAACAACACAAGGGTTCTCTTAGACCAGGGCTGTCCAAACTTGGTCCTGGAGGGCCGGTGTCCTGCAGAGTTTATCTCCAACCCTAATTAAACACACCTGAAGCAGCTAATCAAGCTCTTACTAGGCATAGAAACTTCCAGTCAGGTGTGTTGAGGCAAGTTGGAGCTAAACTCTGCAGGACACCGGCACTCCAGGACCGAGTTTGGACAGCCCTGTCTTAGACTCACAACTAGAGTGTGAACAGCGACACACTGCACTTCAGCGCCTTCACCGCTTATTTGAAACACACACGTGCACCAGCATACATATGTGTGCGTAAAGTGCAGCGACCTGCATAATGGGAGATCCCTCTCTCAACCGAGACCACCGCTAACAACATTTCACCCACATATGTGACCCTGTGATTAATAATGGAGCTGCTTTAGTCTTCTGTAAACTGATATTGCAATGGCACGGGCCCCTCGTGGAGTGGAGGTTATGATAATGTCCATGCGCAACTCAGTTATCTTTCCTCCTTTATAAGGCCTCTAATTGGTTGCTGAGAGATACTAAGAGAAACCAACAAAAACCTCTTAGTAACTGTGTCTATAAATACATTTACATTTAATAAGGTGCAAAACATGATAAATTTGATGCATTATGATGTAAATTTCCATAATTTACAAGCAGATATAAAATGCCCCAAGTGTTCTCATATGTACCAAACGTATCATTTTCTCTTGATTTTATCAAGGTTATGACAAATTCAATTGTATCATTAATGGTCACTATATCCCTAAAACCAGCTGTGCTCAGACCACAGCACAATAATTCATACAGGTTTAGATATTAAACTTCAGAAACATAAATATAAATGTGGATCTTTCGAAGAAACATCATATCATGGCAGAAGGTTCATCTAAAAAGATTAGCTCATACATAAGGTTTCACAGCTGTGTCCCTACCTTTTGTCAGCAACATCAGATATTTATGAAAACATTTAAAAAATAAGGCAATATCAAAGTCAGTCTCCATCCTGAAGGTCCTCTTTCCATATTTCACCTTTTGTGAGTTCAACAAAGTTAAAGCCTGTGGTGTGTGTGTGTGTGTGTGTGTGTGTGCGTACATGTGTATGTAATATATAAATACAATATAAACAATATAACAGTTTAATAGATAATTAAATACTACATTTATACTACATATACATACTGCACACACACAGACACACACACATATAATAGTTAAGTCACCTTTATTTATAAAGCCCTTTATACAATAGAGATTGTGTCAAAGCAGCTTTACAGTTCTAAACAGAAAATAAACTACAGAATATAGTGTGTCGATAATGCAAGAGGACAATTAGTAAACATTCAGAGTGGTTGCTAGGGTACTTGGGGGTGGTGACTAGAGTGTTGCTAGCGTGATTTAACATGTTTAGCTGGTCCAACTAAAAACCAGCTAATTTAGTAAAAATAAACAGCTAAAACCAGCTGATTTAGCAGAAAACCAGCTAAAAACCAGTTAAAATCAGCCTAAGCTGGTTGTCTAGTCTAGTTGAAAGTAGCTGCTTTAAGCTTGCTTGGTCTTTTAGCAGGTCTCCTAAGACCAGCCTGACCAGCTAAAAAGTGGCCAAAACCACTTTAAAACCAGCCTGGGAGACCAGCCAACCAGTTTATGCTGGTTTTAGCTGTTTTTTTCAGTAGGCAGTTGTTAAGCTTTGCTATAGCAATATACAGCTTAAATACACCATGGCCTGGTTTCACAGACAGGGCTTAGACTAAGACAGAATTAGGCCATAGTTCATTAAGGACATTTAAGTAATTTTTATAAATGTGCCTTTGGAAAAAAAAAAACATTACTGGTGCGCATCTTGAGACAAAACAATGGCACTTCGAGTCAATCGGTGCAAGTTTCTTTCAGTTGAAACAGCTCAGTCTTACATTTCAGTCTGGGACTAGGGTTAAGCCTTGTCTGTGAAATCGGGGGTATAAGAGTTTGTACAAAATACAGATAGATAGATAAATAAGTCAGATCAGTTAGAAAAGATATAGCACACTAATTCAGAACAGTCTGAAGATCTGAGCTGAGTTTGGTGGATGTAGCGTTCAGAATTTTAGTCTAAGAAGAATAATAATAATAAGAAGAAGAAGCTTAAATAGCAGATCAGTAGTAGTAACAACAGACAGGCGGAAAAATAATTTTGGGGGAAATAGAAGCAGAAGATTATACCCAAACAGGTGAGTACCTCTTTTAAAAAAAAAGTTACTTAATACTCACAGTTTTATTTTTCAGTTCTGAAGCATATTTTGTCTCAGCACTCAAGAATCACTGAAAGCAGTTTCGCATTTTAACAAACACATTACGTAGGCCGACATGTGGGCAAAAATTTTTTAAAGATTAATGATGTATGTATTTTTTTAGCTCAAAAATAGGAACAGCAGTGCTGATGACCGAGCTTCCCACCATACACAAAAGCAATGCTGCAAAATGTCAAAGGATGCACTGATTTAGCTTTTTCAATATGTCTGCTGATTACTCATTCACAGTGACTATGGCACAATCAGAGGAAATGATTCAGCGCAGGATACGGCGGGTGGGAGGTGTCAGCGCCCTCCCACACACCTCTTAATTCAGGGCTTAGACCTCCACTATCACCTTACCCTCAACTCACGGAAGACCTGCGAACACACGGCGCTGAAAAAGAATAGCCAGGTATTTATTTCACCATGGGACTTCAGTTTCTGCATCTGCTTCCTGCTGGTATGAGGTGTGGCATCTGTTTTGTTCCAGCATCTGAAAATATGAAATTCAAGAAATTTCTAATCTTTACACATCCCAACAGGAGCAGAGAGCTGAAATACTTAGCGTAGCAGTAGCGTCAGTTGTGAATACGGCATTGGCCCTTAGAGCCACGGCCTATAGCACACATGGTCCAATTTAAAATTGTATTATCAAGTTAGAAAAGCGCAGTGACTCCAATCGCTGAATCATTTGTATAAATCGGTTCATTTATACCTTTTAAACCAATGTTCGAACAAACTGATTCGCTCGATTCAAGCGTGTGCCCTGACATCAACCCACTGGACGCCTCTTTAATAAGCAAATTAACGTGTGAGAGACGACTCATTACGATCCTCCATTCGTATTAGGTGTTTGTGGAGAGTCTGAACTCCGTTTACTATCGAACAGGGAGCAGCAATGGGAAAAAGCCCTTCAGAGCCGCGTGTGGGCTTTGAGCTACCATTTGCTGCGGCGAAACCTTCAGTGCTGGCTCTGCAAAAGTGCGCACCTGTATGGCGTTATTTTAATGACAAATTTCGAGAGCGTGGATTCTACACACAGCGGCAATCACAAATCCGCAAGTAGGGCTACACATGAATCGTACCATTTGAGACAGGGCAGTGTGGGGTTTTTGGCGAGTTTCTTTTCCTTGCTAAAAAGGAACTAAAGAAAACTAACATTTGTATACATTAAATATTATGTATTTTTTTAACTATATATAGTTTTATTAATATAAACCGATTAAAAATAGGCTAATTGTTATGTATAAAATACTAGATAGAACATTTTTTTCTAAAATAATAGAGTAATTCATCTACAAGTAGAATACTATTTTAACTTTATTGTAAAATATATAAAGACATAAATACATTTTATGTACAAAATACTGTAGATAAAACTATTTAAGCTTTTAAAATATTAATATTTCGTATACAAGTAAAATACTATAATTTTTACATTAAAAATGTAAATATAGTTTTTATAATCTAAAAGAGATTGAAATAAATGTTATATACTAAAAATGACTTATTATAAAAATATTCTATATTTCATATATAAAGAAAAAAACTATATTTTAAATTTTTATTCTTAAAAAAAAATCACATTTTAATCCAATAAAATAACACAATATAAGAGCTCGTCTCATATCTTATTGCTTAATTAATGAATGGCTTGTAAATGTTATGGTAAACTACTGAAGGGAATTGCAGCTAAAATACCAAACTGCTTCACAGCAATAGGAAGAGGGAAAAGCTGATGCCATTTGTAACAAATCCTCATTTCAATAATGAGTTGACACTGTGCCTGAGTGTATTGACTAATGGGTTCCATCATAACAAGCTTACCTCCTCCATTAGTACATAATTTAATTCAAACGCTCCTCTAATATTTCCTCAGGTAGAAAAACTGTTTTTAACCATTGTTTTCTGAGCTGCCTCCCTTTTTAAACATCCCCCCCCAGCTTTTATGTTTTTGATATTGAACTGTTCATACACTGATTTGTTCCTGCTCTGTTGGGATTCAAACTTCTCCAAGCAATAAAAAAACATTCAAAAGGCATGTAATTTTCTATTTTTCTCCATATGTTGCTAAATCACACATTCTGCAACTTTTAAAAATGATGATTTAGCACCGTTAGCATCACAAAAGCATCAGAACGTGGCAACAAATATTTCCCCACACTAAAGGAAGTTTGGCTAAAATATAGAAAGCCATGCGATCACTGTGTAGTCTGGATTTTGGAGGGTCATTTATGATGATTATAGCCTACGCATTTTTTATTACACCAGAGGGAAAATTTCACATCCATTTCCTAGCACTCAGAAGCATAATAAATGCAAACTAAGACAAATGTATGAAGCTTTCTGTGATGCCAGAACACAACACTTCAAATATTTCTGTAGCGCTCTCCTTGTTTTCGCTCTAAAAATATTTGCTTCAGTACAAATTTGCTGCTTCCTTCTGGAAAAAACTATAAATTTTCATTAAAACTAGTACAAATGATAATAACAGTAAGGTTTAGAATTTGCAACGGTTGCTAAAGGAAAGGTCAAAGGTCAAGTCTTACCATATTTAAAGGACTGAAAAGAAACAGTGAGAATAAATGTTTTTAAAACATGAACATTTCTATATAAAGATATACTGTGTGTGTGTGTGTGTGTATATGTAATATAATTACAGTATATATAAATATACACATTCAGACAAACTACATACATAATACTACATACATATATATATATATATATGGTGTGTGTCTGGTTATATATATATATATATCTATATTATATGTCTATGTAACTACTCTTTAAGAATAGCAACAGGCCGTATTTAGCTAACCTTGGGGGCAAACACACACACATTCCATTAAATTAATTTTGTACAAGATGTAAGATGCAGAAAATCAGGTTTCATGGTATGGTTGGTCTTGGAAGTTTATGTTTTCTGCTTCCACTACTCAGTTGGGTGAATGTGTGTCATGTGTCTTGGCTCATGGTTTGTCCTCAAATGTAAAAAAAATAATAATAGTCGCACGCAGAGACACATGCATGACTAGACAAATGAGTTTACAGTCTGCATATCATGCTTTAGTGACATCACCTCTGCGTGGTTTGCTCAATAGTTGCTGTGTTGAATCACACAAAGGTATGTGGAAGGATTGGACCTTGCTAAATCATAGATCAGTGGTTCTCTTTTTTCACGCTTCCTTGTAGAAATACATTTTGATCATTTACATTTATTCACATGATGCTTTTGCCCTTAGCTACGTAAAAAAAGGAGGAAAAAAAAGCACTAATCGACAGAAACCAACAATATAGCAGTGTGTTATGTCAAAAGTTTACATGACAGAGAAGTCAATATCTGCTCCGCCATGGATCATCTGCAGTGAATGGATGCCGTCAGAATGAGAGTCAACAGTGATAAAAACATCACAAATCCACAAGTAATCAATGATGTTTAACTCAATGTTTAACCCTTAAAACATTTATTCATGAAATACAAAAGGAGAAGATGAGCAGGTGGTGATTGTGACTTTTTATGAGTTCCAAAAAACATAAAAATATAATTTAAAAAATATATACAAATAGGAATTAGTGGTTTTGTAGAAAGACTCCATGACTCTAACTGTCATAAAGATGCTCTTTCTTGTATGTTTTCTGGTGAGGAAATAAAGGAACTAAATGAGCCTCATGTAACCTTCATATTGATGCCTCATTATGATTCTATTTTTTATTTTTTTTTTGTAAACCAGGGAATAACATCCTGTTTTTTGTTCCTGTCTGACTTATGCTAACTCACTTTTAGTTCCTGCAAAATCACCTATGGAACATGTTAACTACCTGGGGCCAAAGCATAAGACACAATCACTGTGAAGTAAACAAGATAACATGATAATCTATTTAAGACTGACTGACCTAATGCATTATTCATGAGAACATAATGAATGAGAAGGGCGATAATCAAGCTTAAGCGATCAGTTGTATAAATGAAACGAATTCACTGGGGGAGGGGGTTAAAATTAATTATGCAGTACATACTCGAAGCAAAGAGTCAAACACAAACAATACATAAAAAATAATACACAACAACATGTTTTGGAAAAAGTGCCATAAAAGAAAACTCAGTGGATGCTCTTTGAAAGCTGGGATTCTCAGTTGGGTTTAAGTACCAAATTTGTATCAGATTATTACTGTATCAGTTATTAGACTTGGTCTCAGAAATAAAAACAGAAAACAAATGCGACTTAAAATAAAAGTATAATGATATTAAAGGAAAGGAATAGTTCACCCCAACATTAAAAGTTACTAATAATTTACTCCCCCTCAGGCAATCCAAAATGTAGCAGAGTTTGTTTCTTCATTGTAACAGATTTGGAGAAATGTAGCATTAAATCACTTGCTCAGCCAATGGATCCTCTGCTGTGAATGGGTGCCGTCAGAACGAGAGTCCAAACAGCTGATAAAAACAATAAACAACAAGTAATCCACACCACTCCAGTCCATCAGTTAATATCTTGTAAAATGAAAAGCTGTGTGTAAGAACCAAAGTCCATCAATATGTTTTAATTAAACAATATTCGGGTTAAAATCTGACTCCTCTATCCATATTATTGCTTTCTTCAGTGAAAAAGTTGCCATATCTAAATCAAGAGAGAAATATGCACAGATCAAGCATCGTTTACAAGTGAAAACAGTCCAGAACTGTTCTAAACAAAAAATGTTTGTAGATTTTGTTATGAGAGAACAACAGGGGATGGACTTTTCACTGGAGGAAGCATTATTATAGTATTTTGCCCAAGTGATGGGTTTTAACGTTAAACGCTTAATAATGTAGCTTTTCACTTCACAAAACATTAATTGATGGACTGGAGTGGTGTGGATTACTTGTGGATTATTGTGATGTATTTATCAGCTGTTTGGACTCTCATTCTGACGGCACCCATTCACTGCAGAGGATCCATTGGTGTGCAAGTGATGTAATGCTAAATTTCTTCAAGTCTGTTCTGATGAAGAAACAAACTCATCTACATTTTGGATGGCCTTAGGGCGAGTACATTTTCATCAAATTTTCATTTTTGGGTGAACTACTCCTTTCACGTGGATACAAGCACATTATTTGGATTCAAGAGAATTTAATGAGAAATGTCTGTGTGCAAACAAGTTTTCATTGCAGATGTAGATCTTGAGCACTGTTAAGATCCATTCTGAAGCTCTATGGTCAGGATAGGTCTCCAAAATCTCCATTTACTCTCATTATCAAATAACAGAGATACTGATTAGTTTATCCTTTCCTTGAGTAGTTCTTTTAAACATTTAAAGCTCAATTTTGCCATGACATTCCAGTGTGCCATGATGGATCATTGAGCACAATGCCTGAAAAGGTTTTATTAAACAGAATCAAATATAATTAAATTAAAACCCACCAGGCTAACCCTCACTCAACAGACGACAGTATCTCCATGGCTGGATAATCTTTAGGACGCTGAAACATGCCAGAACTGAAGCCATTTTAAAAATGAATTTACTTGGTTTAATGACTCCACAAAGATGAAAAGCTTTTATTCATCAGTATGCAAACACTAAGAACATGGTGTTTTTTAAAAGTATAATTGCACTGAACAATTGCATAATTGTGCATATTAAAGGTCTTTAGACGATTAGTGCTCAAATAAAATTGAACATGACTGCAACCTCATTCTTATTCATATTTTCATAAAATTACATTTAGCTTAGTTAAAACTGCTGAGCATCTGGTGAGATTTACTCAAGGTTATGATTATATACTTTATCATTCAGGACAAATAAGCATGGCAGACACCCTTTTCATGATTTTCAGTGTAAATTTCCATTTGAATGGTTAACTATTGTCAGGATTTTCAGCAGAAACAAAGTTGATATTTAAACAAAACACAACCGATATCGCCATGAAGTCTCCATCGCTAAAAAAGCAACCTCCGAGCATAAAATGCTATTAAACATAACATTTTCAATCATTAAGCATTTAGCGTAGTCTTATCACACATGAAAGTGCAAAACGGCAGAAGATTGACTAGCTGAAGCAGTCTTGTGTTGTCGTTTAGTTCACCGAGGCCTTTGAGATGATGAATTGTTGTATAACAGCTGTTAAAAGGTACATTATGTTCATATAAGCAATCTCTGCATTTGATTAATAGTGTTTTCTTTCTAATGGACATCGTTCAGCGGTGTGAACAGAACTAGTGTGGGATGACTGACTCATGAGACCAACATGTGGCACCATCACTCATCAAACCGACTGGCTGCTGCAATCACCTAATGCATGCACAAAAACGGTAAGCATTGTGATTGAGTTACGCCAGTTTTATCTCCTTTTTTCACTGAGGTGACTTATGCAAATCATGTGTCAGAAGATACACCCTGGTCCAAGCTTTTTACAAGCAGTAATAGCATGCGTGGGCAGTGCCAATCAGTGTCATTTATTAGTGTTGTCTGCAATCATCACTATTACTATTTAAACAAACCCCGAACTCTGTGTATTAAACTTTAGCCTGTAACTCGCCTTGTATTTTTTGATGCCGTACAAATATGAATTAATGAAATGAAAAATAACACACAGATACACTAACCAGGTGCGATGCAGTCAGTTTCCAAATACAAGAGAGAAAACAACAAAGCTATCTCATGTTTAACAGAGATAGGTGATAACTGGTTTGACGAATATTTTTTACCGATATTCCAAATTATATATATATATATAGCACCCAACACCATTACACCAATTCAATAGGAAACAATGACATAATTTTTGTGTGTATATACAGTATATATATATTATCTATATTTTTTAATATGAAGGTGTGTGTGTGTGTGTACCTACTTATCCCAATTTTTTAGAAGATTTAATACCCAGAAGTGAAATAAACCTGACAAAATGTAAATGTGATTTAGAATGTAAAAATTTAGTTTTCTGTATAGGTATATGAATTGTGTGGCATACTATAATATAAAAATGTCAAGTCAAGTCACCTTTTTTATATAGCGCTTTTAACAATACAGTTTGTGTCAAAGCAACTGTACAGCATTCATTAGGAAAATAGTGTGTCAATAATGCAAAATGACAATCGTAAACACTAATTTTTCAGTTAAAGACAGTCATCATTGAATTCAGTGATGTCATCAACCAGCTCAGTTCAGTTTAAATAGTATCCTTGCAATCATGTCAACGATAACGCTGGAAATGAAGTGAAGTGTCCCCAACTAAGCAAGCCAGAGGCGACAGCGGCAAGGAACCAAAACTCCATCGGTGACAGAATGGAGAAAAAAACATTGGGAGAAACCAGGCTCAATCAGGGGGCCAGATCTCCTCTGGCCAGACGAAACCAGCAGTACGGAAAATAATTTTAGACGTAATAAAACAGACGATGAATAATATTAACAGCAATTATTATGTGATGCAAAACTTATAGCAAAATGTGGTAGTTCGGTAAGTTGTTTCAGGGTTGGCATCATATGAGGTCCTCTGAGGGGTTGCATCATCTATTCTCAGGTGTTCTGGATCCAGACTGAAGCTTATGTAAATCCTAGTTACCACGGGATGTTAATCCCGTGACAAAAAACAGAAAAACAAATACAAACATAATTAGCGTAGCTGCTGTTCCAACCAAGCAAAATTGATTTGTTTAACCCAAACTAAAGAATAATAATGTGCATTTGTTTAGATATAACTGCAGTAAAAGATTATGCATTATTTGAATGCTTGGCCAAGAGATTTGATCTTTAATCTAGATTTACACAGAGAGAGTGTGTCTGAACCCCAAAACGTTATCAGGAAGGCTATTCCAGAAATTGGGAGCCAAATGCGAAAAAGCTCTAAAACCTTTAGTGGACTTTGCTATCCTAGGAAAGTCCAGAGTTTTGGGACCTTAGGGAGCATGATGGATTGTAGCGTGGTAGAAGACTAGTTAGGTATGCAGGAGCTAACCCATTAAGGGCCTTATAGGCAAGTAATAATATTTTGTAACTGATACGGAACTTAATAGGTAGCCAGTGCAGAGACTATATTTTCTTGACCTGGTAAGGACTCTAGCGCTGCATTTTGGACTACCTGTAGCTATTGAAGATTTAGGACAACCACCTAGCAGTGCATTACAATAATCCAGTCTAGAGGTCAAGAATGCATGAACTAGCTTTTCTGCATCCGAAACAGGTATCATGTTTCGTAACTTAGCAATGTTTCTAAGATGGAAGAATGCTGTTTTTGTAACATGGGAAATATGATTTTCAAAAGACAAGTTGCTATCTAATATAACACCCAGATTTTTGACTGTAGAGGAAGTAACAGTACATCCGTCTAGTTGCAAATGGTAATCCAAGAGATTCTGTGTACTGTATTTTTGTCCAATATGTAATATCTCTGTCTTATCCAAATTTAATAGGAGAAAAATATTGGTCATCCAATCTTTTAAATTTTTAACACACTATGTTAGCTTAGATAATTTAGAAATTTCATCTGGTCTTGTTGAGATATATAGTTGAGTATCATCGGCATAACAGTGGAAACTAATCCCGTATTTTCTAATAATATTACCAAGGGGCAACATGTATATCGAAAATAGCAGAGGACCTAGGACAGATCCTTGTGGCACTCCATATTTTACTGGTGATAATTGAGATGACTCCCCATTTAAATGAACAAGGTGGTAGCGATCGGACAGGTAGGATCTAAACCATTTTAAAGCCTACCCTTGAATACCTGTATAGTTTTATAATCGATCTATGAGTATGTCATGATCTATAGTATCGAATGCAGCACTAAGATCAAATAAAACTATCATTTCATTTATTATATATTAATAAATTCTGTGTGTGTGTATAGATAGATAGATATACACAAAAACACACACTATATATCTTTCTATACAGTAGTTCTACAGTATCTATAATAATGTGTTCATATAGATTTGTATTAACAAATCATATTTTTTATGCATATTATATACTGTAGGCCTAATGCTGCATTCAATTTACCTTGAAAGTCGGATGTCGGCGCTAGGAATGACGTCACACCCAAGTGGAACATGTTCCAGTAGAGAAGTCAGAAAACAATGTAATGGATTTCACTCATGTTAGCATTAGCAGTGTTGGCAAAAACAGAGCATTAGACTGCATTTTGTAACTGCAGACACTCGCATACACCACAGCAACATGTTCACAGATAGAGGTTGGGCAGTAGGCTACTCAATGACACAGGAATATAACAGAAGCTTTATAAATATTTTAGTATTTATAGCTTTCACTTATGCTCATGTAGGGAGCAGCCATCTTGTAAAAAAACTAAAAAAGAAAAGTTCTGTGTGAACCGGCTCTATACAGACATTAGCATTGCTGTGGTGAATGCTATACAGATAAACATTATCATCATCATCTTCAGTGTTGTGAGACACTTGGTAAAACATTTTCAGTTGCACTGATATACATCATTGAAGCAATTCTTGTTAACTTCTCAGAACTAGATTCTCGTCGCAGAAACCCAAACTTCTGCCAACCCTCAAACAGTTTCATGAGAATATGAAGCTAAGTTCCTCGTATCAGTGAGAGCGTCATTTGAACATCCTGTTCCATATTGCTGGTTTATTCTGCTGGCGTTATCGCCAATAGCCATTTCTTGCCAAACACCCAGCAGCTCTTTAAGAAATGATTAATGTACAAAGGAACCCAATGTGATTACATAAACTAACAGGACAGACCTCTGACTGAACATACCGGATGAGTCCAGATAACTAAAGCCATGAAATAAATTCAGATGCTTTAAATAACAGCTCTTAGTCTTAATCTGCTCAGAAAGCTCCATTCAGCGGCTCTGATCCAGTCTGTAAACACCACCTATGAGAGAGTGATCGTGGAGTGCATTTGCTCAGTGCAGCTCTCTAATTAACTCACAGCAAGATGCTTCCAGACAATCTCAAGTGATAAGACATTGAAAAGACGACTATGGGGATCTATCGACTATAGGATTGTGTATAAATTGGGATCATGTTGATAATTTAGATGCCTTAGAAATTTGCATATCAAATATAAGTAGGCTTTATAATAGGACTAAGAACAAAGGACATTTTGAGGACAACTACAAATGATATATTCACATAATATGAGTGGTGCCATAATTCTATGGTATTCCAAGGAAAGCATGTTGCTATGCGGTTGCTAGGGTATTTTGAGTGTTTAATTAGGATCGCTCTTACAAGCCCAATTGCAGAGACCCACAAGTATTTCCAATGTATGTCATTTCAAGCCATAAACAACCACTTTTGATAGTCTAATTAAATTTCAGCGCCAGCCCCTCAATACATTAACTTCTGCAAATTGTGTCAAAGGGCCTCACTTTTTATTGGTACGGTGAAATATAGTCAGACATATGCATGAATGCAAGAAAAAGGTATAAATAGTTTTTTTCCTAAGGGTTTGTTGTTGTCTTTTTAAAAGCGAACACAGCAGCCCTCATAATCATCATCTTTGCTTCTGAAGTCGTGTACAAATACATCCCACCTCGGCCCGCTTGGCAGCATCTGTTTCTGCCGCTTCAAAAAGAGGAAGGGACACTTGAGATTGCAGAGGGAAGCACCGTTTCACAAAATTAACATGCGACTGGAAGGATGAAAATATGAACAGCTGCAAACAGTAGATTTTGCCGCAGTAATGAAGGGATTCAAAGTGTCATGGAGATACAGATGGTTGTGTGTTAGTTCCTCAGACGACCTCAGGTTTGCATGAGCATTAATACAATGTGGCTCTAACAACCACAGAATATCAGCGTGCATGTATCTCTCGTAAGTAAAAAGTCAAATTTGATAAAGGATGGTTTGTCATAAGAGCTGCGATCAAGGTCTGTGGTCATGACAGACAGTCATAGATCTGAGAAGACCAAATAAGGTAGCAAACAACTTATCACGGAAACATGGTTTCAGAGTCTAAGAGACTACAATACCTTTATAAGGTCCCCAAGAACAAAAGGAAAAAAAGAAAGAGAAAGAAAAAGAAAGAAAGAACTAAGTAATTTCATACTTACAGGCTAAATATAGGCTAGTGTGGGGGAAATTTTAATTTTTAAACAATTATAATGTAATATTAAATAAATATTTAAAATGAATAAATAAAATAAGGAATATTGAAATTAAATTACAATCCATTGACTATTAACTGAACGGGTTGTTAACTGCTTGTCCTTAAATGATAATGCAAGTTAAAAATAAATTAATTTAAAGAAAATATAATATTTTAAATGTATTTATATTAAAAGCCAGTAAATATAAAAACGAAATATGTAATTTTAATATTTTAAAAAGTATTTAAAAAAAAAATAAACACTATAAATTGAACCGAAAAAATTAAAGCAAAATTGAGTGCAGCCACAGCTACAATAAATAAAAAAATAAATCGTTTGGGAGCAGATTAAATTACAGCCAATATACGTGCTTTAAGAGGCATGACGGTCTGATGTTGATATTCCAACCAAACTCTAATGGGACAAAACATATCATATATATCTCTATATGATTTTTTTTTTTGTATATTTATATACGGTGCAATGACTCACATCAGAAATCTAAAAGTGGCTGACTCTCAGCTGGTAAAACATCTATGTGTTTGAATCACCCACGAATACAATGGGACATTCTGTAAGTTTTATATTATATATATATACACACATACACATACACAACACACACACACGTCTCCCCCCCCCCCCCCCCCCCGGTGCCTCCTAAGTATTGGAACAGTAAAGACAAAATTGCTTCAAGTCAAGACATCTGCAAATATGATTAAGAGACAAAACTACAGAATGTCACATTTTATTAGTGGGTGATTCAACACAGATTTTTTACCAGCCAAGAAGATCAGCACTTTTAGAGTTCTGATGTGAGTATTGGGACAGTTGGCTCACATGTGTTTCTAAGTGATCAGCTGTGTCCGGTTGCATTAATTGTTCAGATATTAAAAGCAGGGAATGTGCTGAATCAGTTATAGCCATTGCTTCTGGATTCTGAGTCTTGCATTTGATGACGACACACATAAACCAGGATGAAGACGAGAGAGCTGACTTTGAGATACAAGCAGGCAATTTGGATGCTAAAAGAAAAAGGAACTCAATTAGAGCTACATCAAAAACAATGAGCATGTCCTTTGGAATGTCCTGAAAAAGAAAAGAAACCACCGGCAACTACAGCAGCCAACAATGACCTGGTCGGCTGAAAAAAACAACAGCCGTTGATGACAGACAAATCATAAAAGTTGTGAAAAAGACCCTACAATAAGTGTCTGTAAAATCACCAACAACCTCCAGAAAGCTGGAGTGATGGTCTGACAATCTACTGTCCGCAGGAGACCTAGACAGCAGAATTACAGAGGCTACACTGCAAGATGCAAACCTCTGATCAGCAGCAAACATAGAAAGGCAAGATTAAAGTTTACAAAAAAGCACAAAGGTGAGCCAGTAGAGTCTTGGAACAGTTTTATGGACAGATGAGACAAAGATTATATATTATTTAAAGCATTAGTTCACCCAAAAATGTAAATTCTGTCATTAATAACTCACCCTCATGTCGTTTCAAACCCGTAAGACATACCTCCGTTTATCTTCGGAACACAAATTAAGATATTTTTGATGGAATCTGAGAGCTGTCTGACCCTGCATAGACAGCAACACAACTGAAATGTTCCCAAGTCCAGAAACGTAGCAAGGAGATCTGTAAAATAATCCATGGGACATCAGGGGTTCAACCGCAATTATACGAAGCTACGAGAATACTTTTTGTGCGAAAAAAAACAAAAAAACACTTTATTCAACAATTAGTCTCTACCCTGTAGCGACATTGCGAGAAAGATCGCGGATGTAAAACAGGTCTGCTGTTCTCTGTCAGCTGCGTCACACAGATACGCTGTTTTCGTTCAGATCAAATCACAAAAACGTAGGAAACGGATCAGGCATGGGTGAGGGCCCAGCTGACACAGAACAGCATATGTTGTTTACGTCCAGCTGATATTCTCCAAAATGGCGCTTCAGGGGACGCGGAGGAGACAAATTGTTGAATAAAGTCGTTTTTTTTTTCTTTTGCGCACAAAAACTATTCTCATAGCTTCGTTATAATGCGGGTTGACCCCCCCCCCTTGATGTCACATGGATTATTTTACAGATCTCCTTGCTACGTCTCTGGACTTAGGAACGTTTCAGTTGTTTTGCTGTCTATGCAGGGTCAGACAGCTCTCAGATTCCATCAAAAATATCTTAATTTGTGTTCTGAAGATGAACGAAGGTCTTACGGGTTTAGAACAACACAAGGGTGAGTAATTAATAACAGAATTTTCATTTTGGGTGAACTATCCCTTTAGTGATAAGGAAAGCAAAAGTGTGGAGAAAAAGACCCAAAGGAACTGCAAATGATCCTAAGCATACAACCTGATCTGTGAAGCATGCAGGAGGTGGTGTCATGGCATGGGCATGCTTGGCTGCCTCTGGAACAGGCTCTCTCAACTTTATTGATGACCTAACGGATGACGGTGACAGCAGAATGAATGCAGAAGTGTACAAAAACATCTTGGCTACCAATGTTCAAGAAAATGCCACAAGACTCATCAGAAAGTGCTTCATATTGCAACAGGACAGTGACTCAAAACACCCTCCTAGCTCAGTCAAGGAGTTTATCAGGGCAAAGAAACGGAAGGTCTTGGCCAATCTAAGTCAGTCTCTAGACTGAACATGAATTTCACCAGCTAAAGAGGAGACTAAAGGCAGAAACTCCCCAAACCAAGCAACAGTTGAAGTTGGTTGTATTAAAGGCTGGGAAAAGCATTTCAATGGATGAAACCAAGAGTCGGGTGATGTCTGTGGTTGGCACTGCTGTGATTGCATGCAAGATATTCACAACTAAATATTAGCTTTTAAACTTCTACATTTGCTTTAAGTTCAACCGTCCCAATACTTACGCTCACATCAGATTAGGGAATGAAACTCTATAAGTGCTTTTTATTTGGTAAAATATATATGTGTTGAATCGCCCAATAATAAAACGTGACATTCTGTAGTTTTGTCTCATATTCATCTTTTAATTTGCAGATGTCTTGACTCCACAGCAGACAAAGCAATTTTGTCTTTACTGTTCCAATACTTATGGAGGGCACTGTATATATCAATAACCATAACATCATATAAATGAACTATAAAACTCTGATATTTGAACACAATCTGTAATGATACATTAGCAACTTGCACACCTGTCGCCGAAAAAGCAAAAGATGCAGATGACTCAAATGTAAATTTATTTTCACAAATACATTTGCTTTACATCAGCAGGACGCTTATCGGAACCAAATTTGGAGAAGCAGTTTTATTGTCAAAGACATGCTGGAAACAAGCCTAGCTTCACTTATCTGCACTCACACAATCACTGAGATCATTTAGAAGCTAAATTAAACTGCACAAGCCTTCTTATGACAGCACAAAAATAATAAAAGTCTTATCAAGAGGCATTAACAAGGGCACAATTCATTTACTGGGAGAGGCTCTGAAAACCCAAAGCATCAGCCTGCATACACATCGCCCATTACTTTCAATCAGAACCCAACAAATTAAGTGATCACAGAGACCAAACAGACTCTTATCCAGGAAATCCATGTCATTCAATTGGTTAAAATCTGAAAACCAGCAAAAATGTCAGTCAAAATCATGCGAAACCGATTCAATTTTAAAGCTAGATAAAACTGTACATCTACGCATTTGCTTTATTTTCTCTCACCCCAGAGAGCAAAGCCTCTCTTGGGCTTCAAGAGTCCTGTACTTTCCCAGAGAGGTGAAGTTCTCTGAAATCTTCTCATATCCAGCTCTGTGATCTCGCAATGCAGCGATGCCGGAGGTGTCTCTGAGAAAGAGCCGCATTGTCTTTGAAAGTACACTGGAAAGGTCACATGCAACATCCTGGATGCCAACGCATCTCTGGAGAGACACCGGCACAATCTTACAACGCACCTTAGCTGATGAAACACAAAAACGAACAGAGTGTGTGCAGATATATCAGCTCTGTCCAGGCTACGGAACTGCTGATGAAATAATAGCCATCAAATGCTCAAGAGAATAGCAAATAATTTAAAAGTCTGGATACAGAGGAAATCACTGTGTGATTCTCAGATGTATTTATCCTTAAGAATTTCAAATCCTCTCAAAAAAAAGTGTTTTCACACCACAAAATCCAAAGAAATTAGTTATATTTTGCTTAATTTTTTTCTTCTGTATCTTAATGGTCTTTCTTTTTTCAGTTTTTTTTTATTTTTGCTTCGTGGCATTATTTTGACATGACAATTAAAGGATAAAAATAAAATAACTAAGCATGCTCTTTCCAAAACACTGCCTTACAAAGACATTTATAAAGACTCAAAGGCAATATTGAACATGCAATACTGAACATTGATTTACACAAAATTCTGGAAATGGCTAGTTTCTTTGGCAAGAAAAACAAATTGTCAAACGATCTTTGCTGTTTGTAGTAGCTAGATTCCTCGATTGTGGTATTTCAATGAAACGTCAGAGTAGGTGCAATTTCTAATCTTAATTATATATAGAAAAAGTACTGAAATTAAGAGGAAGAAATTACACAATATAAAATTAAGTTTATAATATATACGTGTGTGTGTGTGTGTATTATCAATTCTCAGAAGTAAAACTCACAGAAAATACAATAATGGGAATCTGGGCTAAAAGGCATTTTTTTGTCATGAAAATGTCTAATAGTTTTTGTAAGCTTCACCTTTGGAGAAAACAAATGACACTTGACGGTATATAACTTTTTCCAGTGTTGTCTGCTTTCAAAAAGAACAGTCCTTACACCTTTTAAACAGAATCTTTTTGAAGGCTTTACGGAAGTCCCTGTTAAAGATGGTGTAGATGAGTGGGTTCAGGGCACTGTTACAGTAGCCAATCCAGAAAAAGAACTTAAAAAGTGCCTTCGGCAGTTCACAAGCCTTTGGACAAATGGCCTGCAAGCTGTAGCTGAAGAAGAACGGGAACCAGCAGATGACAAAAACCCCAATAACGACCGCAAGGACGAAAGTGAAACGTTTCTCGCGGACGATCATGGCTTTCCTCCTGGTGTTCGATGTTCCGGCTGGTTTCATGTTGGAAGAGGCCAGCTGGCTGCCCTTTGATGTTGCGATGATGTTTCGGTACGTTTGGGTTGGTGAGGACATCTGGTAGCCAGGCTTGGAGGTTGTCCTGTTGGCATTATGTCCCCCAACTACCTCAACATCAGAGCCAGAGCTCGAACTGTCCTCGTTGTCCTTGCACCTCCTTGAGCCTTTCATCTGCTGCCGGCTCTCTGCTGGTGGTTGAGCCTGGTTTATGGTGTCAGATCTGGATGCAGCCGGATTGGGAACATTCGGGACATTTGCAGGGTCAACACCTCCCTGGTTTTTCACGTTCTGCAGCTCCCGTCCCGGAGTGACGCAACCTGCGCAGTCTTTCCTTGGCTCTCCTGGAGGACATCTACTGTGCTTCTTGGCAATCTGATAGATGCGAACGTACACCAGTATCATTATGAGGCATGGGGCAAAGAACGACCCAATGGAGGAGTACAGGATGTACCAGATGTCCTCGTTGAGTTTGCACTGTGGGCCGCCCCCATCCTTCGCCAGCGGGGTCTTATTCATGGAGACCAGCGGGGGGAAAGAGATGATGGCGGAGATGAGCCACACCACCAATATGGCCCCCTTGATCTTGTAAGGGGTGCGCTGGGACGCGTACTGCACCGGCTGGGAGATGGACAGGTAGCGGTCCAGGCTGATGGCGCACAGGTGTATGATAGAAGAGGTGCAGAAGAGCACATCCAGAGCTAAGATGATCTCACACCAAAAGGACTCGAAGTACCAGCAGCCCATCAGCTCATTGGCCAAGGAGAATGGGATGATCAAGGTGGCCACCAGGATGTCCGCCGCGGCCAGGGACACCAGGAACAGGTTCTGAGGTCCTCGCAAAGAGCGGCATGTCAGGACGGCAATGATCACTAAGATGTTCCCAAAGATGGTGAAGAGCATGATGAGTGTCATTGCGGTGGCAAACGCAGCCGTGGCTTCAGGGGAATAAGGAGTACTGGAATTACTGCACGCTACATCTGAAGGCAGTATCGTGGTCATATTTAAGTTCCAGGCTGGACAGAGAAGTGCAAAGCAGTCTTTGGTGTAGACTTAAATCCTAGTGTAATCCTTCCACAAACAGTCTTCTTTTAGAAAATCGTTGAAAGTGACATGAATAAAATGAGTCTTTACAGCAAAGAATGACATCCTCCAGATACTTCCTTTGGCAAATCAAGAGGTTTCATTTGCACTTAAAGCAGGGTCGTGCAGTCAGTCAACTTCACAAGTAAATCATTTAAAATGAAGAACAAAACCGGTCATTATTAATAAAAACGCGGTATTAACTTACCACAGCATAAGCCAAACTCTTTTCAGACATGAAAAGTCACTCAAACTACACAAAAAGGCTCGTTTGCTATATCTGTTCCGATTCCAGTCCAAAAACATGAGGTAGGGCGCATTTGCAGCATTGGAACGAATACGCGCTTGCAGATGCGCAAGGACCAAAAAAAAAAAAAAAAACTACGCTTAGATAATAAAATCTATGGAATACAGAAATATAAAAATGATTCAAACATGGTAGTTCCGTGGGTTTATGCGTTTCCGAGCAGCTCTGAAATTGTCAAGGTGCGTAAAAAGGCTCACAGTCTCCATACACGCACAAGCAAAGGCAAAACTATAGTTTGATACACTATAACGACATTTGCATAAACAGTTCCTTGTCAAAGAAAGAAAGAAAAAAAAATCCAGGAAGGAAAGCTCCAGTTAAATAATTGCTTTTAATATTTTAAATAAACTTCCCCAGAATCAACTGAATAAAGAAATTGAGAATTAGAACGTTTAATCCTTCGTTTCATTTCTCCATTATTTTAGTCTTACACCAATTTCTTTTCCTAGACGTTTCCAAGAACTTTGCGCATCAGCCGGAATGAACGGACTAAAGTCTAACCGAGCGCGTCTCTGAGTCCCCCGTCATGACGTCACGCAGATGCCCTCTTCTCGTGACGTCACGTCAGAGAATCACTCCTTCTCATAGTAAAATTTTGCATCTTGGAATCCTGTAATTTTTCACATTCATAGGTAAGTGGTTCAAAATGTAACCAAAATGTATATATATATCTATATAGAGAGAGAGAAAGAAATTTAAAAAAAAAAAGTTAGTAAAGTAAAATTTATTAAGTCTAAGTGGCCCTTTAAACAGCCACTTAAGTTTAAAAACACCAGACGCAAAATCACCATGGAACTTGTAAATGCAAAAGAGGTCTGATTAATAAAAACGTACAACCCGTCTAGTATTTAGAAGGCCACAATTAAAGGTAATGAAGTATAGGGATTACTAGAAATCACTGAACATATTAAGGCTGCTTTTACAAAAATACAATCAGATGCACTGCAACAGATTCAGCTCTCCAAACAAGGAAAACGGATTGTGCTTAGCAAGTATGCTGGTGAAATTAAACTCAAAATCATTTAAGGTCCCAAAAGAAAAACACTACACTGCAATATGCAATAGAACTGACTTAATGAAATGGTACTGAGAGTACATTTGAGCCTCATACGTGTCTTTGGCAAGACGGGCTCCATTCACATTATCCAACTAAAAGTGCACAGTGACTACCACCTACTGGACAAAATAAAAATGACAAGAACAACAAGAACTGGGGACTGGAGGGCCTGTAAATCAATGAACTCGTTTTAAATTAGACAATATTATTGGCATAAATTCAGAATGAGCCATAAATTTGTCGATCTTCAGAACTTTATTTGTCCTCCTAGATTCAGAATTCCTGTCATCAACAAGTAACCATTCAAGACCAGAACAGTTGTGAGGTTGGACACATCAACACGTCACTTGAACCTTGTTTTGTCCCTTGTCTGAAATGGAGAAAGTCAAAGTCACAGAACAACGGTAAGGCAAAAATAAAAATCAACAAATAACTGATACTGCTATTGATTGTTCAATTTCTCTCCTCAGCCGTCAGAACGCTAGCAGGTCATAATGTTTGACAGGATCACAATTTCTTGGACTACATATGCCTTTCCATTTTTATATTGCAAATTCTGAAGTTTTGTAATTTGCCATCTGATCGAATATATTCTCTTCATCAGAACGGATTTGGAGAAACGTAGCATTACATCACTTGCTCACCAATGGATCCTCTGCAGTGAATGGGTGCCGTCAGAAGGAGTCCAAACAGCTGATAAAAATCCACAAGTAATCCACACCACTCCATTCCATCAATTAATGTCTTGTGAAGCGAAACATTCTAAAAGTTTAGAATAAATAGGACGTTTTTAAAAGTCAAACCGCTGCTTCTGGCTAAAATACGAGTCCATAATATTGCTTTCTCCATTTAAAAAATAAAAAATAAAAAATAAATCTGAATCAGGAGAGAAACAGTAATAAACAAATATGTTGGTGAATTTTGATGTGAGAGGACACATGTTTATGATGGATTTATTGCGCAAACACAGCTTTTCACTTCACAAGACATTGACTTATGGACTGGAGGATGTGTATTGTTTTTGAGTTTTATCAGCTGTTTGGAACTCCTCCGACGCACCCATTCACTGCCAAGAATCCATTGGTGAAAAATTGATGTAATGCTACATTTCTCCAACCATCTACATCTTGGATTGGGAGTCCTTGTCGCAAATTTTGGATGAAATATTGCGTTAAGTTTTTAGTTTGCATTAGTTAACCTTTTATTTCAAGTAACATCTATTTTATGATTTTAGTTTGAGTTAACTATAATAACCCTGGTATGATAAGTGCACATGACGTACCACAGTGGTACAGCTTCCTGATCCTTTGCACATCCAGATCAGACAAGTGAGTCCTCTGGCCAATAATTACACCGCTGTCTTTGGGCTGAATTGTGGGTTTTCCATTGCGAGAGAAATAATTGCTGCAAAACAGAACAAAAACATGTCTAATGAACAGTTCAGCCAGCCAAACGCACATCATAAATATGACTTCATGCACTCAGACGGTCATGCACACTACGGAATACGGTTCGACTGGAACACCTACTTTCCATAATGCAAAATTGATTCCAGGTCATACTCCAGACCAAAGGTGTTCCCATTTCTCTTCAAAAAATTATCCTCTTTCCCTGTAAAATAAAAAGTGGGCAGTACAACCAGTAACTGATGCATTAATACGCCACAACCCTTACTGGCTGCCTACTGCATCATATTTGATACTCAAATTTCTAAGGCCCCTAAATGATCAACATGATCAAAACTTTGCTGGAAAACCTGTCGTACTCAATCTACTGCATGCCTTATGTCGTCTGATTGATGGTTTATAAGTTAAAGGCCTTTTAGTATCAGTGACCCGTTCAGGTCATGGTACACATACTTTTTGCAGTGAAATCGTTACAGATTTTCATAAAGTAAACAAGAATTTTATTTAGTTATCAAAATTTTAAGATGAACACTTACTGGACTGAAGCTGATTTGATCATCCACTATTTTATTTTATTTAAATCATGTTAAATGTGAGTATCAAATATGATCAAATCAAGCTTTTGAGGATGGTTTATTTGTTCATTTCTCACTCACTGTATTGCATTGCATTATATGTTTTGCCCGCCACAATAAAAACTACAGAGATCATAAAACTAAGCATTTAAATATCTTTCTAAGCCTATATTGAGAGAATACTTTGATTTTTCTGACTACTTCATATGTGAATTTTTTTTTTTTTTTTTTTTTTTTTTTTTTTTAAATAGTGTGAAATACGTTGCAAAGGCAATTTACAAATCACAAACTAATAGCTGTACAAAGTTAATTGACCGTAAGTGCCTGCGAAGTGGACAACGCAGGATATTCTGCCATGATTCCAGTTTGAAGGTAGCTTATGTGTTCCATTCAAAGGGTATTAAAGTGTGTCAGATGTCAATTTAAGCAAGAGAGCAAAACAAAACACCAGTCTCGAATCAGAAGTACAAAACGAGGATTTGTAAAGAAAAATATCAGAGGACTTCGATATAAGCCAAGAGGAGACTGGTTTTCCTTTTTAGTAAACAAAACTTGGTTCTCGCGACTATATATTCTCCCCGAGTTTTACGCTACACCCTACATCCGCTGGAACGGCACTCTCTCGTGAACGCGTGTATGACAGTTAGCGGAAGCTAGAGATTACGGTTTATTAAATATGGATATTTTTCTTAAAATAAATAAAAAGCATGGCTTCACTTAAGGCGGCCTTTATTAACACCCCGGAGCTTTGTGGAGTACTTTTTAAAAAATAAAAAAATAAATAGATGGATGCACTTTATTTTGCTTGAAAATCTCGACCCCCATTCACTGCCATTATAAAGCTGGGACATTTTTAAAATACGACTCCGATAGTATTTGTCTGAAAGAAGAAAGTCATATACACCTAGGGATGCCTCGGGGGTGAGTAAACCATAGGGTAATCTTAATTTTTGGGTGAACTATCCCTTTAACGCTAACGTAATAAAAGTATAATTG
Source organism: Sinocyclocheilus anophthalmus (assembly GCA_018155175.1). Taxonomy (NCBI): domain Eukaryota; kingdom Metazoa; phylum Chordata; class Actinopteri; order Cypriniformes; family Cyprinidae; genus Sinocyclocheilus; species Sinocyclocheilus anophthalmus. The sequence continues at coordinate 26,480 of JADLZN010008147.1, read as the reverse complement.
GGAACCAACCCCAATGGGATCAAAAAGGTATCTTCGAATCAAATAAAATGCTACTGGAAATCTGAAATTCCCATTTGAATTTCAATGCATCTATAGAATGTGATTTTAGAGGACTCCACTTTGAGCCCTTTAGTTTTATAAATTATGACAGGAATTCCATTAGCAATTAAACTGTGCTGAAATGCTGAATTAATGTAATGGTATGCATACTGTACCAGAGGCAATGTTTCCTTTAAGTATAGTGATATGATCACCACGGTCATAGCGGGAATGCTCGTGGTGAAAGCCGAGGGCATGAAGGATCTCGTGGCAGATGTTCCCAACTTTACATTTTGGCCCAATCAGAAGAGGCTGCTCACCCCCCTTACATCCGACGTAAGACGCACACCTTTAGGAAACAGCAAACTAGATTAGACGACAATAGATGGAACATTTTTCAGATTTCTTCCAAGATGGAAATATACTGTGAAAGTGTCCTGACAAAGACAATGAATTAAACTCCCTATAAATGAGGTTTGTTTTTTTCTAGTCAAACTAAAATCTGTGACTCACCCATTTCCCAATTCAAAGTGCAAAAAGTCAGTTTCATTAGTATGTGGACGGAATCTGACGCAGGTCTTCTTGGAGATCATATTAAAGGCTTTAAGAATGTCCTTAGTCCTGCCCTCTGAAGACCATTTACAGAAACAAACAAATTCTCTGAATATCAATGCATCTTCACCTGTTATTACTTAAACACACATCATACAGAGCCAACCATTGAAATTGTGACTATACTGCTAGAGCACACTATAGGGTAATATCTGCAGAAAACATACCACCAAACATGCAGAAACTCACCAATAACAGAATCAATTTCATAAGGCACTGACAAACTTCCATCCAACTTGGCCCATAGCTCACTCACTGCATTCCTATCAGTCTTAAAAAAACAAAAAAAACAAAACAGAGGCAACTGTTTTTGTATTACAAGTGTTCTGAAATGTTGTTTAAATATGCAAATGAGGTATTATATAAAAATTAAATAAGAACTGGTTTCATTTTGCTGACATATCAGACAGTTAAAGGTTTTTTTTACAGAGCATTTTGGAACGGTCTTTTTACCACTCTGTAAATCAGAAAACACTAGAATACAGATAGGTTTGATACTACTTAAAGGGATGGTTCATCCAAAAACGAAAATTAACATTTACCTATACCCTCCACTTGCTCCAAACCTGTATGAATTTCTTTCTTCTGATAAAGATATTCTAATGCTGGTATCCAAACACTTAACGGTAGCCATTGACTTCCATATTCCATATTTATCGTTTGTCTCCGTAGATTTCGATTACAGTATGTATTTTTAACAGTTTCTCAATTATTATTATTATTATTTTTTTTTGTCATTAGCTGAGCCAAAAAACTCAATATCTACGGAGACAAACGATAAAGAGTAATAAGATCCAGACTTATTATGGAAGCAAAACAGCCCAAAATTAACCAGTGCATGAGAGAAGGGGGGAGGGGGAGGGGGCTACATGGAGACTTTCCATGTAGTATCTTGCCTTAAATGACAACAAGCTCTAATCTCAATTGTGAATATAAAAGCATAATTTGGGCTTACTGGTAGCAAGATATCCCCCTCCTGTACGGCATAGTCTCCCTCAAAATCTGTTAAAGACATTGACAAACATTTAATCAGGTCTAAATGCTCTGATGGGTCATGCTGTCGTGTACACAAATGTCTTACCCAGCTGTGTTTCACTTGTCTTCATCAGATGAGGCAGTCCACTCTTTGGTGAGTATCCTGTGGATAAAAGAAATTGTGTCATATAAATTAAGTTTAGTTGATTAAAAAAAGCAGCCCAGTTTTACCTTCATCATACTGGATATCAGTGGCCTTCAACGTAGCCACAGGAGTTCCCCACGCTTAAACATAAACACAGCTTTATTTTAATCTGTAAATGTAAACTTAGAATATAATTAATTTCTGAAGAACTTGTGACCGATATGTGTGATCGGTGTACCTTCATAAAGCCATGCAAATAGTAAAATTAACCACAGCATTTTAAACAGTTGCTAACTTGTGGAAACAGGGACACTATATTATATGAAACGACTACTAGACAGACGTCCTGGATTTGCTAATTATTTGGCCACCTGGGGCTCTTGATTGACAATTAGTTCTATGAACTTCAATCAATGAGGGCCCGTTTACAACAGTGGTGGGAACCAAAACGCTCATGTTGTAGTTTCATTCCGGACGGTTTTATTGGTGGGACACAGAAAAACACACGTGTACTGTTTTGTTGTTGCCAGCTGATATCTGAAGATATTCTTTTGTGGTGAGCCTGTAAAATTAATTTAGTAATTATATGTTTTATTACAAGAGATAGATTTCCACTAGCCAGGAATGTTTTATAGAGATTTATCTGCCGAATGTTCGCCCGTTTTGAAATAACAGGGTAATGTTTCCAAAAATCTGTTTTTGATTATGATTATTCATGCTATCTGTGAAATTTGACCGTGGTCAAATTTAGACTCTGGCAAATTACCATAGTATCAAAAGTTATTGTTACTGTAAATGAGATACATTTCGGTTTAAAGATGTGTAAGAGTTATGTTCTTTCTATATGCTATTATATATATTTTTTGTGTTGTGACAAATACTTTGCTGTATACTATGGTACTGAATGTTTACCATATTCACCATAGTATCTCAAAGCACTTTCATGGTGAACAACATGGTATATTGTCATGGCACTTTTATAGTAAATGGATTGTTTGTTAGTATATAGACTCTGGTATATAGGCAGAAATATAGTTATAATAGTTTATATATTATAGCATATAGTAAATATGTTATTTATCTGATCATGAACTTATTCTCTCAGTCAAACAGAACTCAAAATGACGAGGTGGGCCCGAGCGAACAACGTCCATAAACACAAAGCAGCAGACGCCACACCATGGAAGCAGCTGAAGGCGAATGCAGGAGAAGCAGGAACAAGAGCCGGTGGCCGACACATCCAGCAGGGACCAGGTGTAAAGAAACACAACCCGAAAAAGAAGACACGAGAGCATGACAGTGACGACGTGAACGGGTTTCTGGAGTATTTAAAGCAGACCGGTCAGACAGCCCCGGACCGGGATCTGAGGGGAGAAGTGGCAACAGCACTGAAGAAAGACGCGAGACGAGAGAACAGGCGGATGAAGAGACAAAACACCAAAAAGGACAATATGGTGAGGAACTGGATGTAGCATGATTATCTGGGAAGCGTATAAAAAGGGTAATTGATACTCACAATTATTTTCCGCTTGCAATTCTGAGTTTATATCTCACAAATACATTTTCCTCCCCCACAAAAATTCAGAGAGCACTGGGAGATATAAGCTCAGAATTCTGAGAGATAAACTGACAATTTTGAGAAAGAAGTCAGAATTGTTAGATATAAACTCAGAATTGCGAAGGGGGAAAAGTGAGAATTGAGGAGATAGTGTGTCCCAAGGAATAAAAAAAATGACCATATTATCTCTAATTCAATTCTAGGAAAAAGAAAAAACAGTTCTAAACTTGCAATCCAAAGAAAAAAAAAACTTCAGAATTGTGAGATTTAAATACCAATTTCCAGAGGAAAAACAAAACAAAAAAACTGATTGTGGGCTCTAAAACACCCCTTGAGCTATATAAACTCGCAATTGCAAGGGGGAAAAAATTTAATAATATTTTGACTTTTCATCTCACAATTCAGTTTTTTTTTCTGGCAATTCTGTGAAAATATAAACTCAGAATTCTAAGAAATAAACTCCGTTGCGAGTTGTGAGATGAAGTTGTTGCAATTAAATGTTTTACTTTATTATTCCATGGTGGAAATAAGCTTCCATAGATAGTCTACAATGAAATATCTGACACATTTTCTCATATTTTCAATCTAGATCTGCTTCAACTGCCGGAAGCCTGGTCACGGTCTCGCTGACTGCCCAGAGGCGGATAACGATGAAGAGATGGGCCGCGGGATCTGTTATCGGTGTGGTTCCACTGAACATGAGATCCAGAGATGTCGTGCTAAAGTGGATCCTGCCATGGGTACGAGTTGAATGAGACTTTTGGACACTTAAAGTGAGAAAAAAAAAATCAAACCTGCTATGACTTGTCATATTAATGCAGCTCTTTTCTAGGTAATTACCCATATGCCAAGTGTTTTATCTGCAGTCAGACTGGACATCTGTCAAAGGCCTGTCCTGATAACCCAAAGGGACTGTATGCTGCAGGTCAGTGATTTACCTGTTTAAGCACTAAATATCTGTGAATTTTAACTAGGGCTGCACGACAAATCGAAATGGAATCGAGATCGCGATTCGACAGAAGCTGCGATTGTCATGCGTATCTTTAAGTAAAGCACGGTTCTGTGATCAGCAGTAAATATCCATCCAAAGGCCAGAGGGTGCTCTCGCGCTGAAACTCCAAATACGCCTCGCAGAAGAACCCCAGAAAAGGCTTATTCTGCAGCTGAATAAACAGAAGATTCAACTGCTTTAATTGATTCAACATGACTAATAAACACAATTATGACAATATATGGTTTATCTGAGTTATTATTATTATAATTTTCATTAAAATAAAGTATTTATAATGCAATGCCTTTATCACTGCTTAGAATACTATGAAATATGTTGCGTGCCTTATTCTGTGTAAGAAGCCACGTCATCTCACAGAAGGATTTAATTTAACACTCGACTGACGTTATGAAGTGAATTTGGAGTAAAAATATGTTATTAAATGTGGTATTTTCACGTGCTTTCAGATGGAGTAGCATTTACTTCACAGAGCCGTAGTTTTTTTTTTTTTTTTTTTTTGGTGCGTAACTGTCAGTAAATCACGGTATGGTGTAGTAAATTATGCTCTATCTGAAAGCACGTGATGATGATTTCTTGCTGATTACAGAACCGGCTTTACTATCAAAATGCGCATGACATTCGCATTCGATTAATCGTGCAGCCATAATATTTAACACTCTGTGTGGTGTTTTGCTCTCCTGTAGGCGGTGTGCTGCTCGGGTTTGTGGTTCAGTGAGAACACTTTCAGAAATGATGTCCGAACCCAGAAACCGAGTGCGTTGATCAGTTACCAGATTACAGTACAGTTAATGTGACCATGTCCCACTGCAAACTTGGTCTCTTCCTACATGAAATGGAAACAGCTACATACTTACCTTCTTTTTTGCAGCTAATCCTCACCACTCGGCCGGCTGTCCCATAGACATCCGCGCCGACCAAGAGGAAGGCAATGTGCCTGTGAAGAAACGCAACAAACAAAAGGACAAGTAGTGGGTTTTGATCCACAGCTGTTTAGAGGGGAACAAATGGCAATGGACTATTAACTGATTGGTGCAATTGATTGGCTTTCTGAGTTATGGACTCTACGATGATCGAACAGTTTCCTTGCTGTTTTTTTAGACACAAACAAAGATGCCCTTCTGTTTTTTGAGAGCATTTACTTTGCAATTAAAGGTCTCATGATGAAATTGCCTGAGAATTTGGTGACATCACATTGGTGCTGATAGAAATCTAAGTTTTAATATGATGTATGCTTAAGAAAGGAAAAAGAAGAATTGAATCTGAAAAGCCCCCCGCATTATTTTAAGCACTTTGACAAATATACTCTAAAAAGGTTTTGTGATAGTGTGGGGGGGCATATACTTCATGCTAATTTGGGCCTCTAGCGCAGTGATGAATCTCATCCTTTTGGCGTACCGGACCCCAGTCCCATTCAGAACCATCCTCAAGGACCCCCAGAACAAAATGTACTCATCTATGTATCATTTGTGTCTTTGTGAGGACCAAATGCAGTCAAGTATAATTCAAGTTAGTTGACTTGTTCAGTATTTGGCCATATCATCAGCTATATTGGATTGTTCTTTCATGGGAACATGCCATGTCAAAATATACAAAATGCATACAAAAATTCATACTTTATACGGAACCCCTGGCCTTGCGTCAAGGACCACTAGGGATACAACCAATAGTTTATTAATATTCCAATCCAATTATTTGAATTTGACATCAAAACGCCACAAACTGAATGTCATTTTAATTCATGTAGCACATATCCAAACAATCTGATGACTTTATTCTGAATATTGATTTGTTTTATCCAAAAAATCTTGTTGTTTAATGATTCCTCATTAGGTCTGAACGCGCTTGTAAAGGCAAAACTAGGATGGAGCCGGCTTAAGCCCCTAATACAATGTGTAATTGACAACTTACACAATATTTAATCAATCACAGCTTTTATCTTGGCCTCAGGACACTTTGAGAGTGTGGACTGTGCAAGGATAATTGCATGTGTAGTTATGATGCTAATTGTACAAGATAGTTATGGTTTATCGGCCGCTTCCGACCGGTTGATGCCAAAGACAAAAAAATGATAACGGTCATTTAAATAATTGTATAATAATACTATTTATGAGAATAGTGAAGTCCACACGACAACTATAACTTCTTAATATCTAATACAGTCCCAATTATAATTCGAGCTTTATAGTTATCATTCTTGGTGTAAATGGGCCTTCAGAAATACATGCAATGCTATAACTGAAAATTTTTATGATCACAATCATGGCAGTTGTTATCATAACCTTATTTTTAAACAGCTGTCCTAGAATTGTCCTAATGTTGCACATCAGAACTGTGTGGTCAGCAAATCTTGCTCCAGAAATGAAATGCAGGACATTGCCGTCTCTTCCATAGATTTGGACCAGCCGGCTATGTTTCCCTCCACATAGGGCAGCACTCCAGAGGTCACCTGGTTGTAGTACGACACCTAGAACAGCAACCAGAAATGATCAGATTGAGCATGAGAGTGATGTTTTATCGAGTTTCAGATGTTATAGCTGGTACCTTGCAGGTTGAATAGCCTATTTCGTGAACGAGGAATCCTGCACATTTAACTTCGCTCCGAATAGAGTTCTCCTCCGGTGGAACTGTTGCTACGGTGACGGACCGGAGTGCTATGACATACGGGTCTCTATGATGGTAAAAATACAGTTTTGAGCCTCACATTAAGGAAAAGTTCATCAAAATGAAAAACGGCTCAAAAATATATCCCTCAGGGCCAGCACGATGTCGCGGAGTGTTTCTTTATTGGAAGAGAATTGGAGAAATTTAGCATTAATCACTTGCTCACCAATGGATCCTCTGAAGTGAATGAGTGCCGTCAGAATGAGAGTTTCCGACAACTGATAAAGCCTCCAATAATCAAGCATCCACCACTCCAGTCCATTGTTGTGGTGTGTAGATTACTTGTGGATTTCTGTAATGTTTTTATCAGCTGTTTGGACTCCCATTCTGACGGCACCCATTCACTGCAGAGGATCCATTGGGGACCAAGTGATGGAAATGCGAAAATAAATCTTTCCAATAACAACATAACCCACAACTTTAATCTGCTCTGGCACAGCTCGAGGGTGAGTAAAGTTTAGAAAATTTCATTTTTTGGCGCCTGAACTATCAATTTAATAACATTCAAATTGTTTATCCAAAACAGAATAACTAATGTTCAGCCAGTGGATCATAACCATCTTTGCAGGGTTTGCCTTTATGAACACATGGTTGCACCTATTCATACTCTCTGAGTGTGTACTTATTTTGAATAAGTAATTACTTTGCAACCATTTAAAGTTGCGTTCTATATGGTATGAATATAATCTGGGTGTATGTGTGACCTTCACAAATCCTCTCCTGTGGCCTCATGGAATAGTAAAGTGTCCATCAAATGCACACTTCAGAATCTCACAGGAAAGGAGGAAGTCAATCCAGGGTACTTCCTCGCAGACTGGTTTATGAACACTGTTATTTGGACAAACTACGCTTTTCACATACTGTTTTTCGCCTACTCGATAGTAGGGAAGTATGAGATTTCAGATGCAGCCATTATGTGGAAAACAGTATCCACATTTTTTGGGGGAACTATTCCTTTAATAACATTAAAGATTTGTTTATCCAAAACAGAATCACTCATGTTAGCAGTGGAATCATACCCATCTTTACAGGGTTGCCTTTTAGACAACAGAACCACGAAGTCCCGACTTTTGCTTCCATTGACAGTGGTGCATTTAATGTGATAAATGGTTTCCTCCTCATCTGCTTTCTCGACCTCTTCACAGCTCCTGGAGGACATACGGAAGGATGTAGACTGTGAAAAACAATTTTATGTAATTGCTAAACTTTTAGCACAATACATTTAAGATAGAGGGATGTAACAAACTCTTATTAGCCTACAAATAGTTTATGTCCCACTGTGGCCGTAACCGCAGGTCAGCGAGCAGCGAGAAAGCATAAAAAGCCGTAGTTTTGACCTTCATCTCAACTTTTAAACTCAGCTTATCTGCCTCCTCATGTACGTAGGCTCCTACCTGCAGAACACAAGTAAATTCAGCATGCTAGCCACATACTAGACATAAACAGATGCATCATCTAGAATAAATAATGTGTTGACCTTATCATTGATGTTACTGGCCTCCCAGCCTCGCTTTCCAGCTAAGACTGTGAGAGCTGCCACGTTGTTATACCCCAAATACACCTGTAGAGAGCAGAGATGTTACACGTACAGAAGGCTTGTCCTTTGGAATTAGCTAGTGAGGTAGTAGCCCCCCCAGCATGTATCGGTAAGGGGGGGGCGGTTCTGGTGTCTGAACCATTGGTGCATCAACTATACTCTCGCGTCTGTACTTGTTGATAGTATTACTTTGCCACCACTCCCAGTTGGTTTATCTGGTATGAGTGTAGCTGACTTCTAGGGTGTTGTGTGACTCACCAATCGCTCCCTGTGGCGCAGGGGATAGCTCAAGGGGATGTAAGCACACTGTAGAATCTCAGAAAGTAGTAAGGCATTCAGGGACGGTCCACCGAGGGGTGGGCAACGGGAGGGACAAAGGAGCGTGTCAAGACGGGGTGAGCTAAATAGAGGAGGGAAGGAGGAGAGGCATGTGCGACGGAGGGGGAAAAACAGTAGCAGAGGGAACGCGAGAGGGAAGGGGGAAGGAGAGGCAAAGAAGGAGCGGGAGTGAGGTGGAGTTGAGCCAGCGAGAAGGGAATGGGGAACAAAAGTCAAATCGACCACCAGAAGGCATGGGAGCAAGAGTGTGTGAAGCAGGTGGGAAAGATGGAGCACGAAGGGCATTTAGAAGACGACGAGTAATGACAAAAATAATTTGGAATAAGCAAGGGAAAGTAGGGAGTAGGAAAAGAGATGATTGTGGCTATGGAATGCAAGGAGGAGTGTTGGAGGGTGGGGTGGGTGGTGGGTTGACTATGTTTGAATGAGGGATGTATTTGTGGTAGGCTTCTTGGTCAGGACGATTGGTCTTTGAGTCGAATGTGTTTTGGACGGTAGTAGGTTGGTTTTACCCTGAAGAATTCAGATTTCAGTTTTCCTTTATGTTTTTTTGAGCATGGGGGGACAGCCGTATGGCATGCCTTGTTTGCCGCTCTGTTTCTTCCCCCCCGTCATGCGCCTCTGTGTTCCGGGTGTGCCCCCCCGTACCTGGGTTCCCGCGGTCGGGGTCTCGATTTTTTTAGCCGCTGTGGCGTTCTCTTCCCATTGGTTCCGTTCTCCTTGTGGGGGTGCGTGTCGTCACGCCCGTGCGCCATACATGTGCCGCCTTCCACTACACTCCCCCATACGGGGTCTCCACGGGACGGCCCTCGGCCCCTTTCCTGTCCGCGAATCTATGGGTTTTTTTGTGTCCGCTCACCATATCATATTTCCCAAATGTACCTCACCTTGCCATTCTAGCTTGTGCCCCGTTGCCACGAGACCCGTTCGGTTGATGACCTATGGGCATCGCGCCTTTGGACCCCTCCTACCCCGCTCGCGTTGCCACCCACACCGGCAACTAGCACCGCCGCCGCCCCGACCATTTTGCGTCAACCCATCCACACCAAGGGTACTATTCGACGTCTTAACCGAGGCTTTGTACAGCGACTGTCGGCGGTCTTCAAGCCCAAGACCGGACTCGCACACACCCCATGCCGCTCCACAGTACCATGGCCATGACACCCCCCCCACGCACCGCCGCACCCCCCTTTGATGTATTTTGTCACCGTCACCCAAACGTTGCGTCCTTTCACCGAGGCTCACGGGAGGCACGTGACCTGTCCGTCCACTCATCGGAAGCTGCTTCCCCCGTTATCCCCCTAAAACCCGTGAGGAAGCTAGATGCAAGGCTATTCAGTTTTGAATATGGACCTATTATTATCAATACAATACAACACGAATTGCAGTCACTGAAAGGAGGCCTTCGTCCCCCCCCGGAGTGTGCGTGAGACACTTTTTTAGGGAGGCCGCGTTTCTTAACTTTTTGGGACTGATGACTGAAACACCGCTGACTGCAATTGTCGAGCTTGGATAGCCTAAGGCAATTTTCATCTAACTTCCAATGGACTCTCATCTGTCACCGAAGCCGTACTCCACCCTAGGATGCTACCACTTGGGAGTGCGTACCAGCTCATGTAATTTGTAGGGTGCACCTCCCCCCTTCAATGTGGCCGCTTTATTTACTGATATTTTGTGTCCCGCCTTGCTACAACCGGTATACTCACTCACCCGCGTTGTGTACGGGGACATCGGTAACGTCTTTTTTCACCCGACATCGGGACTTCGAAACATCATTGGCCCGCGCTGTGATGTGTCTCTGGTGTCCCTCATCCACTCCTCCCGTTACTCGCCGTCCCACCCCGAACCCCCACCCTACCCCTGATGACAGCATAATGGCCCCCGTATGATAAATTCCCTCCGTTCTTAGATCTAGTATTTCCATGTCCCCCACAACATCTCCTGTCCCCCCTGTACTTCTTTAATCACTCTCGCATGGTGGTTATTGTGCGTGATGTCCCGTGATGTGATGTGCCCCTTCAACTATGCTCTTCCCACTGATGTTGTCTTTACCAGTCTGCCAGGTATGCTTCCACAGAATGTGTTGCTCTTTGTTTTGATTCACATCTCCAGCGTCGGTTCTCTAGTCACCCTCGCACTTGGGTGCTGCCCGGCCTCTTGCCCATCCGTTGGCATCACCGTTGTCCCACCGACATGGGGACCGCCTCGACCCGCTCCCAGCTCGAGAGCCGGATAGTAGCCATCACACACGCTCGGAGAACGAACCCCCGCAGCTGAACTGCAGATCTTCTTAGTTCGCTAGTCACTAATACCCGTGCGCCATCATCCCCTTCGCGGATTCACCCGGTAGAAACTGCTGGTTACGACCAAACGCAAACCTCCACCATGCCCAGCTGAACTACGCTGTTACGGATTGGTACCTGGCTGATACCGTGAGCCACCTTCTCCATACAAGGCCCTTGACTCTGTCCTCCAAATGTGGTTCCCTGGTGATGGCGTGTGGCGGCCCCAAGCACCAGCTCAAGGCTTCTAGCCCGCGTGAGCAGTTCCACCCCGGGTGGCGGGCTTCCTGTCCAGATGTCCGCCATGTCACCCAATCTGGCCTCTTCACTTTCTTACTAGGCTGGTTGTGACCCCCCTTCACTAAATCGAATCGATCCATTCAAAGTTGCGCTCGTTGATTCCTCCCTTCATCTTGCGTATTCGGTATGTATCAGGTCCGTCTACACCCCCCAATACCTCAGCGATAACAATCCATGAGAGTCGTATCCATACTATCATCTTGACGGTTCACCTGGGGTGATTTGTTCACCTCCCCCAGTTTCCCCAATTCCCACCTCCTTCACGTTTTTCACATCCTCCCGTTACCCTCTCCTCTCTTTCCCTGCCTTCGTTTTTTATCTTTTGTCGTACTACCTGGTTTGTCATCCATTGGGCTCCTTCCCCCCTAACTGCACCCTTGCCCGCCCAGTCACATGTTCCTGCTCTGTTATTCTGGTGCTATCTTTCGCACTGCCCCCCTCTCTAAACCCGCCCGTTAGTTTTCTCCTGACCATGAACGTTACTGGCTCCCCGCCTAGGCTTTTTGCGGAACCCTTGACCGTGTTTACCAACGACCCGTCATACTGCCAGTCTTTTGCCGGCTGATGCAAGCTTGAGCGTTACTGAGCCAGGATCACGGATTGTTCCCGTTGTACTCTTTCTTTACTTCCTTCGGCTGTTTAGTCCTGTTCTTTTGTGCCTGCACCTGTCGTCCTGGGCGCAGGAGCTAGTCACGTGTGCCTCGCGCTGTAGTTTCGTTGATGGGCCTACAGCGCTCTTGTCCATCAATCCACGCCACAACCGGCCTTGCTTGTTTGCCTACTGCCAATACAATGGGAACGACTTTGAACTCTGGACTTTGTTCCTCTTAAAGTCACGCCCCCCCACTGCTAATTGCGTATCTTGGCGGGGCCGGCCTCACTGCCCTTCGGTCGCTCCCTGCCCAGCTCGCTAAAAGGCGATTTCCTATCCCGGCACCTTTACGCAATCCCTCTTCCTATGACGATACGATTGCTTTTCCCAGCCCTATCTTCCAGCAGCTTTCGATGCCGTGCGGTGCTGTGTGCGCCTGCCTCCATGACCGGCTTTGTTTCCTTGCAAGTGAGGGTTGTGGCCTGCCATTGCCAGTCTGTCTCCGGGCCTTTCTGGGCTTTTCACTGGCGCCACACGGTTTTTGCGCCCGTGCTTTCCTCCGCAATGTTGCCCTTTGTTCTTTCCGGCTTCTGCCGCCACCTGCGCTTGTTCCCTGCCTTGGTGCCGCATAGCGTCCCCTTTGGCGTCCCCTGCGGTGTGCCTCACTCGCTTGCGCTCTCCTACCCCCATCGCCCCTGCCGCCCCTAGTTCTCCCTTTGGCCCGCGTCCCGTACCCGTGTCCCCTGTCTGCTGGTTGTCATCGGTTTCCTGCGGTTCTTGCCGGTCTTGTTGGTCGCGGGCGTTGTTCGTTGCAGTCGTGTCTTTCGCTCTTCTATCCGCTGGTAGGTTTCGCGCCTGCCGCTCGTTTCCTGTCTTTCGGCCCTCTCTTCTTTCCGTTTTCGCCCCGGGCGACGCGCTGTTTCCTGTTTGCTGATTCCCTGCGATTACGCAACTGACAGAGAAAAAGACCGTCACCCTGTCCACCCCCTACAAAAAACACAAAAAAACAAACCAAAAAAACCACGTAATAGTATAGTCCGAAACACAAAAACAACAACAAGAAGAAACTCCACCAAACTCAAAAAACAAACCCACAACACCAAAAACAAGAGCGGCCAGAAACAAAAGACAAAACACCAACATCACCAAAAACAAAACAACACGTGTGAAAACAAAAAAACCAAAAGTACAAGAAAAAACACAAACATAAGAAAAATAAAGAAGAGAATGACCCACCAAAGCCGTTAATCCCCCACCAAAAAACCCAGCCCAACAAAAAATGACAACCCAGTCAGGTTCAAAATAAAACAAATATATGAACCCAACATATGATGGTTTAAAGCAATATTGGGCACCGTTAAGCATACCCCCACAGATCCACAACGAAAACCCAATACATTTGAATTGTGACCAAAAAAGAAGTGCGATATCCACGCTCACCAACTATCGCGCCCGAATTTAATTGATCAAAAAATACATAGTACAAAATACCCATAACTAGCTCTGTGAAAATTCTGCAATGTAAAATAAACGTTTTCCCTCTTATTTGAATATTATTGCTTAAATGTAATTTACTTTCCTGGGATCAAAGCTGAAAGGTCAGCCTCATTTCTCCAGTCTTCAGTCCACATGCAGCGTATCTTGTCTCTTGTCCAATGATTCCTTCAGAAATCATTCTAATATGTGACTTGGTGCTTAAGAAACATTTCTTATTATTAACGATGTTGAAAACAGTTGTGCTGCTTAATGTTTTTGTGTAAACCATGATACATTATTTTCAGGATTCTTTAATGAATAGAATATATACATCTCAACGGTTGGTATTTATTTGAAATAGAAAAAACCGTTTTTTTTTTGTAACATTATAAATGTCTTTACTGTAGTTTTTGATCAATTTAATGCACCCTTGCTCTTACAGACCCAAAACTTTTGATCAGTAGTGTAAAATTTAGATTTGACTGGGAACCCAAATTCTAGGGTACCATCTTGACAGAGACATTTCCTCACCTTGTGTGTTCCTGTTGGTTTGGCGACAAACGTGGAGAAGGCCACGCAAACCCTCTTCGTCACTCCACTGAGCACCTCCTGTACTGTTACATAGATGCCTACCTGATAAAACAGTGACCGGATCAGACACAGGAATGCATTATAGTTATTTCGTTAATATTTAATACAGTAAATGTGTTTCGTCTTGTATTACCTCCATACTGGTGTTGAAAGCCCTGTTCACTCTGGCTTTGATATTGCTTTTATAATTCCCCTCCTTATCCCTCCTGCCCCAACCCTGAAAATACAGAGGATATGATATGATAACGATTTCAATTTTCTTTCCACAAACCAACTCGATGGTACACGAATGGACTTGATTCAGCATTCGTAAACATAACCTTAGACCGTTTGTTGGCAATAATCCCTCCACTTTATGGGGCTTTCTCAAGACTCTGCTTTCCGGATTCAACAAGGTGTTCTACTCGGATAAGTCAAGTTAACGGAATAGTTCACCAAAAATGAAAAACCAAAACCAGTGTACTCATTCAGGATATCCAAGATGTAGATGGGTTTTTCTTTCTCAGAACAGATTTGGAGAAATTTAGCGTTACATTACTTGCTCACCAATGGATCATCAGCAGTGAATGGGTGCCGTCAGAATGAGAGTCCAAACAGTTGATTAAAACATCCACTAATCCACACGACTCCAGTCCATCAGTTAACATGTTACTGCATGCTTGTAAACAAAATCCATCATGAAGATGTTTTGACCATTGCTTCTAGCCAAACTATGGGTTGTATATGTATTATTATAATGTTTTTATCATCTGTTTAAACTCTCATTCTGACGGCACACATCTGATGCAGGATCCATTAATGAGCTACATAATGCTACATTTCTCCAAATCTGTTCCAATGAAGAAACAAACTCATCTACACTTGGCTGGCAGATGGTGAGTAAATTTTCCTTTAAGTGATAAAGGACACATTCTAGTACCTTACAGTCTCTTCAAACTGGATATCATCCATGGAAGCTGTTACACACGCCATTCCTGCATGTCTTTCAGCTTGAAGGAAGAAATGAAGGAAAAAAGACTGAGAGATTTATAGCATGAACCACTATATGATAACACACTTATTGTTCATATTTGCTTGTCACTGTTAATTATATTTCATGTGTCTAACTGGAGCAGAAACAGGAAGGAGATGGAGCGTCTACTATCAGCGAGGACACATGTAAATCATTGATGTGTGCCTTCCTCAAGCCTCTTTTCTTCAGTGGCGGAGAAATATGGATTCACACCAGATTTGTGGGTAAAAGGTAGATGGATGCTAGTTACCTTCCTCCTTCATAGTCCAAAGGTGACTGCTTATCTGAACCTGCTCTGATGGGCTGATAATACACTAGGTTGTTTTGGAAAAAGGACATTTTTACGGCTTCTGCAGGTCAGTCGAGGTTTCGGCGTTCTTGTTTTTGCAATTTATTAAAGATCACCGTTGTCATTGGCAAGACTAAGTAGTCATTAAGAAGACTCTTTCATCCAAATGTATTTACAGGATATGGATATTTAAGCAATTAAGCATTTATCTGCTCAATAGTTAAATTTTACTTTGGATGTACAGGATGATGATGATATTACTAAGGGAAATAAAAGAACATTTGCTGTTTTAGTTGTTGTGACTACACAAAAACCATGAAAGGGGGCGATCTGTCCAATACTGGAGGATTATTAGACGATCCGCTTACATTAGACCAGTAAGTAAACTATATTTTAATGATTATTATTTGAAAAAGTGGTCTTTATTGACAATATCGATCCTGAAGCTGGATTTTGTGGCCATCACAACTGGATTTTACTTTGAAAGAATTTTGAATTGTTATAAAGCCCTTTACAAATAAACTTGACTTGACTTAAAATAGTAAATCAAATATTTTATATCTAAATGTTTTGACAATTTATCTATAAATTCAATTATTTTAATATTTTAGACAATTAGTTAATCATTTAGACATGTAAAAAGGTATAATAATTTTATAATGATAATATTTAAACGTAATTTTCACATTTAATAATTTACTTTAAAAAAATCAAACTCAACAGAACCCGAATTACAGAATCTGAATTGCACTATATATTGCAATTCTATTAATTCTATGCAGTCTTATGTTTTTAATTAAACTGATGTCATAATAGCAAACAAAAACTATGCCTTTAGGACAATGATCCACTCAACTGGCCTAGGTTGTGATGAAACAATGCAATATTATATATGAACTGCATTTATAACTGAAATTATTAAATAAATTTTTTTTTAAAACACCATCAACAAGATGCCACAGGTGATCTTCTGTCCTAGTTCTGAAAGGGGCATCTTACACCAATAATCTCACTTTTTAGCCTACTTCAAAATAAAAAGCAATATTAGTTAGCATACAAATCTAAATGAATTACTGCATCCAAAAATTCCCCAGCAAATAGGCATATCCAATTATCCATTATTATTCATTGAGACAACATTAGTTTATTAAACCGAACACTTTTTCATTTGGAATAAATCTTACAAATGTTAATGTGACAGATGAAAGGTCATGATGTAACCTTTCAATACATTTGTTAAGGGAATCAAACAAGCAACTATCTGGTCACCAACTCCATCCCACTTCTGTATGTACAACACACAGTCCCACTCACCTGCCAGACAGGCGGTAGTGTCCATCCACTTCAGCAGCTGTCCCGCACCCAGTTCTTCCTGGTGGTTTGCATGGCAGGGCAGGACGGACTGGCACATCTGCACCTCTACCGGGCCGGACTCTTTCTTCCGTGCCTTGTCGCAGGATCCGTCCATGTCTGACATTCCTCTTAAACAGTTCTGATCCATGGGGGGTCGTTCAGAGATGTGGAGAGTAGAAATAACGGAAGGTCAGCTCGTCTCTCTCTTTTCAAGGCCGTTGCCAGGTGACCTCAACTCTGGCCAACTTGGACGTTCTGTGGGACCATGTGACGTTCGCCAAACAGCCAAGGTGAATACCTGAACTACTGCAAGCTGCCGGACACACACACAACACACACACAACACCCACGTGTGTGCTGCAGTTGCTGTTACGACACATAGATTGTGATGTAATCGCCATGTGTGTTAATTAACTTGTTTTATGCGAGAGAGTCATAAAGCTGCTGAGTGTTGACGGACGTAATGTAAGGTGGCAGAATTGAGGAGCTCTGGTGCACCAAAACAGCAAACAAAAAAAGTCTAATTTACACCAACGACGTTCAGTGTTCAGTCAAAAACTGCAGCGAGTGTTTAAATTCGGATTTATTTTGATTGGCCGTCAATATATCTATCACCCTGAAAAACTTGCTCTGAATGTTGTGGGCTTTCGCTATTTAGAGTTAAGGTCTCGTTTTTGCACCAACAACACAAAGTGGTATGAAAAAAGGACTCGTTCACACCAAAGACGGATAACTTAAAACTTTAATAATCATTCTAATTCTATGAGAATTGGAAAGCCTACAGGAAAGCTGTAAGGACACAGAGGAACAATACCGCGATAATCACTTTCAGAGCAATTTCTTTCCAGCTGATGAGCAATAAAAACAAAAGAACCCAACCAAGAGCTCGAGCGTTTCATTTATATTAAGACTTCACTATTCTCACAGAATAAACACAATTACTAAAACCTTATCGTTCTTGGTGAGAATGGGCTATTGAGCCA
Source organism: Sinocyclocheilus anophthalmus (assembly GCA_018155175.1). Lineage (NCBI taxonomy): Eukaryota > Metazoa > Chordata > Actinopteri > Cypriniformes > Cyprinidae > Sinocyclocheilus > Sinocyclocheilus anophthalmus. The sequence goes on along the minus strand of JADLZN010008147.1, from coordinate 8,724 downwards.
TTTTTAAAACTTTATGGTTGGAGTGAACGGGCCTGAACTGATCTAAAATTGTATGACTAGTAACCATTTAGCAATAATACATAATACACAATTAAATTCTACCGAACTGATTAAATCAAGTCAACAAAATAGCAACAATACCCAACTTGTTTTCACTTTAAGAAAGTCAAAACATACGGTGTGTGTATACAGTATATATATATATACAGTGGGTAGGAAAGTATTCAGACCCCCTTAAATTTTTCACTCTTTGTTATATTGCAGCCATTGCTAAAATCATTTAAGTTAATTTTAATGTACACACAGCACCCCATACTGACAGAAAAACACAGAATTATTGACATTTTTTGCAGATTTATTAAAAAAGAAAACTGAAATATCACATGGTCCTAATGATTCAGACCCTTTGCTGTGACACTCACATATTTAACTCAGGTACTGTCCATTTCTTCTGATAATCCTTGAGATGTTTCTACACCTTCATTTGAGTCCCCCCCCCAGCCTGTGTTTGAAGTATACTGATTTGACTTGATTAGTAAAGCCACACACCTGTCTATATAAGATTTTACAGCTCACAGTGCATGTCAGAGCGAATGAGAATAATGAGGTCAAAGGAACTGCCTGAAGAATTCAGGCAGAATTGTGGCAAGTCACAGATCTGGCCAAGGTTACAAAAATAATTTCTGCTGCACTTAAGGTTCCTAGTAGCACAGTGGCCTCCATAATCCTTAAGTGGAAGACGTTTGGGACGACCAGAATTCTTCCTAGAGCTGGCCGTCCGGCCAATTTGAGCTATCGGGGGAGAAGAGCCTTGAGAGAGAGGTAAAGAAGAACCCAAGATCACTGTGATGAGCTCAGAGATGCAGTCGGGAGATGGGGAGAAAGTTGTAGAAAGTCAACCAACACTGCAGCCCTCCACCAGTCAGGGCTATATGGCAGAGTGGCCCGACGGAAGCCACTCCTCAGTGCAAGACACATGAAAAAAACACCTGAAGGACTCCAAGAATGGTGAGAAATAAGATTCTCTGGTCTGATGAGACAAGATAGAACTTTTTGGCCTTAGTCTAAGCGGTATGTGTGGAGAAACCAGGCACTGCTCATCACCTGTCCAATGCAGTCCCAACAGTGAAGCATGGTGGTGCAGCATCATGCTGTGGGGGTGTTTTTTCAGCTGCAGGGACAGGACGACTGGTTGCAATCGATGGAAAGATGAATGCAGCCAAGTACAGAGATATCCTGGACGAAAACCTTCTCCAAGAGTGCTCAGGACCTCAGACTGGGCCGAAGGTTTTACCTTCCAACAAGACAATGACCCTATTTAAGCACACAGCTAAAATAACGAAGGAATGGCTTCACAACAACTCTGTGACTGTTCTTGAATGGCCCAGACAGAGCCCTGACTTAAACCCAATTGAGCATCTCTGGAGAGACCTAAAAAAGGCTGTCCACCAACGTTTACCATCCAAACTGACAGAACTGGAGAGGATCTGCAAGGAGGAATGGCAGAGGATCACCAAATCCAGGTGTGAAAAACTTGTTGCATCTTTCCAAAAAAGACTCATGGCTGTATTAGATCAAAAGGGTGCTTCTACTAATACTGAGCAAGGGTCTGAATACGTAGGACCATGTGATATTTCAGTTTTTCTTTTTTAATAAAACTGCAAAAATTTCAACAATTCTGTGGTGTTACATGAATGATGAAAAAAACTAATAAGAAATTCGAGTGTGAATTATAACTTAAAACATTTGATTAATTGTTCCCCCCTCCCTAAATGATTGTAGCAAATGGCTTTTTTTAGTCAATTATAACAAATGACAGTGTGAAACAGTGAAGGGGGTCGGAATCTGATGTCCGTACCCATGTAGATATATATATATAAAGATAGGGAGTGGTCTTTTCACAACAACAAAGACGCTTAGTTAACGGTAGTTAAGATAGTTAATGGGTCAGCAAACAAACAGGAGGCTGATTGGTTTCCATTATGATATCAGTGACTTTAGTGTAAATTGTATTTTATAATATTTTTTATAGATAATTGACTAATAATCTGGCGAATCTTGCCAAACCTTAATCATTTGCACATAAATATTATAAAATGTTAATCTATATATTATAAAAGCTAAAATGTGTACATATTTGTTTTTGTGTAAGCTTATTGAAAAAAATTTGTCAATGAACACTAGCTGAGCACACAAGCAAAATGATTTGACAGTCTGTTAAACAGCAATGAGAAGCTTTATATCAGTTATAGGATATCCAAAACTTCTCTGTGTATTTACAAAAGTCAACACAAGGTAGAAAATAAACACTTCACAAAATCAAACATCAAGTAAGTCAAATGAAAATGTTGTACACTCATGATGGGGTCTCTCTCGTAGTTAGGGGCAAATGTTATTACAAATAAACACGAAAACACCTCAGTTATTGTACAGTATTGTTTTAAATAATTCACAGAGACACAGATGAATCAGATCCCCAAGCTATAAAAAAAATCCACATATATATATTTTTGAAATTCTGCAATAATATTAATAATAATAATAACTCCACTTGAAAAAAATAAAAATAAAAATCAAAGCAAATCACAGTTTCTCCGGGTGACACAACAACGGCTGTATAAATAAGTTGATTATTAGAATGACAGATGCACGGAATTATAATTCCCACCCATGTGCCCGTCCTCTGAAAGGACCAGTTTCCTTTTTCCATAAAATCTTTCTTCCTTCCCATATTCACATGCAAAGATTTTTTTACAAAGAAAACGTAATATAAGAGCAGTAAACGCTGTATCTGTGTACGTCACATGATTAGGAGTATTTTCAAAGCATGACAGAAATATTCTACGGCAACTGAAGCTAGTGCGACGATCTCAAGTTCAGTTTCGGAGGACGTTCCTCTTGCGTCCCCCCAGACAGTTGGACTTTTTTTTAAGTGTACGTATGGAATGGCTGTTCTTCGTAGGCATCGTCATGAAAAATAAATCTCCTGTATATACAAACAAAACCTCCAGGGTGCTGATCAGAGATATTTTCTTTTTTTGTAGGGCTGCATTGGAGAGCACAGATGTGTGAAGAAGTCAGGGAATTACAAACACATTTATGTTGTGAAAAACTCTACCTGTTATCATAAAAATAAATAAAACTCTCTGTAGTAATGATTTTTAGAATTGTGATTTATGTCATTTTCGGAACTCGACCCCCCCCCCCCCCCCCACCCCTTGCATCTGACGTGTTTACTGCGTAATCCGTTTTACATAGATCTGTCGATTTACATCATATTTCAAGAAAATGTGATTTTTGTTTAGGTTAAAAAGTTCAAGTCCATCGTCTTTCTTTCTAGGATCAATATATGTCCTTTCATACACATGCACATGTAACTTTGAATGTACACCCACATATATACAGTAGAGTGAAGAGTTATGATGTTTTTTTATTTTTTTTTTATATGTTATAGACAGGTTGTTGAATCGTCGTTCTCGCCCCAGCGTGGTTCAGCTTTGTCTCTCGGTGTGACGCGACCGAGGAGGTGAAAGAATGATGTTGGAAGAAAAAAGGAAACGAAGGAAGGAGAGAGAAAGGAGAGGCTTGGACCCATATTCTTCAGAGAGCAGAAGAGGGCTGGCTACAGCGCGCTCGCACAAGTTCCATGTCATGTGGTGGAATCCACCTGGATTTCCAAATGAGGTCTTCACACACTCATGGTCATGTTTGGAGAATACTGCAAGGACATAATAAGAGTTAGAGAAGAATTTGACTGGGGTTTTGAGAACCTTAAAGGAATTATTCACGCGAGAAAACTTTTTTGCTGAAAATGGACTCACTCTCAGGTCATCTAAGATAAGGTGAGTGGGTTTCTCATAAGGTCTGGAGACATGTCGCGTTACATCACTGGCCCTCACCAATGGATCCTCTGCAGTGAATGGGTGCCGTAAGAATGAGAGTCCAAAAAGCTAATAAAAGCATCACAATAATTCACAAGAAATCCACACGACTCCAGTACACAATTATAAAGCATTTTTAACTCAACCACAGACAATTATTAGAACTGTTTTCACTTGAAATGGGCTATCTGTGCACTTTCTCTCCTGCTTCAGAAGAGACGACTTTCATGTCGAAAGTATATTATGATAGAGGACTCGCAACCCATGATGAACAAAGATGTTACTGCTGGACGGAGTGGTTGTGGATTAGGTGAGTTTTTACAGATGTTTGGACTCTCATGTGACGGCACACATTCATGCATTAAGATCTTGTGAGCGAGTGAGGTAATGCACATTTCTCCAAATCGTTCTGAGGAAGAAACAAAATTACATCCTGGATGGCATGAGGCGTGAGGTAAAAATTAGCAAAATTGCATTTTTGAGGTATATAAAATAGCATAAATACATAATCTACAAACTTCATTCTTAAATATAAAATGAATTGTTATAATTGAAAAATATACAAATATATAAAATAAACATTAAATAAACTCTTTAATGGATGAGTGGCTCTTGTTAAAGTTAAATCACAAATGCACTAGCAGACAGGAAATGACATACACTCTCATTCTGGAAAGGGTTGAGGAAATTTCCGCCAATTTCGCCATCATCTCGAGGAGTTCCAGGCTGGTTGCTCATGCTTAGGTTACCAGGAGAGTTCTGTACAGATAGATAGTTTGATTTTTCAGTCCAATAAGGTTTGTGGATGACCCAACTTGTGTCAATTTACACATTTAAACAATAATAATTATAATAAAAGCTGAACTTTTGACAAGACAAGAAAAAGCGTCCAAACTGGCCCATCTAACATCATGAATGAATTTGATTTAAAATAGTAAAAAGTGACTTCAGTCCCAATTATAATGTGAACTCTTACCTTGGACATTACTGTCAGTAACGACCCAAATAAATAAAAAATACAGATTTTGATATTAAATATATTGTAGAGGTATAGCTGCAAAGGTTTAGTACTTTTAAAATGCGTGATTAATCTTCAATGACCACAAGGTGGCATAATCATGCAAGGCAAAAAATGACAACAAATCAGTAAATCAAGCATGAAAGCTGCAATTTCACATTGAATTATGACATGCTTTGAACTCTCAAGCAAGTAAGTAGACGCACTTCCAAGAGTCTAAGAGTACGTTCGAAAGTGGTTGTTTGTATTAGAGACGCTCTTACCTAATGATCCATTCATGTGATGAGGCTCCATTCCTGCCATGCTGCCCATTGGACCATCTCCACCCGGACCAATAGGGAACTGTCAAACACACACAAACAAACACACACACGGCTCATATAATTATTATAAAAACTACAGAGCAGAAAGTTTTGTCAGTAAAAACAGAATGAACAAATGCAACTCGATGTGAACTGAGATGCATGTGTAAATATTTTAAGCTCATCATGCTCGCTTACATTTTGCCTGTTTCCTCCGGGCGGCACTGTGTTGATCAGAGTGTACATATTTTCTCCCGAGTTTGTCGAGTCTGTAGAGGAAGAGCCAAACACACAAGCTCATCAAAAACATTTTAGCTAATGCTCAACTGATATGGTTGGAAAAAGTATTTGGAGACTTAAGCAAGGAAGTAAAGTAATAAAATATTCTAAATCTTAAAAATAAAAAAATATAAAAGAAAATAAAAAGAAAATAAATAAAATGATATAATATTAAATAAACCCTCAAAAATATTTTAACTCACAAAAACATTTATTGTTATAATGAAAATGTCATATTTTTGAAGTAAATAATATGCCAATGGTTATAATTTAAAAGATATAATGCTTAAATAAATATATATAAATTAACATAGTTAAACACTAAACAGGATTTAAATTAAGGAAATGTATTGTTATAAATGACTAATTATTAAAAAGGAAACTATAGACATGTATATAAATAAAACACTCCAAAAAAAATTTTTAAATATAAAAACATTTTATTGCATATTAAAAAAAAATCTAACATTTTAAAATAATAAAAAATGTTATTGTTAAAATTATTTATATAAAAAAATTGTAGTAAATTCAACACTATTTATTAAAAAAAATGTGTTATATATTATATATATATCTATCTCTATATATATCTATTATATATATATTATATATATATATATATATATTATATATATATGTGTGTGTATGTGTGTGGCTGTGGAATGTTTCTTTTTATGATATATAATGTATTTTTATTTTTTCCTATCACATATATTTCATAATTAAATTTAACTATGCATGAAAAACCATCTTCTGCAGTCCTACCTGCAGGGCTAGGCATGATTGGAGTCCCCGGGGGCCCTCCTCCTCCGGGTGGACCCTGAGAAAGAGAAGACAAATGTGGTTCTGAATCTCATGTAACACACAATAATTAGTTATATTTGCATGCACTTGTGCTACGCACAGGTGTAAATGTGAGGACAGTCCTGTGTGTGTGTTGTGTGTGTGGTTCATGACAGAGGCGGCGGCCTTGCTGTTGTCAGCACAATGTGCATATCTGCTTAATCCTCCCTCTTCCCAAATCTAATTATCTCTCCTCCTCTCTGCTGACTCGGCTCTGCTTTCCTGAGCAGCTCGTCTTGTCTGGCTGCTTTCAGTAAGCTACCACAGCTTCCCTTCCACAAATCATCTCAGCAGGGAGTTACTGACAGCGGTTTAACAGAATATCTTGTGTAAATGTCTTAAAATGATGTGTTTAGCCACACTGGGTATCTCAAATGTGCTTCAGTGTATCTGGCAGTGTCTAGTTGTGTGAAGGACTTCATTTGATATTTCACCAGATTTTTAGACATCTTTCTACAAGCTATATGCCTCATTTAAGCAAATACACATATTTAATATATTACATAATATATTACTATATCGAGTACAGATATCTAAACTTTCTTAAATCAATAGGCATTTGCTATAGAAGCAAAAGACTAAAATAAACTGGTTTTCTGAAAATCTATCAAAATTAAGTGAGTTTATGCTTAAAACAAATAAACTTAATTTAAAGGGAAAGCGGTTTGTTCTGACCTCATTGGCAGATAATTATTCTTGTTTTAAGCAAAATTTCACTTACTTTTGATCTCTTTTTTTTCAAAAAACAACACTTAAAATCATATGCCATTTTGCATCTCATATAAACTGATCTACAAAATACTATTTCAGTCTTTCTACTAAAATTATTATAATAAATGTTTCTCGAGCAGCAAATCAGCATATTAGAATGATTTCTGAAGGATCATGTGACAGATGAAGACTGGAGTAATGATGTTGCAAATTCAGTTTGCATCACAGGAATAAAATACATTTTAAAATATATTACAATAGAAAACAGTTCTTTAACGTGCAATAATATTTCACAATTTTACTGGTTTTACTGTATTTTTGGTCAAATAGATGAAGCCTTGGTGAGCAGAAGAGCCTTCTTTCAATAACAAAAAAATCTTCATTATACCAAACTTTTGAAAGTACAGTACTGTATTAAATATCTTCTAGTAATGACTAGTAACAACATTAATTGGGTTCCACTAATGAGGATGCAGAACTGTCTGTGATCTGATGCATGTCTAACAGCTGGACATGAACATTCATGGCTGTTGTAAATGGAGAAGCTCACAGCACTTACCACATAACTCCCTGGAGATGCCGAGGAGTATGCGATCTTAAATGCCACGTGGATCCGATCAGACAGAAAAAACAGAGAGAAGGTCAACAAATCAGATGCTCTTCAAGTGCAAACATTTACCTACAGCTGTAGTGGCTGACATTTCACAACGACTGATTGGAGAAATGACTCACTGAGTTGGAATTTGGTGGATTTGGCCACGGTCTTCCTCCGGGACCCCTAGATTAGGACCAGACGTGTTGTACTCATTGACTATTTTAAGGCTATAGTAGGAAATAATCTTTTTTGTCAGGCAAGTACTTGTTAGTGTAGCAAGAAGTACGTACATATTCATCCCAGGCATCCCAGGACCCCCAAGAGCATTGAGTGGTGGTCTCATGCCTCCTCCATATGCCTGGAACGAGAGAAAGAAATGTAGTAAAGTGTCTGTGCACAGAGTTTAGATGAGCGATCCAAACATACGGGTGTGATTGATTGTACCTGTGGCCCAAGAGGTACCATCCCTCTGGGCGGAGTCATTCTCTGCATAGCCCCGCCTATATTTGGATGACCTGTCCAATCAAATGATCAGATAGAAATTAGTGGTAAATGCATTAGGTGAATTCAATATTCTAATACAATAAGAAATGTAAAAAAAATAAATAAAAATTCATATTTCACCCCCTCAAAAAATAAAGACGAGGTTTTATGGCTTTTCGTGTTTTCACTGTTATACACAAGGGGGGCGCTATTACACATCTTCTGAAAAAGTACAGAACCTACAGAACCAAAAACAAACGTGAACATGGATGGAAAAAAAAACTAGCGATTTATGTAAACAGATGCATATGAAAAATTATGCGATCATCAGCAATAGACAGAATATAAATGAAAACTGCATAATGTTAAGGAGTAAAATGTTGATCCAGGAAGTGGTATATGGCTGTGCAAGCTTTGTAGGTGTTGATGGAAGCGATTTACTGGTTTTATGCTTTGATAATTGTACTGAATATTATCCAGATTTTTTTTTTTTTATGAAACCTACCTATATTCAAATGTTGATTAAAAAAAAGAATGGTTTATGCTAGAATAAAACAGATTTTTTTTGTTTAAAAGTAGAGGCTCTAATCTTTATTTTGGTGTATTGCATAT